>JAVJAQ010000903.1:0-390999 GCA_032362365.1 Zygogramma bicolorata | reverse complement strand
CAAGAATTTTCATAATTTCAACGCTTCTGTCACAGGAGATCCTTCACTCCTTTGAGATCAGTCAATTGGCTGAATGTTCTTCAAGCAGCAGCCAAATAGTTGTTTTCCCACATCTGTCAGATTTCAGAAAATTATCATTCTCTCCCTTTTTGAGTCTTGTGTCAATTGTCAATAAATTTAAATTTCTAACCTTAATTTTTCCACGTTGCGGCTGTACCGCAAGTGTGATTAATTGTCTTTTAAAAAAAAAAAAAAAAAAATTATTTTTAAATATTCAAGATCAATTTTAACCTGTGTTTTTTGACGTTTATATACATATTTGTGCATATATCACATGTGTTTCACCTTGCTCTGTTTTCAATGTTTAATCATCACCTTTTATATCGCAACCATCCTCGCTAACACAGTAAGTACTTTTGTATCTTTCTCCATTTTTCTGGACCAATTTTTGTAAATCTTGTAGCTTCCCTGAAGATGACAGTAGTCACTGTCGAAATATTGGAAATACAGTGTTAAATGAGTACACTTTTTGCTTGCTGCTTCACCCAATATCTCTCCCCTTGTATCCTGACTAGTCAGCAAAGACTACCATTCTACTAAAAATATATATATATATATATATATATATATATATATATATATATATATATATTCGGAAACGGATTCAACGATTTTCATTAAATTTAATATGCAGGGGATTTGGGAGAGATGAAACCACCTAGCTATATTAATGGTTCGGACTTCCATTGTCTATATTGTCAACTATTTTGTTGAATATTGGAACCTGTCGCTAAGAACGAAAAGATAAAAGTGGGAAAATCAAATCCCAAACCAAAGGTTGAAATGGATTTTTGATTGATCGAAGAAAATGATGTTGTTAAAAAAAGTCGAGATATCTAGTATGAAAAATGAGTCAAAAATTTTTTTAATAAATAAAATAATATTGTGACAAGAAAATTGAGGTATCTAATGTGAAGTACTAGTCAAAAAATGTTAATGAAGAAATAAATGAAATATTATGAAAAAATGTTGAAATCAAGTTCCAAGTTGAGTGTACTCACGAAGTTTCGATTGCTGGTATCCGCAATCGTCTTCGGTGATGATGTCATCAGTTTTTATATATATATACTTCTTATATAAGTATGCAGTTATTTGTTATTCATTGAATCAATATTTTTATTTCTCAATTATATTTTCCATATCAATTCATAGAATATAATAGTTTTTGCAATTTTTCATCTGCCCTAGTACTAGTACTTCTAAATATATAGAAATATTATATAGTATATAGATATATAGTAGTAGTAGTAAATATCGTTACTATTATTATTATCTTTGCAGAAGTACATCATCGAGTGAATATTCTCTTACTGAATAATTCCAAAGGTTGATTATGCAGGGGTTGGCCATAAATCCCACTGCGGTGACTTTGGGTCACAATAATTTACACAACACTTGATGTATACTCCCTTAAGGTCATTAGAAGTTCGGAAAAGTTAGTGCTCGGCAAACTCATTAGAACAGATCCCCGAGCTAATTTCGGTCTACTTTTTGTTATTGCAGACTTGCGGCACTTAACGGACCAGTTGATTGTGTTGTGATAAATACGGGTGTTTTATATAAGACGAAGGATATATTGCGGTTTGCAGCAAAGAAGATACTCAACTCTTGAACCCTTCGGGCAATGGAAAATTTGGAATGATAAAAATCAAAGTAAATCTCCTCTGAACCATTCGTCTTGGGCAGTATCAACTGCCTCACAGTAGGTTGAGGGGCTAACTCTTCTCAGAAAACAACTATACTCTGGCTAATACCACGATGGGAGTTGAATTATATCCGACAATGCAGGGCTTTTCGTATATGAAATTCCTGTTTATGCTTTTCAATTGTTGGGACTGACACTATTGCAGAACGGTTGAGGGCTCGATAGTTTTTCCTCAGTACGATGTAGGTCCCACTATTGAGTCATTGGTTTCCCATAATTATTATGGGAAACCAATAATATTAATTACTTTGAAATGATTCAAACAAAGTTTACAAGAAAATATTTCCTATATTGGGATAAACCTTGGGATATAATCGCGAGTGTTCAGCACTTACAAGGAGAAGCGCTGAACACTGTGTGCGAATGGTAAACATTTCATTTTGAACATCACGAAAGTTATAAATGGGGAACACATAAGGCCCAGGTGATATAAAAATCAGTTAAGTGGTACTGTAGCGAAGTTAGAAACTATAAATACAATAAGGAGTACATAGAACAGTAGAATGTACATTAAATTTGAAAATATAAAAAAATAATGTGTATGTAATGAAACTAAACCCTAGAATAGAGAAAATGGAATATATGTTTTACAGTTATTTATATAAATATATATATATATATATATATATATATATATATATATATATATATATATATTCAGTAATTTTTCCGAAGAATGAGTATGAGGCTTTCTCCAAATGATTTTGTAAAAACGTTTGAGTAGGTTTTCTAATGGCTGTAGATGGGTTTTCAGTATTCCACCCCATGCAATCACTCCATAACTGAGATGTGGTGTTATCATGGCCTTATAAAGGTAATTCAGTCATTTTCTTCAAGAAAACTTATGAATTTATAGAATAAATAGATTAATATTCGAAGTTTTTTCGTGATGAAATCTACATGGGTATCCCACTTCGGGTGTTAAATGATTTTCTCAAATATTTTGATGGCAGCTATATCTGGGCAAATCGTAAATTGATAGCGGCGCATCCACCAGAAATACAACTTTCGACAAACACAACACGACACATTCCTTGGTTGGACAATAATATCTGCAGGACAGCCACTCGAAAAGTGAATCAAGAAGATCGTTGGCGAAAACGTGTTTTATTCAAAATCACAATAATTCGAAAATGTACTTGGAAAGAGAACAATTGTTCACTCAGTCACAGAAAAGGTACGAAATAACTTTCTTGGCCTCTTTTGAATCTTTCCAACTATTCAGTCTTCCATTCGTTACGTCTTTCACTCAATTTTCCAAAAAAAATAGTACCTCTCCAAGTACATTATCTGTCGCTCCTGTTGCTCATCAGGGCCATTTCCATTTTTATCGTTCAAAATTCCACCAATTTTCAAGTCAGTAACCCAAACATTGCCTATTTGCAGCAATCCTCGTGACACGATTGAGATTCGTGGAATATAATTGGTATGCCGAAAACATCTATCAGAATGAACCCAACATTCACATATATGTATCTACATTATTATATTTCCTAGCCCTACACAGGAAATAGGTATTCACCAACAATGACATTTGTTGGGAGCTCAATGAAGTAAAGTGTTTTCAATTTTTTTCGAATGAATACAATTTTTTTCTAAAGAGAAATAATTCACTTTCCGCCTCTGTATGTAATATATACTGTAGAAAATTTGTTATCTCAGTGATGTAGAGTTTAGCATGTTCGCCTTTGAAGCGGAAGACCAGGGTTCTAATCCCCGCCAGGCCACCGTGCTGGGTAATCGCACGTTGAAAGGTTAGGCATCGTTAATTTATTGCTCGCACAAGTTTCGACTTCTGAGGGTTGACGTTCGTCAGCTGGTTAACGAAATGAACAATCTTAGAACAAACAGCAATATACTGTGCTCCATTTTTAGAGCAAAAAATTATGGAATATCTGTTTCAAACATCTAATTCTTCAATACATTCGAAAAATGTGTACGTTTTTTTCGACTATCTGGAAACATCTCACTTCATTCTGACTGGATATCGCATTCACACAAATGAAGGGTTCCATCTATCGGTGTGATTTTCCGAAGCAAATATTGAAGAATAATCCCATTGGGAGCGTTGTTCTCATAAAACTCCCCTACAAATCCTTCACAAACGAGTAAACACCGACCACGCACACAAAAATCCTTTGCGAAGGTTTCGTATTTACCCATCGCCAGGGTGTTTATCCCATTATCCGGAATCCAACGAGTTATTTTGAGTAAACACTGCACTGGCTTGTTTCATTCGTTGACGAAGTTTCGCAATTTGTTTATATTGGCCTCTGGCGTTAGATGGGGTGATCTCTTCGTATGCACCCTTATTTTTCAAACATATCATTCCGTATTACTGAATGATTACGTTCGAGACCACTGCTTATGAGTACAGTGTGGTTATAAAAAGGCCTTCCCCCCTTCCTTGATGGGATTTTATATCAAGTTCGGAAAAAATCACCTGGGTGTCCATACACCAAAAAACCAGACTAAAATTCTAAATGTCGTTTCATAAAACTGTTCGTATATATAACAAAAAACACTATCTCCTCATATCCAATTCGTAAAAATGGTTCAATCTGAAATCACCCGCGATTGGTGATCCTGAGCAGCCTCAACTCTTGTTTTAGCGAAAAAATAGGAGCACTTATGACATTTTATTAAATGGGTCATTCAATTTCTATTCGACACTGTTGTATATCTGAAAATCGGATTTGCTTTTCCTGAGTATTGAAAGAAATGTAATTGAAAATTCTCTCCAAGTTATTTCAATTGATATTGAAAAGGTATTGATTCTATGTACTGTGAGAACTTCATCTGGAAATGTCCGCGACAAGTGTTTTATAGAGCTTACGAAAAAATTCTCTCTTATCTTTTGAACAGGAGAAGATATCGGGATCGGACAAACTTTGTGTGAAGAACTAGAGTCTCAACTACATTTGATAAAAAACTGAGCTTGAAGAGTCTCACCAACTGGAACTGCTAATAACTTGGGCATAGCTGATTTCATTGTCAAAGAAAAACCGGTAATGGACAGACGGTAGTCATTACAATTTTCACAGCCTACCGTTCTATAATTTTGGTAATACATTAAGTTTTTCAGGATCATCTCGTAAAAAGCTGAAAGAAAATATTTTGTCGCAATGTCTCAGGTAAAAAGCACTGTATACGGGTTCTGTAAGTAAGAACCGAGAATTATATGTCATATTTGAAATGTTATATTCATTTTAGTCTCCATATTCTTACTGAGACAATAGGAAATATGAATGATTTTTTGTTATTCCATGAACTGATCCTTCACACCTTCATGACCTAGAAAAGAATATTAATAGGTTTAGCAATTTTCAAACTATTTTCAAATTAAAATTCAAAATATTGTATAAATTTGAGCCGTTCAAGTGCAACCATTCAACGCGCGCTTTAGATGATGTCACGTGATGTTTCCTATGTTTTTTATCTTTCACTCATTTGATCTCTGCGAACGTAAAATCGAGATTTGATATAAAATATGCTGTCATCGTAAATGTATCTGATTTCGATGAATTGTTCAATTGTGCTTATATGACACCACTTTCAGTCGTTCTTCTAGATTCACTATAAATCTAGATTCACTAGAATTCGCCACAGGATTACATGTTCTAAAAATTTTACCACTAACACAGAATGAATATCGATGCCAATGAATCAATTCACTGTTGTGTCGTGTGATATCACATATTATGGTTTTGACCAATAGTGACGCTTTTTATGAGTTTGAATTTCCCTATCTATTTCCTCGTTTTCAATATAATATTTCATGGGTTCAAATAAAAACTGGACGAAAAAAATATCTTTCGATCATTAAATGAGAATAAAAAGCTCACAGATGAAAATAATTGGAACAAATTCAAATATTATATGCATATTCTCTATTGACTCATTACACATCGAGAATTCATATGCTGACAACACAAATAACGAATACCTGTTACCGTTTTTCTATTATGCCTGGAAAAATTTGATCAGAATGTCTAGCACAAACTTTCAAAATATATTCTTTTAGAAAAGTTCTATTCATAGGTTTCTCAGTAGAAATAAAAGAATGATTTTAAGGATATTTTTTTCAAATATCACCGGAATTAATGAGAGGTTGAAAATTCCACTTTCCTGAACGCGTATTATGGAGAAAATGACCCTAAATCATAATTCATCAGTGATAGGTCTTGCAACACTCGTGTATTGAATCAAAATTAAATGAGAGATTGGGAGTTGATGTATACTTCCCAACAGCGTTTGACAAAATGAAATGTTTGTTTCTGCTTGAGAAAATAATTTCTGTTCCTGGTAGCTTGCTAAATTTAAAAGATGTGGTGAGATTTTTATTATTATTATTGTAACTGATGAATACGTGGTACTAAAATTAATTGATACCACGATACACTCATAAAGGTATGCCGACGCGCATCTCTCTGTCCTGACTTGTGACGTCACTGCGATGCACGGAGCCGGACAACGCACAATTCATTAGAAGGAGAATGAGATTCGGTCGAATATCTTCAGGCATTTTCGCATGAAAATGGAATTATTAGTCTCGATGCATAAATACATACATGTTGATTTTTTCAGAAGTAGGTATATTTGTTTCCTGAGTCCACTGAATACTAAAATTATGAGTCATTTTCTCACCCTAGTGATGAAACCGAGGCTGATACATACTGTGATGATATTTCCGACTTTTGACAATATTTTTGACAAATTCAATCGGCTAGGTAATAAAATACATATTTTTTGAAGTACTTCTGTTTTCAAAAAAAGTAAATTGCACATGAGTCAAATTTTCCGTATTCTAATTATTTGAAGCGACAAGACATATGACAACGAGCTACAAAATGAGATAGAAGCTATTTTGGTAATTCATCGAGTTTTCTTTCGTTGATTTACGAACTTATAAATTTTTTTTCCATCCTGTTTTTCAAATTATGGAAACCTATTTGTTTGTTAATCTCCCGCAATCTTATATAGGTCCTTGTTCTACACAATGTAATGCATCGTATGGTATTGGGTTTTCAATTTTTTCTATGGTTCTTTGCGTTAAAGTTTTGAAGATACCTTTTTCTCTGGATAATGTATTTCCTCCTACATGCTGAAATCCATTGTTCAGACAGTTCTTTGCTCTTTGGGAATCGAAAATACTTAATATTGGCCCCTTTTGTCACTCTGTTGTAATTATTACAACCAAAAACCGCACAACCAGGGATTCTTAGTTATATACCTACCTACTCGTATTTTTGTTTAATTATTGAAGCTTCGAATACGACACTCAATTGACAAAAGCTAATTAAAAATGTTTGAAAACCACTCTTGAAAATAATTTGGTAATAATTCTTAAACTTCACAGCACAACAGAGAACTTGTGAGAAATTCAAATTGAATTTAGGCAAGTCTATGAAGTTACAACCCCGATATGCTTCGCACTCGCGTCATCTGTGCGAACTGGACGCGTTTGGAACTAACGAGCATACCGTTATGAGTGTATCGTGATTGATACGATCTTTTGTTGATCCTGAACTTATTGCTCTGTCATTCGTAACGAGCTCTCATTTCTAGTGTTTGGATACACGTTTCTGAGTCTCTACAACCCGGTGACAACATATGAAAACATCAAAGCAGTAACATTTCGTCCATCATCGCATTCATTACAGCAGTATTTGTTCAGCCCGACGCAGTGGCAAACCCAAGCCGGTTAAACACTATTCGAATATATGCAGTGCTCTCGAACGCAAGGATTCGGTAATAGAGTAATAACAACGGGATGATATATTTGATGAAATAAGGGTGCATATAAAACGCTCCTTCCCTATCAAGCCTGCGGCCAATATAAACAAACGAATGAAACGAGCCAGTGTTTACTCAAAACAAGTTGTCGGATTCAGAATAATGAAATAAACACCCTAGAAATAGGTAAATGATGCGAAGGGGACGTGTATTGAAGATGCTTGCCTGAACGTTATTCAACTTCAGATCGACAGATGGCGACACAAGAACGGGCGTGTAAGCGTGGCCCGAAATTTGATCTCGGCTACAGTTCAATACCACTTCAACAACATTATTCACCTCATTGGATCATAGCAATATTCGAATCTCCTGATAACTCACTCATATAAGGGTGATAACCAACCAGGATCAACTGAATTGTTTGAAAACTTGTTCAGTTGCAAACAGAAGTCGTTGTCAGATCTTCGAAAACTCTAGTGCATAAGTAATCTAACGTAACTGTATCAAAATGAATAATATGCTGGTATAACAAAGATGATCATTCATAACTATGTCTTTCAAGTATAACGCAGGTCCATGCAGGGAATTATTTCTGAATCTTGGATCTCTAACCGTCAATTCATTGTGAATTATCCCAACCTAAGCCAGATTGAATATTTTCAAATTCCAGAATTAGCTTAAGTTCGACGTGAGTGGGTCTACATGACTCCTTCACTGCCACCCTGAAGGGACTATTGTGACGTGACTAAATTTATCATTTTCAGAATAAGTCAATTTTCTTGACGAAGCCGATCAGTTTAATTTGTGAATGATCTTTCAGGTCCGAGAGCGGAAAGGAAACTCAGTCGAACATCGGGTCCTGGTCTGTTAAAATCCCTCGTAGCGACGTTAATATCCTTTATTTCTGACCGGGATATTATAAGCTTATATCGTCATAGTTACGCTATCAATAAAGAGGGTCATAACTCCCTTGGGACATCATAGATTTTATAATTCCCTCTACCTTTCACAAGTAAAAATAAAATTATATATATATATATATATATATATATATATATATATATATATATATATATATATATATATATATATACATAGTGAGTGGTAACATTTTTCCGTGTCAGCCAGTCCAGATATATCTTGTATTCTTTTTGGTATACGGCTTCACTTTTCGATGGAATTAATGATTGTCTTGCTTGTTCAGCTTTTTTCAAAATATCCTTCATTATATTTGGGGTAGAAAACACGTTTTTACCGCAAACACAGCTTGATAACAAAGTTCTGTTTATAAACAAGTAACATAGCAACAACCTAGCAACAAGAAAACTCTACTATAATCAACGGTACCTGATTCAAATATACCGGGTAGGTAATGACTTGGTACATTTTCCGTTTCAAAAATGAACAAAATTTTATTGAAATCGGTCAGAAATAAAATTATCTATGTACCACGGGAATTAATGAGCCTTAATAACCTCAGGCAATTGCTGTCCCTTGGGCCAGAGGCCCTCGGGACGCAAACTTTGCCATCGGTAATTAAGGCCCTCCTAATTCCCTTGACACATGAATAACTATAATGAGTATTATTATCAAATACTGCTGCTTCTATACCTATAGTCGGGCTGTTCAAAAGATAGAATTCAAGGACGCGTGAACAGTGAATGCCTGCATCTAAATATAGCCTGTGCAGCGTAGCCACGCCTTCTAAACTGAAACGAATGAAGAACTGTTTACACTGTACTGTACTCATTTGTGCTTTGTATTTACGTGTGTTACGTTTTTGTGTGTGTTTTTGTTGAGTGGTTTAAATCGGACTTGTAACATTGGGGAGAGGAACATTCGAAGAGTGCGTGCCGTTCACGTGATCATTCTCTCTTTTCAGCGGCTACACTATAGCATCAACCTTGACTCGTCTTTAAAAATTATCTGGATCAAATTCAAATACCGCCAATGAATGAGACCGGGTATAATCGCGGGTATATCTTCTTCTATACGATATGTGAAAGTGAGTTTTTATCAGCTCAAAAGAGTTGACCGAGTTGCAAGGATCCATCGAGTGATTACATTTTTGAATTCTCCATTGAACTACAATTCACATAGTAAAACACTGAATTTTTCTAATCTTTTATGGAACACTAAATCAAATCTTAGAGATCTTAAATTTGATTAAGATTCTTCTGCATTCCCACTCTTGCTCTATACTGTTTAGAAATATTTAACTTTTTTACCTTCACCTTTCTCCATGCGTTGAAAGCCTCATATTCTCTGTCATAAATCACTTTAGAATTTTGTGGCAGTGATTTTGATACAGCTTTAGCTACTTTCAGTTTTTATTTCTGATGCCATTCTCGCACATTCTCAACAACGTTGGATACAGTTTCTTTTGCCAAAAATATCAATTTTGATCATTAACATATTCCCTACAGACCTCATTGCAACCCAGAGCAAGCCGTATTTTTTAAGATGCCTAAAAACCCTGGTTAATCCACTGATCAGATTTTGTTAGGATTTTTGTGGCGAAAGAAACAAACGACGCTTCTGGAGGTTTCCACCATTTTTCCCATTCTTCAAATTTGATGTCAAGTCAACCATCTCATTGTCACTTGGACTTTTGATTCGATGTGTAACGATGATTGTATAGTGTTTATATATTGATAAGTTATTCAAGATGCAAAAACTAGGTAACTTTCAATTATTCCATCGATCGAAACGTGTTAGAACGTCGTTCAGAGATTAGAGACTTGGGAGTTATATTTGATCATAAACTTTCATTCATTCAACATATGAACCAAACAAATGCTCTTAAAATTCTCTGTTTCGTTATCAGAAATTCTCATGGTTTTGAGAACACAAAAACACTGAAAATATTATACTTTGGATTTGTTCGCTCAAAATTAGAATACGGGTCATTGATTTGGAAACGTATTTACGAATGTCATTCTAAAGAAATTGAATCTGTTCAGAGAAGATTCCTCAAACTGGTATTTCGAGAAAACAATAATTATACTATGAGAGGGCTGCATAATAATATTTATTTGAATAGATTTGATGACCTCTTTGTCGAACAGGCGAATCATCGCTGCTATTTCATTTCTTCACAAATTGATTCATAACAACATAGATTGTCCATATCTCTTGCATGAAATCAATTGGTTTGTGCTTCGTGCCTCGCCTAGAATCCCGACATACTGTTACATTCCATATCAGTATCTCGCGTACCAACATCTCACTTCAGAGCCCTATTAGTAATCTGTGTCAAAACTTCAACCGTTTTTCTAGAATCTGCGACATCAGTTTCGACTCACTAAAATCTACTATTTCCTTGATATTGAGTGAATTGTCGAATAACTGACTTTTGTGTCTTTTGATACTTATATTATTCACTTAAGGTTCGTGAGGTCAAAGTTTGGATATTCAGAGCCTGTGTTGTGAGTATACTGGGGTGGTGGCTGGAATCAGATGTCGCCCCTTTGTCTACCACCTTGTTCTCTGACTTCTCGGTGTATGCCTATTTTTTTTACCCCCCTTTCTGTAACGAATATTTTAACACCTATTTATCTATTCAATTTTATCTCATTTCTATGTAAAATTGGTAAATATTGTACTGCTATTGATTATTCAATACATTGTATTTTGTATTTTCCTACAATTGGGTTTTTGTACCTGTTGGAAATAAATGGCTTATTATTACATATTGATTTCGTTGCTTATAAACATTTAAACATTCTTCTGAAATTTGTTTCATCGTATTATAGTTTCGGATTTGTATTATTGTTGAGATTCATGCAAAATGTAGAGTTTTTTTAATTTTTGTGGACATTCCAGTTCTACAAATGAAGATATCCACTTCCATTCTATACCTAAGGTAACTGAAATTCATCCATTGGAAATCAATATTCTTAATGAATCTCTGGGCGTAAGGTTTCGTTCATCAGGCAATTTAATGAAAACTATTTGGATTTTCTAAGTGATGAACTCTGGACCACAATTCTTTTTTGAAAATAGCGTGTTATTTTATTCATACATTGGTTAGGCACTGTTGAAAAATCCCATTTTTGTACTACACTGTTTTCCACAGAAGTTTGATGTTCAAAACAAACGATAGTATCGGTTCTCCTGAAGCATCATATTGTCCAAAATTTGCTTCTTTTCCATTGATGACTCCACTAGGTTTGTGAAGATAATTCCTGCAAACTGCTCATTTTCAACAACTAACAAAGCTAAAAAAACTGCCACATTTCACCAATAACGGTATATTTCGCTATCAATTCCTTCAATTCTTCGACGTACACTCAAAAAAGAAAAAGTTCCAGTTTTCAATAAAAAACTACCTGACATCAGAAAATCTCGAAATTAAAAATGGTCCGCAACTGGAATTCGATTGGCCACCCATTATCGTTTATGTTGCGATCTCTTCTCACTAGCCAATCAAATAAAAATGGAATAACCCGACTGCACATGTTCAGTTCACGTACGAAACCTCCGATCGTTAAAATTTCCATCAAAAATCAAGAAATCAAATTTTGCCAAGATAATCCCAAATTTTCACAGGCATAAGGGAACACACCAGGGTTTCTAGGAATATTGGTATTATTGGAATGATTCAGAAGCTGGTAGATGATTAATGGATTATTTTTTCAATTCTTTATACAAAACGTGTGCTTTTGAAAAAAAAATTAAATGTACTCGTCGGTTAAATACTTCATCACTTGTGAAAGTTAGTAAACTCTTTCACGCGTCAATGGAGGATTTCTTCATCGTCTTGTTTAATAAATAACTATTATTTGCCAGATACTCCAGAACACATATCACAGTCAATCTTTAATAACGTGTGTATTTGAAAGACGATCAAATCACTTCGTGTTGCTCAAAGTAGTTGAAGATCCAAGAACAGAAAATGTGTTGAACTCAGTTTCTACTTGCTCTTCCCCTATCCTGTAGACATAAACTCCCGATTTTACGATATAAGTTACTCTACTTCATTATGTTGGTAACGCTGTGAAGGTAGATGTGTAGTTATACTTGATCCGTGTAACTAGCCTCAAGAGAGGAAGTACTAATTCCGATTGATGGTGCAACCAACGCTGTGTGCTCGTGTTAATATGATCTTGGAAAACTAGATTCATGAAATCAATTCGCAGTTCATTCTTGAAATATCTCACCCACTTACTAGATGAGTTTCGGTTGAAATGTTAAATTTAAAAACTGGCCGCATAATAAAAGTTGAAGGTGTGTGACTGGTGAGTACATATCATAGTGTTCAATTCACAATTCGCAAAAGCTTTTTGGAAACTCATAATTCAGTATAATACGATTGAGCCCACTCAGCTCAGAAAGAGTTTCAGAGTTCATTCATTACAATCATTTTCAAAGCTTTCGAGTTGTTTAAGACAGACATATAACTTATTGGCTCACACTAAAGAAGATGAATGGGAAGTTCTTTCTGAAAATGGAATGAAAAACAAATACGAGATACAATATGCAGCTATCTCACAAATTATTTTCTTCAAAACATGAAAACTCTCTTCATGAACGCGTACCAGATACTATGTAGTGCAGTTATTCTAACATCGAAGAAACTAAAAGAACAGCAGGACGCCAGAATGTGTGAACAGAAGAACACCCACCATGGAGAAATAATGAACTGGAAATAGTGTAACACGTTTGTAAAACAACAGGAAATCAGATTCAATATTCAGAAAAAAATTCAGAAAGCGGCCTCCATTTCAAACAATGATGCATTTGCTAAATCAAGTTTCGTGACATCTGGGCCTTTTCCACTTGGATGCAAAACTTGGCATAATGTTATTCACAACGTTTGATAGAATCTGACCAATGATCACTTCGCTTTTTAAATTTATTCGTTTTTATAATTAGATCATTCTGAATATCCATTTCATTCATATTTTTATCCAACACATGACAGTTATGACTGTCACTATTTAATGTTATGTGTTGGATAAAACATTGTATGCTACTCGTGTGTTATGTTTTCTAAGTCATTTGAGAATTTATACTACACGGCCTGACGGCCTCGCAGTATAAATTTTTCTCGCGTGACTTATTTTCAACATAACACACTAGTACTATTAATAACTATTATTATTAATCAATTTTGTAACTCTCTCGGTGTTTCTCGGTTTCATTTGATTTTTCCATGGATATTTTCGAGTTTTGATTGTTCAATTGAATTCTTACACTTTATACTTCTGATCCAATCTCATCAGTTATTTTCCACATACATTTCAAATTTGAAATAAATTGAATAATTAATTTTCACTCATTCGATACTTTTTTCTTCGAATAATTAACAAAGATCAATTATCTTATTATGATATTTCATTTTAGTTCACTTTTTCATACCAATACGTTTCATGACAGTTAACATTACAATGGAAAACATTCAAAACGAGTAGAGTGAGAAATGGTACCACTTACACATTTCGAACCTGGTAGTTAATGGAAGTTATTGAGAAATAACTTTAGAACTTATTCCGTAGTTTTCTGGGTTTCTAACCTAACACAATCTGAAAAAATGAGAATTATTTATAAAAATACATATCGTTAACGTTTCGGAAACTGAATTCTCTTCCATTCTCAAAACTTATACGCACATTCCTGTTCAAATCCAAATATCTCCTATTGACAATCTTCGTATTTGACATTTGTCAATTTTATCTACACCCGTACTCTAATAATACACTTATATGCCCACAACCCGTTTCATATTGAAATAATTTACGATATAGATTTTTCATTACGTTACAGGTTTTCAATCAAAAGAAACCCATTATTTTTCAAACAAGCATGATGTGCATGCTCTGCATTTGACGTTCGTCAAGTCAAAATCGAAATAGGTATTGAATTTTTGAAGAATGTAGCCAAACTTTGATAATCATAACAAAATGTCTGATACCAGCGATATGGGAGAATCACCTTCGACACCTTCACTGGCAGAAATACAGTTAGAATGATTGAATTATTCATTCGACAAATGCGTGATTTATTTCTTTATTTTTTCAATCAAATCTTCTGAGCTCTCCGTAGGCGAGCGGTCTAAGGCGCTGAAATTATCTTAGCTAGTTGAAAGAGACATGGGTTCGATTTCGGCATCGAGTAATCTTTTTTATTCAATGTTTGATCTTCTCTTCATTTCTCATCGTTTTATTTCTAGAAGTAATACCATGAATTACAATTTTGTAGAATTTTCCAAAGAAATGCATTTAATCAGTATTATTGTGTGCAATATAAATATAATATTTGTAGTTCTTCACTATTTATCGGGTGTAGATAAAATGGCGTATGCAACTCTCATGTAATGGTTATTAATACACTCGCATCAACCATACGATACTCACCTTCGTCTCGTTTCGTATCCCGGTTGATGCTCGTGTATTAATAACCATCATTACATGCTCGTTGCATAATATACTATTATTGTCAAATTTGAGTTATGCGAGAAATTGCTGACTAATTGAACTCGTTCTATCCACGAAGAACTGTTTTTCAATAGACGCAGCAACTTTTCGGGTTAGATTGAAAATTTGCCTTTCTATACTTGTGTAGATTCCAAAATTGATTTTTTCAGATTGTGGTAGGTCACAAACCCAGAAAACTACGGAACAAATATTGATCCACCACAAAATAATGACGTTCAAACAGAACTTTGAAACATTTTCATAATGAGGAATATTCAAACAAGACATAATTACAATATTTCTATCATGGAGCTAGGAATTCAAGATACGGGTTGAACCACCAGAATTACTTTTTCTCGGCATCAAGCCAACCGCCAGTACCAATTACAAAAGTGCCTCGAGCTTCAAAATCCACACACTCCCTGCAACTCATAACTCAGGGTGTGTAAAATACTCTAGTGGCTAGTTCATAAGTCAAGCAAACTATTAACAGCAGTGAGGTCTGCAGATAATAACAAATGAAGTGGAAACAGTGAATGCGCAATGGGCGTGGTGGATTAACGCCATTCAGTTGTTTCTTATATCTACAGATCCAGCAGGCAATGGACAAGAACCGACGGGCTACTAGATTACTTTCCTGAAACGTCTACTGGACGATTTTTCATATCGGGAAACACTGAAAACTGAAGTGGTTCTCCGAGATAAACGTTGAAATGTCTTCCGCTCCAGCAGCGAACCTCCTGAGTCTGTTAGCTTGTCGGTGATTATAGGAGATTTCCTCGGAGACTCGTTCTCCAAATAAATACACATCGTTAATTGGGAATAGCTGTGTGTTTTCATTTTCACACCGCTTGATGCAAACAGCACGATGGTATAGAGAAACAAACAACACGATGTTATAGTGAAATATTTCTTCCCTCAGGAGGAATGAACATTTCTCTTGATTTCCGAGGATTGCAAAGCTGTTCCACAGTTCGGTGGATTTTCTTTGAAGTGACGTCGTAAGGTTACTTTCAGGTGGAGGCATTGAGTGTCGCAGCTTGCCTTGAAACGTCAAAAGAAGTGACGTTATTCATAAAGAAGATGACTCAGGAATTATTCTTTTACTTGTTTCCTCTACGAAAAAAAGCTAAGAAATAGTTTCTCTAATTAATTCTCTACACAAAAATACTTGAGTACCTGAATGAAAGTGATGCTGTTATAGAAATGAAAGAGTGATATTGATTGTTCTTCAATTACCTCACATAACCGCCTCTTTTCATATCTGTTCTGTGTTCATATGTTCCAATAAAAAAGATTGTTTTCTGAATATTCAGGTTCATACTGATGGCAGAACCTTGTGAGAAATATCTTCAACTGCAATTAAATTGCAAAGTTCGAAATTTCTATATAGGTGCCAACAACGAATATTTACGCTTTTTTCTATAATAATATTGAAAAAATCATACTGTTTCTGAAAATGTGAGTGATAAACTCACTCACGTTAATGTTGAGAAAGATTGTTGGATAGGAGGAACCAGAATATTATAGAAATATACAAATGAAATAACACCGTATGAAGAGGACGCCCACGGAAAATTGGCTGAATACTGAATTGACCGTGATTAAAAAACACCCCAAAGCGTGATTTTCGTAGTTTTGACGAATACCATCTTTATAGTGAATTGAAACAATCGATAAGCTTGAGAAATATTTTTTCCGAAACCCGAAGATTCCATGAATATATAACGATAGCTATTTATGATATAAGTGCTGATATTTATTTTGTGAGAAGGGAAGTTTGGGACACGACGCCAAAGGCGGTGTGTTCCATCTCTTCATGGAACAAGTTGCCAAAGTAATCAAAAACCGAATTTGTTGATTTGTCTTTGTTGACAACTAACGTCAATAAATCACGAATTATTCTTTCTTGCTTTTTCGTTCCTCGATGGAAAGTGATCCAGAAAATGAATTTCTACCGCCGGAAATTGAAGAAGCTGCCAATAAAGCTGCTTTTGAATTATTGTCTAGTAAGTCAAAGCGACAGTACGAGTTTTCATACTATCGTTTCTTGAAATGGTGTGATCAGAAAGATGTCAGTGGCAAGGAGGCCAGTGAAAAAGTGCTTCTTGCATACTTTGAAGAAAAGCCCAAAATATGGAAATTGTCAACGCTTTGGGCGAATTACTCTATGTTGAAGTCGATGATGAACATAAATAATCATGACATAAGCAGATATTACAAACTCATGGCTTTTTTGAAGCGGTCATGTATTTTTTATCATAATTGTAGTTTCCCTAATTGTACATTTGATTGACTAAACACTTCATTTTGAATTATGCTTTTATATTTTCTCTACAAATGAATCACTTTCAGTACTAGTGCTAAAAATGATTTACTTTTGACACCAGTGTCATAAAATGACATTTTAGACACTGACAGCATGCGTCAAAAATTATACTTTTACTGAGGTTTGTAAAAAAAATATATTTTGCCTTTCTCCTTGCGAATTACCACCTCTCGTAGCTCGTATAACTAAAACAGGAAAAAAAGACTACCTTGTAATAATAGACCAAATGCATTGCTTTCTATAATTTCCGAAGTGATGGAAAAAGGAACCAATATGAAGCTTATCAAATATCTGAAGAAATCACGAATAATTATGATCGACAATGCAGATTTCGACATCAAAGATCAACCAGTAGCTTATTTGCTTGTGTTCAAAATATTTCGCAGCATTCCATCAAGAAATTCGGAGAAATGTTAGCTGCTGCACTCGACTTTTCAAGAACGTTTTATCGAGATTTGCATAGGGGTCTCCTTTTCAAACTGCCATCCTACAGTTTGCCTCCACAGTTGTGTTCTTTGTTGAAGAATTTCCTGTCTGATAGGTCTCTGTATGTGGTTGTTGACGGCTATCGTCTGATATTCTCTCAATGAAAGCAGGCGTTCCTCAAGGTTCAGTTCTGGAGCCCACTTTGTTTCTGCTTCATATCAATGATTCTCTAAAGAAAACCTCTTGTTCAGTGCATAGTTTCACGGATGATAGTACTATTTTTACTAGTTTGTCTTCCAGAGTCCCCATACCAGCACGAGAAACCAAAATTCAAAGAAGCATTAGCGGTGACTTGGTGAAATAATTTAATGGGGTAACATAAACTTGATCGGTCACTAAGGGTGCTTCCCAGAATTTTGGATTTGTAATTCGTGCGAAGAAATAGTCCACTTCTCGTCAGATTCTTATGATCTACAAGGCACATATAGTGTATATAGTAATAGAATATAGTTATCATGTGTGGTGTTCGCAACAAAACATTCACTGAAGCTTCTTGATTCTATACAGAGATAGACAATCCGTCTTGTTGGTGATTATTCGCTCACAGACTTGCTCCCTACCTTGGAGCACCGTAAAAGGGTCGGAGATTTGTCTTCCTCAGATATTTTCATGGTCGGTGCTCTTCTGAATTGTCGCCAATCGTTCCACCATTGGCAGTATCAACAAGGAAGACCCAACAAGTACAACAGAATTTCTACCCCTTTGTTGTGAGCTAAGAGACCTTACGATCGTCTCTTGCTCAGGGGTCTGTTTTCAATAGAACAGCTGAATTTTGGAACTATTTGGCGAGGAATATTCCTCCTGAGGCCTACAAAATTCAATGATCCAAAGTGAATGTTAATTCGTATCTCCAGCCCCTTGATTCAAGCGGTGTTCTTCGAACATTACAGGGCTTCCCTTTCGTGTGAATCTAACAGGAAAGTCCTTACTCTGCTGCCTAGGCAGGAAAAGTACCTAGCTGATTGATATGTGTCTGCATAATTGATATTGATTGTCAATCGGGGGAAAAGTAATTTTCACGCGGTAGCAACTGTATTATTTACGCCACTGGTTCACCGAACATAGGCTTGACAGATGAATGGGATCACTTTCAATTACATAATGTTGAGCAATGTAATATCATGCAAAATGTTGAATGTGATTAGAGGTTGACGTTCATCCCATTGGGGTCTGATTGGAATCTCGAATTCTATGTCTACCCACAGTGGCGTGTAGACAATTATTCAATGAGGACTTGAAAGGTTTTTTTTTGAGAAAGTTCTTTCCTGAGACTGAAGCATTGAATGGATAGACTAGTGATGCAGCTTTTCAGGAATCATCTTGCCATCTTTTCGAAATTACCAAATTCCGTGTTAGAAATGGAAGTTTTTGAAAACAATCAGACATACAAGATACAACCGAGACAGAACAAACAAACAAATGAACGACGAATGTTACAAAACAATTATTTTCATCCCTTTCGGAAGGTGTTTTTTTCCAGTAATTTGTGACAACAGTCTTATAATATCTGTTATGTATCTAATATGTCTGAAGGTTTGAAAACAAAATCTAGTTACAACACAGAAACCTCCTCTTCGGCTCTGAAGGGAATGTTTGATAATATTTGAAACGTTAGCAAGAAAATGATTGCTCATGAAAAGTTAGTATATATATATATATATATATATATATATATATATATATATATATATACAATAATTCATAATATTATGAAAGAGAATAATAATATATCATGTTCATGTTTGCTCTTCTCCTATTCTGACTAATTATGTTGTCATGTGAGTTGAATAGTTTTAAGGAACGAACCTACATTTTTTTTAATGGTTGAAGAGGCAATACAGTTCTATCTATCAATCTAGTAGGATGACTTCAAGAAAATGTAATGGTGAAAGACACTCAGGAGGATCATTTCTGTCTGAGGGAGTCATTTTATAGCGAAATACGTATCGCGGCTTTGTGAACTCGTTAGCAGGATAAATACAGGAAACTGTATT
Organism: Zygogramma bicolorata; assembly: GCA_032362365.1. Lineage (NCBI taxonomy): Eukaryota > Metazoa > Arthropoda > Insecta > Coleoptera > Chrysomelidae > Zygogramma > Zygogramma bicolorata. Next base: position 371,271 of record JAVJAQ010000903.1, on the reverse strand, counting down.
ACCATATTTATGAATAGGGATTATAATCAAATATTGGCCAGTTAAGTGCAAATTTGATGACCCAACAGATCATTATAGGAAAATCGGTTCGAATTGTTAATTGCCAACGTTTCTAAAATTCATCACAATCATCAAGAATTCGTTTGCACACAAGAATGAAAATTGATAGAGATCAGACAACAAATTTTCTGTTTGAAGAAGATGTTATATGTCGAAATGTGTGTCACACTGAAATAGTGAATCTGTATTAGTATTCTCAAAATGGATTTCCATCAGTTTTCTACCAGTTGTATTCAACGAATCACAGATCTCACAACGAATTGATTTGCTTTCATGAGGATGGACTAGAGCTTATTCCCACGAGGAAGCTGATATGGAGAAGTTTATTCTTTCCATAATAGCTTCAGTTAATGATATGTGGAGAATATGGACCCCTAAAAAGTTCTCGTTCGTTTTCCCTGACCGATTATACAAACTTGAAACTCGATTCAAACATAATGCCTTTTTTATCCTAAACCTCTACGAAAGAGATTGACAAGGATGCTCTGTAAATTTATGTTCGAAACTTTTCAAAGAGACCAATCTCGCACGGTACGCCTCTGTCGGTAACGTTAACCGAATATCAATGAAACCGTTTAAAACTTTTCGAACTTCGCAGCGCCTATGGCACACTAATGAGTTTGAAGTTTATTACAAAACTTCCGAGAAAAAACAAACCGGGTCGGAACCAAATACAAATATAAAAACTCCAAGAGTCTCGGCTGAAAAGTTTCGATCAGGGCAAAGATGTAGATCCCTGATGGATGTTGATAAGTCCAAACATATTGAACAGTTTGTGCAATCATTTCATCATTATTATTTTTTATATATGTCGATTATTGGAATATGTGTTGGAAAGATCATATATTTTTGCTACAATAAGGAACCATTCACCTGCGAGAGCTACTTAATGTACTACTAGCTGACCTGTGCCCACTTCGTTGGGCTTCAACATGGCTTCAATTATGTTTGTGGTGCAATTATACTGTATAGTTTTCAGTATTAAATTTCATCAGGTTCATCATAGCTCTGCCTACTTGACGCACTCGAAGGGTGTTTGATAAAAGTCGAAAATGTTCTATCTTTTATCCCGGTAGGCGACGAAGTTCAATAAAATACGAAGTCGTCTTCCATCTATTCTGTTGAAGAATGGTAAGGCAAATTTTGAAGTATATTTTATATCGGCTACGTTAATAATTTCAAAATCACCTCACAAAAGTGTTATTGTCAAAATTATTTTTTGCCTCGTATCTTCGAAACAAAGCGCCCTATCAAAAATAATCTGTTTGCAGATCTTCAACAACAGATTCTACAAACCGATATAAGGAGCCACCATGGGCTCTTCCTCATCCCCGAAGAATCTTCACTTGGACAAGATGAGAGCTGGGGGTTGAGGAGACTCAGGCCACGCCAACAAGTCAAGAAGTCTTGACAATAGCTCCAAAGTGGGAGCCGAAACGTCGACAGAAAAATAATTCCAGACGTGGTTCATCCGGAAGTTTTAGACAGCACATATCCGACCGCGGAAGCCTAACCGAGCAGATAATATATATATATATATATATATATATATATATATATATATATATATATATTCTTTGAAGAACAATCTGCTGACTGCATCTCCAATACTCCCAATACACTAGATATTGCACAGTCAAGATCATACTCGTTTTATAAAAGGCATGGGGTTTTACCAAGAGATAAGACAACGCTACGGATCTACCACCACCAAAACTTTGAAACTCTGGTCCAACAATTTGATGAGGCTGGCATCTTTGAGGAATAGGAAACTTTTTCTTCTACGTTGCAGAAAATATAATGTTTTTCCAAACCACATCAGTCAAGGTATTCGAAACATCGACACTATATATATATATATATATATATATATATATATATATATATATATATATATATATATATATATATATATACCTTACCAGGGAGAAGGGATGGAAAGTTATTCAGCATCACAATAGTAATCACAATAGTAATTAACGCTCAATAAAGTGGGCACGAGTCTAATCATTTCACAAAGAAATGAATAGCTGCCAGATTAATTTCGATACATTTTGTGTTCCAAGTAGGCATTGCACCTGGACGAGCTCCAACAAGCTCTCAACAATGTCACTATTGGCATGACCGGTAAATGTCATTTTTGTACTGTCAAATTCTTAAACCGTTCATCACGTATTCGACAGCTTTCAGGTTATGGCTCATTTAGAATACACGTTCATTCTAAATTGATGTCAGCCGCTTTCGGATTGGTTTTGACCAACTTGGAATCGTCGAAATGATTTCAGTCGTATTAAGGACCTATGAAGATGTAATAATTTGAGAAAATCGTGCCGACCTTCAGAATTAACGATTTGTTTTTCTAGTGACCTTGAGGAGAACGAAAGTTTTGGCGAAGGAGCCAATTTGCATTACTTGGTAAGAGCAAACTCATCATCGATTGAACTTGAATGTTTTCAAACCACATGAAGATTTGCAGTTTTCAATAATATTATATACTCCTGTAAAATGTCTGCGACTTCAAGACGCTCTCCATGTTGAGCATTCTGGTGCTGATGGTCTTAAAAATAATCTATGAAAGCATCATAATCTCCAGAAATATTATAGCTTATTTGAAAAAATCAACAAACTAACTAATGAACGCTTATTTCACGTTTAATTCATTTACACTTTTCCTTATTTCAAATAGAAAAAAATATTTTTTCCTTTTCAATTATTTCACTCACGAATAATTTTTTTTTCAAACTATTATTTATGCATATTACCGGCTTATCTTTCCATTGTTGCATGTTGCTCTCAGTTCGAAATTTCACAGCCTTTAGAATTTAGAAACGATGAGCTTCTAGGCCAACAGATATCTCAGGTCATTGCAGAAGAAAATAAAAATAACTTGTAGGAGACCATAAGCAAACAACCCCCAAGAAACCAACCCCTTATTTTCATTTACAGATTGCACCTTCATGTTTGATTTGGTTCAATTGACAGCATGTTTCATTCCTAATTCAACGATATATCATAATATGTAGATGTGAAGATAGTTAGTCAAAAAAATTGAATTCATTAGGGGCTAGTATAAACTGGACCTTCACATATCTACCACACCTCGTATCATAAATGTCTGTCACATTTGACAAAATTTCGGAGTTTTTCAATATACACCTGTCAAGTACGAATTCAAGGATTTTATGTAGTCATTTTATATTACCAATGCCATAATAATTATTGAATATCAAAATGCCTTTCACCTTATTCACTCTCAACCAATACGTTGATATGCTTGAACATTTTTAAGAACCCTGAAAAAATGAATGAGGCTGTATGAGGAGCGCTTTCCTGATCGCAATCTATATGTAGAAAATACAATGCGAACGGGATCATTTCCAGGTAAAACGTTAAGTACATCTCACTCCTGTGCTAATGTTGTATGAATGTGTTGGCCTATGCCGAAGCACAGCCCGTTCATGTAGCATAGCAAAATCCACCCCCTAGCAAACAACCCCATAGAAACCACCTTTAACTTTTGTTTTTCACGTTGCACCCCCATGTTCATTTTGGTTCAACTCACAGGCTTCATTTCTCATTCAATGATGTACAATGGGTACCTAGAAAGGCAAACGAAAATGCAAATGGAATATCAATTTTTAAGCTCATCTGTATTTTGGGAAATGAATCAACCTACAGAAATTGTTTGAAATGTCGGCCAGCACTTGCCACACATGCATCAAGTCGCCGAATAAGCTTCTGAAATTTTCTGGTTCAAATCTTCAAAGTTTATTGGATGAATTTCGAGGAGAACTTGTATCCAACGGCCTTGAAAGGTATCATTGAGGAATGTAGTAACTATGTTATGGCAGAAGCACGATCTTGTTGCCACCACAATCGTTGTCTTTCTTCAATTGGAACATATTGTAGTAATGCAGGTATACAATTTTCTAAGGTATGTATATATCGGTGGCCCATGAAAGTGCCTTGCAAAAATGAGGACCGATGGGACGTCCATTATGTAAACCACACCGCACGTTCACACCCCACATTGTTTGGAAATACATTTCTCGTATACAGTGAGGGTTTTCCTGTGATCAATAGTGCATGTCGGTTAATAGTGCCATTATCATAGAAGCGCGATAGTCACTCCACAAGATACGATCGAGAGAGTTGGGATTGTCGTGGACAAATACTTGAATGTAAGCAGTGAATGCCATTCATCTTCCGAAATCTACAGGTCTGATTCCTTGGTGTAAATGTATTTAGAAGGCATTGTACACGTACTCTTTGAGAATACTTTGCACAGATAGCTTACTGATCCACCGCCAATGCACGAATCGAAATATGATGCACATGGTATTTTGTATATTATAGAGTGCGATAGAGTTCACATCGGACAGACAGAGCGATATTTTAAAACAACAGAAGCATCAGACCTCAAAATTCAAACATAGGAAACAAAACCGGACTCGCAGAACATTCCAGCAGTAATCTACATCATTTTGATAAAATTGAAATTATAGAAAAACAAAAAAATTATGAAAGAAGAACATCACAGGATATGATAGAAATGAAAAAATATAAAAATAACAAACACCTGAGGACGACTTTATAAAAATCGAAACGTTGGTATAGAAACTGGTTTCAGTAACTCGACTTAACGTCAACAATCCCCCAGCTAAATAAATCTTCTGAGGTCAAGAAAGACATTCAATTGCTTGAGAAAGCTATTGTGCAGTGAAATACGTATAAAGGTTTCGTAAACCCATTGTCGGTGAAAATCGTACAGGAAACTCTGATATTATTCTCAATATGAAATATATAATGCTCAGTAGAGGCAGACTGTTATTGATTCAGTGGAGAAATGAAAAGAAATAACATGCAAAGTGGCAATTGGGAAATGTAAACGAAATCAATCTGTAATTCAGCATAAAAAGCTGCATTTTCAATTTGATCGGTTTCCTGTTGGGTTACATTTCAAAGCCCTGCAATATTGGCTGCCAATATTCCATTGAGAATACTTCATAAAATGTAATCTATATGTTGCAGTTTCGAGACCCCACACGAAGATATTCTAATATAGTCGTAAATTTTCTTGGAAAACATGGTGTCGTCGCATACTTAAACGTCAGATATTTTAATATCTCAGTATTTCATATGTCCTTTATGCGACTTAGGCCCGGTCTTTTCACCTCCAGATATCCTACAGATAAACTAACTGACGGTTAGAATATTCTTTTGTTTATCGTTAAGTGATAACAAAAGCATATTCTAACATTCAGTCAATCTATCCTTAGGATATCTGGAGGTGAAAAGACCGGGCCTAAACGTATCAATTACCTGAATGGACGCTTAATTTTGAAAATACCATGGAACTTTATACTTCATACTTGATATTTGTCTATTAAGATGGGGTAGTTGAAGATAAGTGAAGTAGTGAAGGAGATATGTTGATATTGATCAGATGAAAAATATTCAGACGATAGAATATTCTTGTTGATTTTTGCAAAAATAATAACAAAACGTCTATGAAAGATTTCAAATTGAATGATTAGCAAAATATCGTTTTTTCATATGTACATATCATTCTTTGACGTTTGATTTATCCACAAAAGAGAAAAGTCTTACCGAACACAGGACCTTTGGATTATATATATATAAATATATATATATATATATATATATATATATATATATATATATATATATATATATCAGCTCTGGTAGATATATAAACTATTGGTCATAACAGAAGAAAAATCGAATTCTTCGCATTTCCGACCAGGGTTTTCACCAAAAAAATCTGTCTTCACTTTCAAGAAAGATTTTATTTGGCACGTCACTATCAACTACTCCACAAAATAACAATGATAACTTCAATCTAGAACTCATAACTATAAGTAAAAATTCTAATCAACCCCCTAATGATTTTTTTTACATTAGTTTACCATATATTACTGAGATAACACCTGGACTTGCCGAATATTCAGTAACATGGATGATATTAAAATAGCCAACAAAACAGTTCTCACAATTAATTCTATCTTCTCCAAAGTTGAAGATGAAGTTCCAAAATTATCCCAGTCGAATTTGGTTTACTTTGTTCCTTGCAATAATTGTGACTCTCAGTATATCGAACAGACAGGAAGACTGTCGAAGGATCGTACCTCATCACATAAAAGTGACAGTAGACTCCATTCTGAAAGGTGTGCTGTGAGTGAACATACTTTCAAGTAAGGACATACAATGGATTACAGTTCCACTAAAATTTTATCCATTGAAAGGAATGTCTCGAAAAGAATTTTCTTAGGAATGGTTTTCATTTCCCAATCTTCAAAATGTTCAAATAAAAGATCCAATCTCAATCATTTGAGTGAAATTCATTAATACCTACTTCTTCGGTGGATATGAATGGTGTAATGATGACTTCTTCTATAAAATCTTTAATATAGAAACATGTCAGATGTTTCAGTCCGAAACGTTCCCTTGAACATCGTATATGACTGATTAATTACGTAGTTGTATAACAGATAATTTAAGTTGACATCCTGTATATAATTCGTGTTAGACATTCCAGTATCAGACAGTTAGTGTACATATATTTTCAAATGAATCAGATGAGATCAAGATATAAAAAGTTGGCATTTTTCATGACTTCATTTTTGGCTTTCTTCTTCCGAAACAAAGAATTGAAATTAGGTCTATAAAAGAGGCAAAATGAAAATACAGGCACAGTCTCTGTTGTGATTTTTTTAATGTTTTTATGTTCATAGGAGTTGTAATTCCTTTTATTGATCCTGAGGAGAGAACAGCAAAACATAATTTATCAAGAGGGTCAGTTTAATTTTTTCAACTTTATACTAATGGCGCACTCTCACCTAACCCTGCCAACTTGACTGTATTCTTTCTCTAGTAAGGCTTATTTGAATACCTCATAATGATGAATTCCCTGTAAATTGGCCAACATTTGGCTCTAGAAATAACGGAAGATAATTTTGATTTTTCTATAAAAAATTGTACTGGAAATTCCGTTCTGGACTCAAATTTCTTTTATTAGAAGGACACCTTTGGAACTCTGATACCAGCCTCATGTGCTGCTTAGGCGTGACTTTTGTTTCAGAACTGATTCCGTTTTTTTTTTCGTTTGATGTTGGTTATGTTTATCCACATATTCATTCTGAATGGTGGTGATTTACTTGAGAAGAATTTAAAAAAAAATTCAACTACTTCAGAAGTATGAAAGTTAATTCAAGTACGATAGTCATTTACGGCTCTATAAGCAAAAATCTTCACCTTTCCTGGAATAACTTCTAACTATCAGGACAACAAATCGTTCTTGTTGATTGAAATATCTGAAAATTAAGGCAAGAAGATTATTCAAGTGTAATGGCCCTGAAAGTTTTCGTAGTTGTAAAAATCACAGATCAGTAGAGAGTGGCCTAGGAGTGCCATTCTCTAGGTGTGACGGAAAATTTTGAAGACTTAGGAGGTTGATTCGCCCTCATAGCGTTGGGACCGATTCGATATTGTGAAGTAACTTTGTTGATGAATATATGTGGTTGATTTTTTTCTTCGGATTATTATAATCCAACAGCAGTGTCGCATTATAATAATTTTTTTTCTGTATAATTTCGTTAGTCAGCTGGCCATATCTGATTTTGCAACTTCATAACAATACCCCTATAAGTTACCACATTCAGGAAAATAAAATTGGTATGGATTATACACAAGTAATGCTCTCTGCATCCATCTTGAAATTTGGAAACTGTAATTGGGCAAGTTGAAATGATATAGGCTAATCTGATTGAGAGCGATTATCTCAAAATCGACTTCAATAATATTTGTTATAAGAAAGTTCCATGAATGATTTCACTGAATTACTCAAGGGTAAGTTTGGTTTGGGAATGAAAGGTTATCTGGTGACTGAAACTATAATTAATTTTCATTCAAGTTGAAAAATCCGTTGAATGCTAACTATTTGGCCAGAGTTTTGTAAACTAGGTCGCGCCTTAGAGGCATGAGAGATCTCATTTCAGATCACCTCAAGACTGACAGTGAGGCCTGTTGCCGCAGAAACCGCAGAACATTTGCTTCGCGAGTGCCCGTCCCGCGAAAGATTCAATTTGGTAGGCGTAAAAAAACATTGTTACCCTGTGACATAAAGGAACATCCCCCCAGGAACATGAACTGGTTCATTAGCTCTCAGAGCCTCGAATAGATCAGAGTCATGAACAATAGATAGATTATAGCAGAACCGAGTGGTCAAATATATAACCGACCCCTTATAATCTACAATCTGCAGTTGTTTCAGATGGACTCTTTTTTTTGCATAAATTGAACGTCTATGAAAGATATACATATATCAACAGATAGTGCCGATTTTACTCATTTTAGAAGTTGTCAATCTTTTTAACGTTGATTTGGAGAAGAAAAACAAAGGAAATAGTTGTCAAAAACTCCATTCCCTACCCAAAAATGTTTTCAACTATGATAACTAGCCTCAAAACAAGCAAACTTATCTCTTCTGCAAGCTTTTCTAACTGCCAGCTTCCTACACATCGCCTGGAATTCCACTCACTCTGTATACTGCTGTTTACCCGACAGCTGTTTTGATCTAGAGAGGCCAATAAATTTGCCGGCACCGGTCCGATTCACCGAAAGTGTCAGGAAAACATTTCCGAGGGACCGCACGAAATTTGTCAATGTAATTGCTCGAACACTTCTTATTGATTGCGGATATGCGATAAGTGTGGTTTGATGGGGGCGTGCGGGCCGATCAATCATTCCCAGTTGCGAAAAACACTGTGACGGATGAATGAGATTGGTTTTATAGTGCTGGGGATTTACACCAGAGAACGGATCTCGCCAAAGCAGTCAAAGGGTGTTCAGGACATACCGATAACAGATCGGAGGTTAAGAATGCTCTAATCACTGTAGCTGAGATCGGTGGATTCTGATTGCGCCATTGGTGCATGATAGGGTAAGAGACTGAAGGTTAACACTTATAAACGAATTTAGAATATATCCACTTCTGAAGCTGATCATTGGGGAAAATTGTTTTCAATTTGGGATCAACATAAATATTCCATCCACTACATTTAAATAGAAGATATCATATACCAGTTATTTTGAATACCCTAAATTGATAAAACCTTATGATTCTGATTATTGTCGAATCGACACAGTTCTACTTCAAACTCTTTGATATATTTGTTGTAAACTTTCCATCGAAATTTTTTGAAAGTATGGGTCTCCACAACCTTAGTACCTATGCATGTGTGAGAGCACGCTGTCTACCAATATCTCCTAGGAAGCCACAAACGCCGTGTTACAATTTGTTTGTGATACCTACCCGGAAAACACTTCTCAAACTGAGGATTTTTCAGAAGCAACTTCTTATCCAGTGCCTAGTTTTATAGCTCATAGGGCCAGAACTCCAATGCCACTTCAAAAAGTCAAGTCGATCACTTTTCTGCAATATGGAGAAAGGTAGCAATTTTTTCTCTCATTCATTATCTGGAATATTATCAATCATCATGCCTTTTCCAGTTCTCAAGACAAAACACATTCTTCAGCTATTTTTGTTTCATATAACATATTTACTCGCCGCACGGCAAAGGTACGTTGCAAGCAGAAGTATTACTGATATAACCTTCGAATTCAAGACCGACAAAAATTCTAATCTCTACCAGTATTATTTCGAAGCCTCCTAATACTAGGATATTTTCCTTTCGTGTTGATTTTGACATTCCGAAGACGAAACAGGAAGTTATGGCAACCATCAGAAGGTGGAGAAGTATCTCACAAATGTCTTTCAATTTTTGACGATAACTAGCCTCTAACAAAAATCTGTTACATGCTGTGTACATCCTCTCACTTAGAGTGGTTTCAAGTGTTGGAAGTAAAAAGGAAATAGCGGTCGGAGAATTTGTGAGGGTATTTGCAAAAATGGATTTCACTAGTTCAAGATTCTACCGTTTGGTTTGAGTGACGCTCACGTTACTGTTCAGGGAAGTATGAAACCAATATAGAAATGCTTGTTGTGCAAACATTTCCAGGCAAAATAGAAAAAGTTGTTATAAGGATGAGGAATCAGTCAAGTACCCAACTCAGAGCATATAATTCTAGAGATGATGATACTCAAGCAATGTTATTTTTACGAGGAATACAATTTTGAAGTATTTTCAATTGTATCAAAAAAAGAAGATGAAGTTTTCGACTTGTATTCACGAACAGATTGAACATAATATCTATGAAGATTAGAGTAATGATTGCTGAGAACCATATAGGGAAAAAGTTCGAACTACACCCACAAAAAAAATCGTTGAGACATAAACATGCGTCATATCTGTTTCATCGACACAAAAGTCATTGTTCTAGGCGAAGTAATTGGATCTGCTTTTTTCGATAGGCAGAAAAAATGATTTGTATTCTACACTTCTTCTACTAATGAAGAGAAATGTATATTTTCAAAGTTTCTCGATTTGATTTCTTTGGATTTTATGTGCACATATAACCACCACAGAGGTATCGATCGCTATTTTGACACACTCTGATGAAACAGGAGTCCTCTAAATTGAAATGCGGTGTTTGCAAACGTTACATTGCTATTCCCCTCATCGAATTTCGTGATCAATGATTGTTTACGAGTCGAAGGGTGTGTCTATTATCATCCATTCACGAGAATCAGTTCAATTGAAATGAATCGTTAATCTTCAGTTCGCACAAAGTTACGACTTTCTGAAATTATTAAACTCATGGAAAACTAAAAAAAGCATATTATATCATTCGAATTTTTTCATATATTTCATTACTGTGGCGTCATTATGACCGTTTTAAAGAATTTGGGAGGAGTCAAGGTTATAGGTTATCTAGCCAGATGAAAATGAAAATGTCGAAAACAAAAAATATTACATATGAAATGAAACTCATGATATATCGTTGGATATACAAGGATTAAACTATTAGCAAATCGGAGATTGCTGATATTTCCGAAAATGTTGAAACTGAAAAGAGATATCTAGACAAATTTTCTCCTGCGGCAAGGATATTGTCCGAGTTTCAAAAGCCTGAAAAAATGAAGGATAAATGGAAATAGAATTGATTATTATGAAAGACGTGTTCATTACAGAATGTGGCGGCAATTTATCTATTATCAGCCCCAGACCCTGTTTCCTGATTTTCATTAAAGCCACACATAAACTTTATTCTCTAACTGTGAAAAGTGTCGCAACAAATAAGTCCCAATGTAGACCGAACTATCGTAGATCAAAGCAGCTGTCAGACGCCGCATCCAAGGAACTCCTCTTTCTCGACGACCAGCAAAGGGCGGCAAAAGGGCGGCCAAAGGGCGTCACGCCGAAGGTGCAGTTCTCCGCTGCGAGAATGTCGCTCGAGGTGACACACCCTGCGTCTGTTTACCGCTCGATTCGGAAAGAATTGCATTTGCATTTAATGGGAACTGAAATGTGTTTCTCGTAATGGGTGTTCATAGTCGGGAAGGGGAAACTTACAGGGTGGTATTGGGGGATGTCGGATTCATTTCGGATTCTTGCTGAAAAATATTGAATTGTTTTCACACGTTTCTCGTTCAATATTCCAATTATTGATATATTGGTTAGGTACCATTTCAAAGTCATTATTTTGTGGTGGTGTTTGAATGTTTTCTTCTAGTTCAGAAAATGAAGCTGAAAAAATGGTGAAACCTCGCAATTCTTTCGTCCAGCAGCGATTTGTACAAAAATTTGGGATTGGGCTTATTTTACCCTCTAGTTCATTTTCTATATTGTGCCGTTGTACGCTTTTTGTCTTTTAGAGGGGAAAACTACCCCTCATTGTCAAAAATTATAAAATAACATTAAAAACCTAAATATGAGTAAAAATAGTTAAATAATGTTTGTTTCATGCTTCAGAATACAATTTCATAATCTTCCAACCTACCCTTGTTAAAAAGTACCCTTGAAAACATTGAAATTTTTATATTATGTCTTCGAACTTAAGAATACACTGGTGAGAAATCAACGAAATATACACACACACGCGAGGAGATGTTTCTTCCTCTCTGTCTTCCAATATGAATAGAAAAAGTGGAGCATACAACGTATAATAGTCGAATATACCGGTTACGTAGATTACTACGCTCCGAAGCGGGTAATTCGAATTTTTCAAAAAAATAATTTTCGGTTTTTTGAGCATAGCTTCTTCATTTAAGGTGATAGAAATTTTTTTGAGAAACAATTTCAAGGGCTCTCCAAGAGCTATAGGACTATGTGAATTGAATTACTCAGGATCCGTTAATTTTCAAATGGGGAGAGTTTAAAGCTCTTGAATAAGGTGATGTTCGATCGTAAATGTAGGTGTTGAACAGCTATATCTCGCGAGTATTTATAGTACAAAAAATCTGCACACAGGGAAATTTTTGTCATTGAAAAAGCTTCAATTAATTAATCTGTCGTTTTTTCCATATCTTCAGTATTTTGGGAGATATTTTTAAGAAAATGGTTTGAAACACGAAATTGAAAAAAATCGTTTCCTCCTAAAACTCCGATTCTTCTGAAATTGGGCATTTTAAATTGGTCGAACTTCATGGGTGTATTAATAGTACATATATAAAGAGAATCACAGGAGATTGGCGATCAATTTTAGTTAGGGGATACTTTGGGGGTAGCGGGTTACGATCATATTTTGATCATAAGTCGGTCAATTTTCATGCTAGGAAGACATTGTTTTCGTTTGGGAGCTTTTTTAAAAAGATTCCATGAGCTTTCTTCGAAGATTGCAAATTTTTCTCGTTATTTCGCTTTAAATCTTCCAATTTATACATTCGACAAAAAAGCTAAGCATTAATTTGCTGTATCTCAGTTCGTAATTGTCGTAGAAAAATCATAAAAAAGCATTGTTTTGGTTTTTTCAAAAGTTACAATTTGGCTCCCCACACTTTATTTTGATGAAATGCGTATTTTTAGAATTATTCGCAAAAAAAATTCAAACAAGTCGATTTTTTCGTCAAAAACCTGTTTCTTTCAACTTCGAATAATTAAAAAAATATTACTTTTACGAGAAAAACGTACGGAACATTGTTTTCTTAAAATTACTTTTTCCGTTGATTCCAACAGTTGAAATGTAATAAAAAATTTCCACCCCCCGAGATGGGGTGGCAACCACCCCCAACGCTCTGGCGCACAGCGGCATGATAAAGAAAATGATTCTTGAGCTATTCCCTACCTTCTATGAAAATTTCCATTCCTACGATTACTACAATCTGAAAAGGTCAAGAATTGATATTTGAATCTACACAAGTCTAGAAGGGCATATTTTCATTCTACTCCAAAGGGTCAGTGAGATTTTTTCTACACATAGCTCTCTATTTTGCTTAGTGTAGATATTCCTATGTTTGCTATCTATTAGATTCAATTTTCATCACTTTTTCTTGCTCAATTTGTATATCAAGCATCTACAAATTGAGCAAAAATAGTGATTTCTATGTGAGCCAGTGCCCGTCGTCTTTATAAAGGTAGGGGAAAGGTTAGCTATTATAGCTATTCCTTTTTGTGAATAAATCAAACGCCTATGAATGATAAACACGTACCTATCAACAGAAAGTGTTTGAAAATATTCTTGATTTTATTTCTTCAATTCTCAGCTTTTTTTTAATTCGAAGAAGAAATAAACCAAAAAATAATTCATCAAATCTCAATCTTTCCACAAAAATACCCAAGTCCCAAAAAAAATATCTCTTGGGCTTAGGTTAGGTGAAACCGAATGAGATCAAATTAACGCAATCGTACCATTTTTTATAGAGTCATAGTCAACCTTATGAAAATATCATTTGAAGTGATAGATACTGCGGGTAAATAACACCAATGATTTCTTTCCAAGTCATGTATTTTCTTTCGTTTTTCTTACGAACGTCGTAGCCTAAATCACACATTTTCTTGATTACTTATACGTGAAACCGAAAGATGGCAATTAATTTTCAACTGAAGCTTCATTATCTTTCAATCAAAAATTCAGTCAAACTGAGAGACAGAACTGTGCATCTTTTTTTCCCTCAAAGTAAGGAACTTTGTCAAGTAAACAGAAATATCGACATTAAACTATAGATGGCATAACGAAATCGCTTCAAATCGTTTTTTTGCAGGCATTAACTAACTATAGGAAGAATATCGACCGATGAGGGCGCTGGTGGTGGTTAAACTATATCCACCATTTTGAAATAGTTACCTTGTTTACATTTGTGAAATAACGCGCCAAACTGAAATCCAGTCATCAGTTGCCCTCGCTAGACAAGATTTTGGTGTTTTTTTTTGCTATATTTTCATTGTACGAAATTTTTCTCGTGAAAGTTAATATAACTGTGTTCATGATGCTTCGACTAGTCGCACAATACCATTCATTGGAGGTAAACATAGATGCATTGTGTTTTAAAATCTAATGATATTTGTTCCGGGACATTTCTTAGTTTTAGTGTAGTTTTAGTGAACCAAAGAGGCTTCTATTACATGGATGATGAAATGCGCCATAACTTCGCCTAAAAATAGACAAACAGACTCACCAGGTAACAAGAAATCATCTCTCTTGAAATACAAGTAACACACTGAAGCCGCTCTAGGTGGTGATTTATGCAGTTTTAGTTTAATTTTCCAAGCTTTGTACCTGTCTATTTTCTCTTTCAATCCACTCTCTTTGATGTTTTCCACCAAAGATGTATTTCTCTCTGGAAACCAGTGGAAAGACAACTTTGGATTTCGGTTGCTAGAGTTGCGGCAACTTGGCACCAAACACTTTATACGGCTCACTGAGCGATCTGCATCCATGATTGTTTGTTATTATTAATAAAAAAAAATTACAACTTCAGGTGAGATTTCCTAAATCAACACCAAAGAACTTAATAATTTCACACACATAAAATGGAAGCCGTTTGTTTGTGAAATTATAGCACTTCCCAAAATCTCTGTAAAATGATAGTACCAAATATCTAAGTAGACATGAAATATTAATTTTTTGTTTGAAAGGAAGCTGAACGATATAAATATACTCCTTGCGTAGTTTTACAGTACAGCTACCAAAACGGTAGAGAAGTGTTTTTATTTCGAGAATATAGAAAATAGGAGGAACAAGAAATATCCGCAGAAGCCATTCACCTGTAGATTTAAGATTTCTGTTCGGCACCGAAATATCTAATTTTCACCATTCTGCTGGCTTTCTCCAATTTAAAAAGACACTCCAAATTGGAATTCCCGATTTCTATTCATTCTCCTCAGTCACGTTTTTTATTAACGATCAATTAGTGACAGAGAAATTACTGGAAAAAGTCATAAACACTTTATAGAAATGATAATGCGGCTCGGCTGGAAACGCTGTAAAATTGATCATAATTAAGTGGATGTGACACAAGATGTACAATTTACACCGAGTCACGTTACCAGAGCGTAATAAAAAATGACACATCCACTATAAAAGTTCGGGTGGAAATTATTCTAGTACCTCGTTTAACTTCTCGTAATGAAAATACGATGATCGTTTTATTAGAGATGCAATAAAGTTGGACACTTCATTTCCTACGATATTGTGTTGCAGTGGGAAGAGGTTCGAAATAAAGTTCAATACCAGAAAAACGAATGCTGTAATGTTACCTCATAAAAACTTCCTGCGAGATAGTTGGTATCTCTTGATTAAAGTGCTCACCTCTAATCGATTTGCAACTCTCTATAATGGGCCAATGAAACACCGAATAACACTAAGAATACACCATAACATACACAGAATGATTCAATTAGATCAAAATCACCTGATTATAATAAATGCATTAGAAGGAAATAGAAAATGTGAAATAGCTATAATTTTTGGCACTGGTCGATATTTGAAGAAAATTCTCGTGAAAATCCATGATAACAAAGATGAGACACACCTCTTTGTGTGATTTCTACTAGACAGTAGCAGGGCAGAATGGAATTTCTAAACGTAATTATCAGTGAAATTGATGATTAACACAATTTTGCAAAGTAGCCCTCCCTGATATTTTGCTTCACATATTAATGAATATCCCACTTTCAGAAGATAATTTTCAAAAAGTTCATTTCTTGAGGAGATTGCGGTCAACAAAGGATACGATATGAACATTGTTGACTCCAATCTGTTCGAACAATTACGTAATGAAGCCATGAATCATAACAATCCAATCTTAAGAATTGCGAATGTTCCACAGAGTTCAGTTCCGGCACCCACTTCGTTTCTGCTTCATATCAATAATTTGCTGGAGAAAACATCTTGTTCGGCTCATAGTTATGAGGACAGCAGTACCATCCATACTAAGTTTTCTTCCAGAGTACTCATACCAACACGAGAATCAAAAATTTGATGAGGCCTTAGCGTCAATAGTATCAGTCTATATACAAAGGTATTATCGATGACTTGGTGAAATTATTAGAATGGGGTAACATCAACTTGATGGATATTATAATAATATATCAAAAAAGTAATGATAGAAAACGCCATGAGATATTGACCTACGCGAACCCACCAATAATTTTCATCATTGTTTGAGAAATGATGCCTACAGAACCAATAATGAGTTCAGTGAACACATCAATAGCAATAAGGATGAAACGTATGAATTGCAATGATCAGGAGTATATTTAACGTGTGGTTCTTGCGCCCAACTGAGCATTGGTGAAAAAGAAAGATATTTTACCAAAATGAAGGGAGTATTTTGAAAGAAAAGACATATTCAACATTTGAAAATCATTTTCTGACAGTTGAAAAAAAAAGTCTGAAACTCTATCTGTTGGGATACTTGGAGATCAACTGAGTCAAGAAGTTGGGATGTTTGAAACAACTGACCAAATAGATTTGAATAATTCTCCATCAATTGACCTGTTATCTCATGACGAAATATGAGTTATCGGGACCAGTCTTGAAGTTGAATCAGTGCAGTTTCTATAATCAGTTTTTCAGAGAGAGGGAGAAGGAATAGTAATTGCAATATGTATCTGTATAGAAGCAGAGTGTCCATAACATGCTCAAATAAGCAATTGTCTTGTGAAACACGTGCATCGCTTTCGAAAACTTCACTTGTGAACTTCACAGAATGAAGTGATTTTTCAATTATGAAATAGTTATGTAATTTCCGATACTATCATAGTTCATGGAACAGTAACAGCTTGGACAGAATTTGAAATCCTTTACTGTTCAAATCGAAAAACTATCATCAAGTATTAAATCTATTCAAATCTTCATTTAACCCTTTGTGCATGATCAACTATTGGAATTCTGTAAGAAATACAAATCTTGTTGCTAAAACTTACGTCCAGATGTTTTTGGTTTGTAGTTGGTCAATATCGATTTTGGTATCGAACGCTCTGAAATCTTTTTCATGAAACCGTATTCATTGCAAGTTCAAACTTTAATCGAATGAACTCAAAACGCCATTCAATTATTCAAGCGATGAAGAATACAAAACACCAACTACCGCAAAATCCGCAGTGGATATATCACTTTTATGACCGTCCTAATGTATATATAATGTTAATAAGTATTTCTCCGTTTCGAATAACGAGAATGGATTTCTATTCCATGCTGAAACTCCACTTGATAACCAAATTAATTACATTCATTATACTGGAAATTCCTGAAATGAGCGCAAAACAACCCAAAATTCAAATTGGATTTGCACTCTTCGTATTCAAATGTTCCAGCGTTTCACCAGAGGCTTCTGGTATTGATCCAATTTGCATATCAGTTCAGGAAAGAAATAAAAAATCGTATGTAGAATTACCGGAAACTATTTTTTGAATTTCTTTCATCTACACTTTTGGTACATCGGAAAAATATTCAAATTTTCCCATATGTTTCTTGTACGTTCTCTTCTGAATCGATATTCACTTCATTTCATGAATAAAACTGTGTTGTTTCCTGGGGCTATAAAGCAATCAGTTTTATATTTAATCTATCTATTGTCCGTTCATCAAGGCCTCACAGTCCTTTCTGAACATGTCAAAATATACATACTGGCCTCAAGATAAAGATTTCCTTTTGATAAAATTTCAATTTCGTGAAAATCCATAACAGTTTCGTGAATAACAACATGCTAATACTCCAGTGGAAGTGAGAAATGTTTTGATGGAAATTTTGTGAAAGATGCACATCCCAATTGATGATATCAAGGATTATATACGAGAGAAAAAAATAGATTAAGCTTTTAATATTTCGCATCTGCCTTTTGAATTCTAGCATTATGGGAGGTATATTGATCTTGATGATATGAAATATTTTCGATGGATTTCAACTTACCATATATAAAATTTGATAGGTTACTGTTGAAAAAAAGAACGTTTTAACATAACTACAACAAAGTTATTTCACAAAATTTCTGCTGTTCAACAGAACATATAGATATTCAAAAAATCCAAAGAAAGTATTCGATAAATCTGGTAATCTGAAAAGACATGTCCTCTGATATGTTTTGTTGGGATCTGCAGTTTTGATTTGTTTTGCTTAACAACACGTCAATGTTCTAACAAGTCACATTAGCTTCATTCACATATTTGATCCATTTTTTAACAGAACCCACAAAAACTTCAGAAGTTATTTATTTCGTCTTTGAATAGTAACATCAATTGATAATATTTTGCCAAATCTTAAACATTCATGTGAAAATTGAATTTGACTAGCCGATATTTGACGCAAATCCATATTCGACACAAATTACTTCAGTTTCTTGTACGATCTTCTGTAGCAAAACCGCGACACGCATTTTGTTATACAAATAGTTTCGTCAAGCAGGATTTTGTGAAGTCATTGTTGGTGAAAATCGTACAGGATACTGTAGAATGTTGTGGATCAAAACAATCATGTTGTTCTTATATTATTTCGGTACGTGGCTAACAAGAAGGAATTGGTATTATTTTCATAGGATGCAGTTTGAAGTTATGAGTTGCAATAAAGAAGGGACGCGTCAGAAAAAATAAAGTTTATTTTTTAAGAACGATTCATGCCTAGGAAAAATCTAATTGGTAGTGTGAAACATCAAATAATATTTCCTAGAGATCAATTAGCCTATTACCTTCCGGGGAGAATATCTAATAACGATAACTAACACATTTAGAGTTATCGGAACGTTCTTATTATCAGGGGTTCGTTCTTACCTGAAACGAATAATAAGAAAAATATTTTACGTGCTCTAGTGACTCCCCTTATCAACTTTATTCCTGAAAAACTAAAACACGAGTTTTTGCCTAGCTTGGGAGTAGGTTCTCTGTATAGCAGGTTCTGAAATTTTGAAAAAGTTTCAGTAAAATAAACGAAACCAGAATATGAATTCGCCTTATTTATTATTGCCTCTGGATCATCAAAATATCGCAAAACAATGAAGGGTAGCTTATAAACCGTGATGAACAAAGTAGAAATAATTATTTATATACATGAAAATTCGTGTTAGTACTCAAGGGAGATCTCACTTGCGCCTCACAATAAAATAATCAATGACATAAGCATATAAATACTTCAACTCTTTCGTAATGCGACCGCATACATATATTTTTATGGGTTTATAAAATAAAAGGATATTCAATAAACTTCCTTATTGGCTGAACTTATCTGGCTCTGTCCGTCGCGAAGAGGGATGGATCTGATTTTCCTTTCAGCAACAAGGTGGTAAGTCGGGACCAATATTCAGTTTCCCTGGACTGGAACGATCTATTCAGGGATGATCGACGAGAGCGCAGGATAACACCAGCCTATCGAGCCTCAATCCCGGTGTCAAAGGGGACTGGACTAAAGTGTAGAAAGCCCCAAACGATCTAGGGGTGGAAGAACAAGCCCTAGAGGAAAACAACCATTTGAAAAAATCAACCCATAGATTTTCGAAAAACAAGAGGTAGAAATATAAGAATATTCAACTTACGTGGATGGAGGGTGGCTTGAAACGTAGCTGTCCTATTGCAAGGACAGGGGAGCAAAATGCCGGTAAACACAAAAAACAATATCCTACTAAGTCGATAGCTAGAGGAGTAATACCGAATTAAACAGGATGATTTCAACAAGAAATGTAAATCAACCACAAAGAACTTCCTCAGCACTGAATTCAGGTCTTGAGATTTAATCCTCAACTTGGAGAAATTTTCAACAACACAAAGTTAAACTCGAGACGACATCGGCAGAACTGATATTTCCCATGAATCGAGAAGGATGTTTTTTTTTTTGAAATTGTTCTAAAAAAAATTGTTCGTTTCCGTTAACCAGCTGACGAACGTCAACCCTCAGAAGTCGAAACTTGTGAGAGCAATGGATCAACGAGGCCTTACCTTTTAACGTGCGATTACCCAGCACGGTGGCCCGGCGGGGATTCGAACCCCGGCCTTCCGCTTGATAGGCAGATATGCTAACCACTACACTACCGAGACCACATAAATGGAAGTTCCAAAGGCGTAGTTCAACGAAGGTAAATAAGACCTCGAAATAATGGCTGAATTCATCAATATAAGGATTGATATCGACTCAGAAAACCCGTAATGGCAAGAACTTACGCAACAAAAATATTTCTGGCAGTAAATAATGCTCGACAGTTACAAAAAACCGTGAAAAATATGTTCACATCGCAAAAACCTCAGCGCACGGTCATGAATAAAATTCGACTTCAGTTTACTTTATTTATTCATGAATAGTCCCTTAGAGTAGATAACCCATATGACAAGTATGTATTTAACAAGCGGTATCGATATTTCTTAAGGCTCTCTTCCTATAATAGCAATGATTAAGGTAATAATAATAAGTAATAATTTCATTTGAACTATAAAAATTTGAACACGTAACAAGCCTAACACCAAACTGATATTTTCACTAACGAGGGTAGCATCTTCAGGAGAAGAAAATTGATACTAGATCTAAAGCTAGGGTTAGTTGTTTATACACCTAAAGTTTTTTTGTCCGATATGGACTTTGTTTGTTACTGTTAATTATTCTAATTAATTTCTCGATAATGAACTTGTGCAGTCACTGCGAATAAATTCATCAGATTGGATGTAAAGAATGGAACCCAATTCATACATTATTTGAAAAAATACTTGGTACTAGGTATGACAACCATTTCCATTGAAAAAAAACAGTAGGTATATTCTTCTTTGAAGTTTCATGTAAAGCACATGGAATATAATCTAAAAGAATGCCAACGACTGCCTTATAGCAAACGTGACCAAAGAGGGACATCGGCGGAATTATATGATAAAAAAAGTTTATGGTGTTTTTGAGGTTTTTTTTATGAAAGATAGAGTGACACAGAATAATCGACGCACAAAACACGAAATAGCTGAGTAGCTAAGACTTACTGAGTCCCAGTATTGCCATTTCTTTGTTTTTGTAGGTTGGACAAGTTTGTTTCGAAATATTGGGTCTTGTCTTTAGATAAGTGTGGAACTCAGTACATTATTTATTTATATTCATCTTCGTGATCAGAATAGCTTTCATTACTGTGACACTTGACTGTGTTCCATACATATTCATTTGAGGAAAAACTCGACAAGTGCGTGACTTCCAGGCAGACACATGACTTACTCAATAATTACAGAAAAGTTTGTAAAACTCTGTTTCGTTCTTCCGAAGCTTCTACTGGAACGGTATAGATGTAAAAAAATAAGTAAATTTTCACCATGATGCATTCAAACTCAACAGGAAGACAATCAACGGTAGTTCTTATTGCGATGTGAACTATGTGGGCTCCACACCCAATTCTAATAAGCTTCCTGTCGAAAAACGTAATTTTCATCAGTTTCCTCCATTTTATTTGAGTTTTTTCTCGTCAAAATAGATTCCCTTTATTTCAGCGACAACTGAGAAGCGTCAACGTTTATTTAAACATGTATCATGCCCATGGCAACTGAACAAACAACCTACTTTGCCAAAATGAAAAGAAATCAATGCCAAGTTATTCTGACATTCATAGGTTACTGAGACACAAGAAGCCTTGATTTAGCCACAAAACCCATTATTATCTCATCTTGTATCTCATATTAAAAACTAATTCCTCAACTTGTTGGATAAACATTTGTATGCCACTCGTGTATTATGTTTTCTAAGTCACTTGAGAATTCATATAAATCTTTCTCGCGTGACTTATTCTCAAAATAAAACACTAGTACCTTAAATAACTATTATTATCGCTTATATTTATTTTTGCTTATATTTATTATCGCTTGTATATTTTCCAACATCAATTTTCAATGTTTTCAGATTGTAGTAGGTTGAAAACCCAAATAACTAGAAAGACACAACATATCATCTTCTCCAAACATGAAAAAAACTTTCCAATTCAGTATTTTTTCATCGAAATGTCTAATGCCACTGGAATATGGCGATTCCTGTCACTACCGATCTGACTAGTGGTATCAATACAACAAAAATTATGATCGTCATGCCACGCTCATTATCACAATTAAGTTTTTGATCTATCCACTCGGAGTCCATTTCACAGCCAATTTAACACAATTATTGATTTTACACAGTGGTTTGGTTCAGCTGATAAGATCCGGAATTTGACACATGAATTATTTCAATGCAAACCACTTTAATCGAGACGCTTGATGATGTCCTACATATCAGTTGATTGGGGAGTGTTTATTCAAGGTTTTTGAAAACTTCAACCGCCCAACTGGAATCAATTTAGGTAGGTTAACGTATTGATTTCATTTGAGAATATTTCAAACTTCTGGCGGAGGATTCGCGATTCTAATAAAACCAGTAGATTGCTAGAAAATTATATACATGCTGAAAAAATATAGTTGTACACCGCTATGAAAAAAAACTTGAACACATATTCAGTTACAGTAATGAGTGAGTAATGACAAAATAAAATTAGCAGAAATCAAAAATCAATATGAAGAGAAACATCCTGAACACATTCAACTTGTTTCACTTTCAGTTCATTCAATTTCAAAACAAAAATACACCACTTCAAAAACGAAAGATTTATTGGAGTTGCTTCTTCTCTAGAAACAACGCTGCCAAGAATCGAAGTATATTCTTGCTTAAATATTGAAAACTGATTTCGTATTGATTTAAAAATACCTAACGCAAAAAAATCAAATCGGTGAGAGGCTTGGTTAGCTTGGGATTTGATGAAACGATATAAAAGGGAACCAAGCAATTACCTTTAGAAATTTTCCTCATGATTTTCATAAATAAATTTTTGATTGATTGAAGACTGCTCAAACTTGAGGTGTTGTTCATTTTCATAATTTTTTCACTCATAATTAAAATTTTTGTCGAAGTAAACTTGACATTTCGATAAGAATTTTGTTGCCTGGCAACTCAAGGAAAAAAAACTGCCTCTGAAAAAATTTCGAGTCTATAGGACGAGTAATTTTTTCTGACAGTTTCTTTGAGTTGATTGCCGGAAGGCAACGTAACTCGAATCATAAATGTCAAGCTTTTTTCGATAAAAACAAGCTCGAGTGTAATTCGGTACGAAAATTTAATGAATACAGTTCAGCTTATTCAATTCAACAGAAAAGTACAATTGTACCACCAACACCATTCTTATATTTCATTTTCACAGATCAGATATACTCTTTTGAAAACACAAGTGAAAATTTGACGATGACGCCGTCAAAGATTTGTTTACAATACTGGTTGCCATGCTTTCAAGAGTTAGGTTCCGTTTTGTCGCTGAAAAACTTAGGACAGAATAACGGCGGCTTATGGGATATTTTATACATTAGTTAAATTGTCTATAAAAAAACAAGTGCAGAGCTCAAAAAATTTTATATCGTGCGGATCTCAATTATTCTGGTGATGAGTACAATCGAATGAATGTTATTCTTTCGTGGAGGTTGTTTCATAGGCGATTACTTTTCTCTCATCAATCAGGATAATATGATAGATTATTTCGAATTCTTCTTTCATTTGTGGGGTTTTAAATGCATATAAAAGGACATAAGAAGACAACATTCAAGAATAGGAAAAGTTTTTGAATGTTCTTACATTTCAAACAGTATTGAGGTCCATATTCCTGAACGAATCCGTCGGTTAATGGACCAAAATATGGAAATTATTACTCTCCTGACAAATATCACATAGATCAGTGACTTTTTTCCGACAGACGCCAGTGAAGGATTAGTCACAGAAGCCATTCCTGCATGTGTTTCTGGTGATACAAGTGATAGGATTGATTCTCAATTATTGGGATGAGTACACTCGCTTATCGAATTCGGGCTTTTTGGCTTGTCATCAGTTCAGAGTCAGTCCCAACTAATAAGGCGAAAGCCGTTGGTTTCATATAATATTGTTTTTTCGGGATGGAAGCAGTTATTTTCGATACATTCACTTAGTATATGAGGCTGGCCTGAATGTATTTTTTAATTTTTTCAATTCAGTGATGGTTCGGCAGTCTTCAAGCATGACCCACTGTCTTCGCCGTGAATTGTTTCAAATTATGATTTCTGTCAATTTTTTCGGATTACTGAGTTGGATTCACCTCCCTGCATCCTCCTATGAAGAGGAACATTGAACCATTTTCTCCATTCAATAATGCAATATCCTCAACTCATTCAGAGATTCTTCTGCAAAATTCTGAAATCTTAAATTTTTCATCAGAGATAAAACAAATTTATTTTTAAATCCACCATATAGGAAACCTCAACGAGCAGCACCCCTGGCGAATGCCTTAAAATAATGAAAACTGGATATGCATGAAATTAATTTCAAGACACTTGTCAGATAAGTTAATGAATATAAAACAGGAGATAACTCTATTACGGAATCTCATTAATGGAGGATTGCCCTTAGTCATTTCCTATAATAAGATACCTCCAGTAATACCCTGACTCCCTGTGTTTAAAAAACTATACGTTCGTATACCGCTTTGTAATTATGGGTTGGATCACCACACAAGGTGGGCCGAAGAAAGCTGCAGGAGGTTGGAACAGGAATTTTGATTGACTGAAAGGAGGGGAGTTAGTTAACTCGCCCAAGATAATATAACTCATGGATGGTGGGTAACGGTTGTTACTTACTTCAGTTATTCATGAAATTATCATAGAATTAGCATCTTTCACAGAGATATATAGTTAGCCAATCATAGGAAAATATCATTTGGAGGGATGGATACTACGGGTAGATGGCGATTTCGTTCCAAGTCATGTTTTTTTTTCACTTTTCTTACGGACGTCGTAGCTTGAATCTCAAATTTTTTCGATTACTCATACGTGATGCTAAAGGTAGTAAGAAATTCCAAGATGGAGGTGAAATTTCTTGTTGATATCGTGGGTCATTCATATTCTGAAGATTATTTCAGTGCCCAAACTCATTTCCCGTATAAACGTTTATTGTCAACTCTATTTCTGAAGTTTCATTCTCTTTCAATCTTTCAGATTTTGGTGAAAAATCAAACCAAAGTCTTTCTGTCGGACAGACTATTCCCGAGGATTTTTCGGAACTAATACCATTTCAATAAAATCCGGATTCGATGGTATGAGTGTGGCCCAATCATTACTGTTTGGCGAAAACAATACTGAAAAATATTGGGATTATGATCTGGGGTAGATTGAAGTTACAGTTGGATATATATATATATATATATATATATATATATATATATATATATATATATATATATATATATATATATATATATATATATATATATATATATATATATATATATATATTTTCGTATGTACCGCGTCTGGAATTGTTTCCCCTTTGACGTTTCGGCTCCCACTTTGGAGCCATTCTCAGGACTTCTTGATTTGGTGGCGAGGCCTAAGTCACCTTAACCCCCTGCACTCATCTTGATAAAGTGAAGATTGTGGTTTTGTGAATAGAGGGATGGTATTTATAGCAGTATGAGAATCCGACGTTGTTGAAACTGTCGGACCACATACAGGTCTGGTTTCAGAAGGATTTATTAATGGATTTGTTCGAAGGGATAATAATGGTTTCCAGGAATTGGGGAGCCTTTGTGAGTCGTCTCGTTTGTTGAGGCAAAGAGGAACAATTCCAGACGCGGTTCATCCGGAAGTTCCAGACTGCACATATGGAGGCTGTGAAAAATTGGTGAAATCCAGCAGATTCCAATTGAATGTCTGTTGATTGAAGAAAATAATTCTCACTCAAAATTTCCATGACAATCAGACGAAAATATGCTATTTTCCATGACCAACGAAATGAAGTTGTTTCGAGTAGTTTCTCATCAGATTTCCCCATGATTTGAGAGATTTCTTATACATTTTAGCGTAATATAAAGTAGATCTATTGAAGTATATGGGAGTTATTTCGAAAATATTGATAAAACCGTTTTCAATGAAGAGAAAAAAGTAGAAGTTTCCAGAGTAGATTTCTCAGATAAATCCTTGGAATCCCTGATTGTTTCTCTAGATACGGATAACCAAAGATGAAGTTGAAGGTTAGGTTACAGTTTAGAGAACTAGACTGCTCTTACAGAGTTTCAAAGCCATTGATGGAACTGAAATTTTTTAACAGATGAAACAGATCAAAATTGAAATCCATTCAGAAGTTCACTTAGTTCACATTTTTTCTGGAAATGATCTCAACATTATTTATCCCTCTCACACCAAGCTCAATCGACCAAAACTCATTTCCATGATTTTCGAAATTAATTTTTTCAAGCAAACGCTTTGGTGTATAATAATATAAGATAAAATCCCTCGACCTACGATCCCGGGATTTTTTCAAATTATTATACACTCAATTCATTTGCTAAGAAAAATTGTAAAATTCATGGAAGTGCACAAATTTCAATCGATTAAACTTGGTTCACTCGGGATATAACTTCCGATTAAATTGAAGAGAACAACACAAATTGCCTTCCTCGTTTCATAAAAATCAAAGTGAATTTGCCAAATGTCATTATTATCATGATTTATATCCTGAGCTGAAGATTTAATCAATCGAGTGCTTCGCATTCATTGATTTTTCCGCATGTTCTAAATGTTTCCTGTATCTCTTCAACTTCTCCATGGAAAAGTAAATATTATGATTTTCACAAGACCTCGATATAACCGTTTCCACAGCATAAACGGAATATTGTAGAAAAACACAAACAACGCGCGTAAACTGTTGTTCCATGTTCTGTTATCGTTTCCTATCGCTGTTCAAACATCGGAAAGAAAAGTGTCACCCGTACACTTATTTGTAAAGCTCGCCATTCAAACAAACTACCGACAATAAGAGCGCGTGTATGAGCGTCGAAAGCAATGTTAGGTTAGGAATCCAAACAGCGATAATCCGTTAACAAACAATTCGGCAACCCTTCGGAAACCTTTCAAGAAATCTGTCGGCGATGTGGTGGAACCTTATGGAACATCAGAGGATGTGCCCGCTGGTTCTGTGTTTCGTTTTATTTTCATTACGTGTCAATACATAATCGAGTAGAAACACGGGCTTTCTGGGTAACGGTAAGAGAGAGAGAGAGAGAGAGAGATATACTTTATTGTCTAAGAAAAATAATTCCTTGTTGACAAAGCTTGTTGAAAAAAATATAGTTGTAAATAGTACTTAAAAATATGATGAGATAAAAATGTAAAAGCACAAATATTCACAAACACAATTTGCATAAAAGGAGTTCACATGTCAAGTAGATAAAATATAACAATATAAAATAAGATTGAAAATATATGTTTGACAGTTTGTTGAAGAACAGTTTTGTATAGTCCTTACGAGAAGAGAAAAAAAAAATTGTAAAAAAAACAAGGCCACACATCCTGAACATGGTTTCACATGTCATGGAATTAAAATATAATATACCTTCTACAGTTTAAAATGAATTTTAACCTATAGGTGTCAATATAAACATGAAAAAAACAAAACTTATTCATAGCAAAGTTCCATTGTAATATTCCTCAAGGTTGTAGTACGCTTTTGTTATAAGAGCTTCTTTAACAAGAGTTCTGAACCTTCTATAGCTCTTCTCCTTCCTAATTTCAAAGGGTATATGGTTATAGAGCTTTTTACTCTCATAAATTACAGAGTACTTCGTCTGACTTGTTTTTGGAACAGGGAGATGTAGTTTGTTTTCTGTTACTTGCCGAGTTTTGTAATTTGCCTGTTCCTGAGTTACAGCTATATTTTGTTTTTTGTGTATAAGACAAACAGTTTCCAGAATGAAAATACAGGAAAGAGTGAGAATTTTTTCTCTCACAAATAATGAACGGCATGACTCACGCACTCCCACCTTACATAAGAATCTAACCGCTCGCTTTTGCAAAACGAACACTGAGTGAAAAAGTTGCTGACTGCAAAACCCCCAGAAAGCAACACCATATCTCAAGTGGGACTCAATCAGTGAATGATATACCATCCTTGTTGTGGATGAACTCAGTTCATTTGATACTATGCGAAGTGCATAACATCCTGATGCCAATTTCTTTATTAAAGCTGATATATGTTGGTCAAATTTTAATTTGTTGTCCATGACGATTCCTAGGAATTTGGCTTGGTTTTTATTCTCAAGAATATGTCCATTCAAGTGTAATATTAGAGCTGAAAGTGAGTAAGTTTGTTTTTTTTATGTTAAAACACAAGTAGTTTGCGTCACACCATTTTTTTACAGCTTCCAAATCACTCGAAATTGTTTCTTCTATATGGGAAGAATTTTTTCCATGCCAAAGGAGCGTAGTATCATCGGCAAATATCGTGAAACCTCCTTGAATTGAGAGACTAACTAGGTCATTTAAATATATGAGAAAAAGAATTGGGCCCAGAACTGATCCTTGTGGAACGCCCCATAAGATATCCTTAGTGTGTGATAGTTTCTCGTTCGATCTCACCAACTGTTTTCTATCACTTATGTTTTCTATCACTTATGTTTCTTTTGCATGTTTAATTACACGTCTGTAAATTTGTCTATATTTGTTGAAATATGCTATTAGAAATTCATCAGAATAATATTTCCGTATTGAGTGTAGTGATCTCAAGTTGTTAGCAGATATTTTTATGCCTTGTGTAATCCACGATTTTTTATTTTTTATTTTTAATTTCCGTTTGGGAAAACATTCCTCAAAAACTCCTGTTAATAAATTTTGAAAGGCGCCTATAGAATCGCTTGTAGATAAAATTTTTAATTTTTTAAGGGGCACAAGTGTTATGTTTTCATTTAACACCGTATGAGGTGCGGAAAATGAATGAGGTTTATTTATATTTTCATAGCTCCAACAAGATACTGCGTTGATTTTTTTTATGTTTTTCAGTTGACGTGGATATCTGAATCATAAGTGTTACTTGAAATGTCTGAAAACACTGGTGTTGCAATTGATGCGATATTATTTCAGATTTTTTATGACATTTTCACAGATCATTTCGTTTTCTGAATTTTATGGCTAGGTGTCGCCAATTGTCAGACATTGCGAACGTCATATGATTTTTTTTAATACTTCATTCAATGTCGTCCTTTTTCCGGTACCAAGGCTAATCACTGACGCCGGTGAGCACACTTTCCCCAGCAATTTTTCCGAACCCTCTGATAGCCCAACCAGAGGTGAATCTTTCGCAAGCTCAACATTCGTGGACTCGGGAGCGCCGGCTTTATTCTCCTCCGAAGGACGGCATATCATCAATATATCTTGTGCTCATGTATTTTGCCTGCAAGCTATGATATGCTATTTTACTGCAGTTGTATGGTCTTTCGAGGCGGTCTCTCCCTGCCAAAGGTCACCCATCCAAGTACTAACCGCGCTCGGCGCTTCCTAACTCCGGATATTGAATGACTGTCAGTCTACCTGAAGTACTGGGCCGTGCTCCTGTCATATGATTTGTTGTTATTTTTTTTCCTGATATTATTCATCTCAGTTTTGGCCAGTTTCGTTATTTATAGTTCGATTCGTGGTGCTGAAAGTTGTGATATTCAGCTCTGTTCTTTTTCGAAGAGTTGACTATTTGGATTTCGATTTGAGGTCTAGTTTTGTTATCATGTATCGTCATGCTTTAAAAATATTTCCACAAAAACTTGTATTCCGATGTGTACTATATGAATAAGGATATAGAAATTTTCAGAAACTATCGCTTTTCATCGCATATTTTATTATTCTTCCACTATAAAACCAGTGAAGAACACGTTACTCGTCATATTCACACCTTCCAACGGCTTAGATCTATTTTTTCCAGAAATATTTTCATTTTACGTGTGAAAAACTTCATATTGGAGTGAACCGACCAATCAACAAAATATTCTATTTAATTTGAACAGTCAACAAAATCTGATGTCATATTTATAAAAAACCAAATCGAATTTAGCTACCTGGATGAATTTATATAGAAGTAATTTTTTTATTTATTTTCTCAGGGTTCAGTTTCAAAACAGCCTAGGCTGACATTCCGCCCATTAACCTTATGATTTGGGTATATGTATATTGTCTTACTCTGTTGCTCTATACGAAGGTGAATAGAGACGTTTTATTATTATTATTAAATGAAATGAATCATTCGACCGGTATTCTTAACAAATAATATGCTGCTGCATTTTTGGCGCACCAAAAGTTTCTCTGCTTTTTCATAAATTCAATTGATTGTTCATTCAAGAAAAAGATATGGCCATAACGTTCGATCTTTCAGGGGGATACTTCGGAAAAGAGATTTGCTTATTGAAAGGCATTCTGATGGGCCATTAAAAAGCATATGAATTTTTTTTACAATGGGTCACTGAGGCATTCTTTGAAATAATTTAATAATTCAGTTATAACAACAATCATTTCCATTATGAAGAAGTTAATTTTTTCTCCTCTAAACTGATGAATAACACATTATTCTACGAATATAGAGGAAGCTGTTGTATTTTTGAATTATCGGTATTACAGTTGGTAATTACTTCTAAAAAATATTCAAATCCATTCAAAGTTTCTAATTGTATTATGTTTGGCAACGATGTTGGATGAAAGTTACCTACATGATGTTTCAAGAAAAAGATGTCCCAGATAAAAATTGTAAAGAAAATAAAGCTCTTCCGATAACCACCAACATAAATGAATGTGTGATTGACCAAACATGTCCTTCATTTTTCTGAATGGAACTGTCTATATTCTCATTCGATTGAGCTTGCATATGTTCGTTTAAAAAAAAGGGCGTTCCAAGTATTTTGAAGTTATACTGGAATTCATGTCGCAAAATGGGTTTATTCAACTCCACCAGTGAACTATCAGTGTTAACCAGTCCTAAAAACACATTTTTTCCATGAAGAATTCTCGAAAATGATATCCTCAATGTTCTATTTTGAACATTTTTGAAATAGAACACCTCCAGAAAATGGATCTAATTATTGAGGAAAAATGATAAAGACAATTTTCTTATAATTTCATGCCTTTTATACTGTTCAATTATAAAAAGCAGTGAGAACAAGTATTATTCACTGATTAAAAGGTATTACTGAACATGCGAATCCATTGTGTTCTAACATTCAATAATAGTGTGATGAAAATATCAGCTTCACCCCCATCCACTAGCATTATCTATGTGAAATCTCTCTATTATCTGAGTACAAATTTCTGACAGGTCATCAATTGAGATTCCACCTGCAGATATACCAAAGTCCTCAGCACGATCCACAGGAAATCTTTTATGAACGAGCCGAATGCATTTGCATGGATTTTCAGGTCAGGATACTGGAATTTCCATAATGAATAGAAAGATCGCCGTAACTCATTATCGAACTAGCTATGGGCGTTTTTGCACAAACTCACTTTTTAATTATGTAAATACTCCAGAGATTATCTCGAAGTTGGCAGAAAGTTAATCCGGACCATATTTTCTACTTTCAAGCTGAAAGAACATCAGAATTAACCAATTTGCGATTCACAGACACAAACTCGTTATCTTTGGAAAAATTGAAGTTTTTCATCTGACATAACTCAGTAATGAATAGCCACTGTAGATTGTTCGAGAAAATACAATCCAATTGTCAAATTCCTCCTTCTTTTATTCATCGGAACTCATAAGAATATATGGTTCAGTTTCAGGATTGGGATAAGTTTCCCTCATCATTCAAGTAGAAAACAATATGGAAACCTGATACATGTTTTCAAATGAATAATACTAATCTCTTCATGCCATGGTCTTCTCACATATTCTCAGATTTCCGTTTGTTAAAATTATGACATCATACATCGAAATTTTTATCATTTCCTTATGATAGGAATGTGACACATCATATATTTTTATTTTTTTTTTTTCCAAAATTTCAGAATGTGTTGAAATGTGGGTAGCCTCAAGTAATTTAAATGAAAACCAGTCATTACCAAGAATTCAGTTTTATTCGCAACAAAGTTGACATCTTACATCGGAGAGTACATGCACACTAATGATATCCTCAAAATTGGGTTTGATACGAATTGGTTCATCATCAATAATTATCAAATTGTTCATATATATTTGAACTGCAAACAGTTCAATGTACTGAGAAGTTGCAGTAACACATAATTAGGTCGAGGTATAGCTTTGCCGAGTTTAATGAACCTGTAACGTTTTTGCACGTAGAATTGCTGAAAAGAAAATTGGAAATAACATGAATTTGGTAACCCATTTGAAATGTAATATATGTGATTTAAATCTTTATCACAGTATGTACATATACTGATTGTATTAGCGCTAGTCTCTCAAGGACGAACCATGTATGTTGCATTGCAGAACAAATTTTTCACATATTGTGGCAATAAATATTTGATATCTCACCGAATTACCATGATTAGGTAGACACAAATTTAAGAACAATATCATCATTTGCTCCACTATCCAAAATAATTATTTTAATTTGATATCAACATCAAGTTTCGTATCAAAATCAGGCAAATCAAAATTTAGAATTCTGGTACTTCGAATTTTTGATGTTCGTTCTGAGTATTCAAGTGAAGAAAGTGAAGAATGGAAAATGATTCCTTGTGAAACCAAAATGACTCAATTCAAATTTTGTCAAAACTGTGAAAACATTGAAGATGACAGTTAGTTGAGCTGAAATATATACCACTTCCGGATCATATAGCTGACATTTCATTCGAT
Organism: Zygogramma bicolorata; assembly: GCA_032362365.1. Taxonomy (NCBI): domain Eukaryota; kingdom Metazoa; phylum Arthropoda; class Insecta; order Coleoptera; family Chrysomelidae; genus Zygogramma; species Zygogramma bicolorata. The sequence continues at coordinate 338,238 of JAVJAQ010000903.1, read as the reverse complement.
TCATGTCACTAATTTGTCAAGAATTTTAAATAGTTTGGACATACGCTAACGGAAACTCTCTTTCAAAATATGTTTATAGAATTTTAACCTTCTCTCTGCCCCTGGTTGTTATGTTAATCTCTTGACATCACAAGTGTCTTCTGAAAATCTGAAAACAAAATCTATTCAGCTGTTCTTCGATTTCAATATTCAGACCATAATTTTCCAGAATAAAAAGAAATGTTCCCGAATCGATATGACTATTTATAATCCTGATGGAGCCATAAAACTCCAGACGAAAATAATGGTAGAGCTCATTGTCCTAAGAATTCCAAATCCTTCGGTTCACAGAGTTCAATTTAAAATCCTTAATCGGCAAAAAACTATCGGAATTCGCATCCGAAAACTCAAATAAATTCTAAGACTATTTAGCTGAACCCGAGCCGTATCTCGAGACGGCCAAAAAAGGATCTTCCTCTTGTTTTTCTATGACGAAAATATTTAATCTCTTTGTATGGAGCTGGAGATTCCGTTCCGATATCACGTGCAAAGCCTGCTATAAAAGGCAAGCCGGAATAAGAAATAAACATCCGACATTCACTTTTTCATTCCAATTTGGTCGACTTCGAGATTCTTTGATTTATAGTGGGCGATATGAAAGGGATCCAATAGTGATTGGATTCAGATGATCGTAAGTGGAAAAAATATGAATCATGGTCATGTTTTTTAATTGTTTTCGGTGTTGTTCGGAAAATCGAGTGGCAGAAACTTTCATTATAAAATCAAAATCTTCACTGAACAACGTCAATAATATGATTGTGGGTTCTTGCTCTTCATGTTGAACGATTTTACGAGCTGAAAGTTTTCCTAGAGAGCACTTACCCTAACACCAAACTGATATTTTTCTTCGGGAGAAAAAAAAATGATACCAAATCTAAAGCTAGGGTTAGATGTTCATATACCTAGAATTTTTCAGTCGGTTTGTGGGTCACTGCTACTTATTCGGATTAATTTCTTGACAATAATTTAGTGCAGTCACTACCTGCAAAGTTTTTTGATTCGTCATCTGTTATTTTTGATTATTCTGATTGATTTCTCAACAATAGACTGAAAAACGGGCTGAAAGAATAGATTCCCTGTCACCATTCACGTTGTTTTTACGTTTTGCTATTTTAAGACTTTCACATGCATCGAGTAGTCTTGTGTCATGCACATGTTCGATCAGTTTCAGATTGCTTTCACCAATTTTGTGGTCATTGTCTAGAGCGTGTTGGGGGAGACTGGATTTTTCTACCCTTCCGTATTTCATGTGTGCTAAATTCTCTTTGAAACGGGTTTTGATAGCTCGTCGGCTCTGGCCGATGTATTTGTTGTGGGAATCTTGACAACTGATTTCGTTAATTCCCGACTTATCTGTGTTTTCTAATTTCTCTTTTGGGTTACCAAGAAGCTGTCGTAATTTATAGATAGTTTTATATGCAACTTTCAATTTCACTTTATGGTATATCTGTTGAAGTCCTCTAGTGTATGGAAGTTTATATCGTATTAATTTCATCATTCTCATATTTTGAAAAGTCGAAGATTTACGAAGTGTTTCCATAAATTCATATTATCATATTATCCCATCAACTATCTCTGGGTTAAAACTGTTCACTTCAGCTACGTTCCTAATCACTATCTCTTCATTGTCGTACTTATATTTTTTACAGGAATATTCATTAACCCATGGACAAGGAATTGCAGTGCCGCCATTTTATGTTGTGGACAATGATACGAGTCGTTTTGAATGTATCTGAACGTGTTCGTGTCATTCCTGTAAATGTCAAATTCTATTTCATTCTGTTCGTTCCTTATAATCAATACATCCAAAAATGGCAACTTCGCTCTTCTTTTTCTTTTTCGTACGTGAATTTCATACTCTTTCATCTGCTGTTCAGTGCTGCAAGGACATTTTCAATTTCGGTAATCCTTATATCCATTACAGGAAATATGTCATCAACATATCTGATCCAGACCTTAGGTAAGTAACTGAGTTCCTTTCTAGAATCCGTCTCAAACCTACATGAACAGGTTCGCTACAAATGGAAACAATGGGTTACCCATGGCTGTCAGTCTCATCGTGAGAATAAAGAAAATTTATGAGGCATACACTTTCGAAGTATACAGTGTTTTCCATCAAGAAAAAATTCTGGGTTGGTCAAGAATAACTCTAGACACGATCAATCATATCGACGGAGTTTACTGTGATTTCCAGTAGATGGTACAAGAATCGAATTCTGTCATCTTTTGACATTGTTTTGACATTAGCATTCGAATTGTACCCGGTTTTCCATAATTTCACAGTTCTTTTCGACCAGCTATTCGCTATTTGTCGTTTGCAGTTTAATTCTCTACCGTAGTTTTCTTAGTTATTTGTCGTTTATCTACCGTTGCTTTCAATTATTAGTCGCTTTTCGTTTGTTTACCATTTAAATTAAGTGTTGTTTTGAAAAGTGTTTCATAATGGATATTGAACGCTTTTGTAATATTTGTGGACAAAATAATCAATCATCTATTCATTTATATCAAGTTCCGACGGTTAATGCAAAACATTCAATACGTGTACAGCTCATCCAATTCATTTTGGCACAGAACTAATAACGTATATGCCCAGCAATCTCTGTGAATTATAAGACACCTATCACCTATTATATGTGTTCACTGTGTTGAAATTTATTCCTAGGTGTTTTTTCTTTCGTCATAGTCTAGACTACCAGTGTACAACTGGAAAAGTATATGAGTTTGTGCGAAGATGGATTTGATAAGCTGTATGCAAGTCCATGTGGTCAATAAAAAGCGAGATTATTCTGACGCTGATTAAAACAAAATTCATCCTTCTCAGTGTTCACTTCGGAAGAAGTTATATTTGTGTTATTTGCTGATTGCTTGGCAGAATTTTCCAGTTCAACATATTCCAAATTCCAGCATCAGTGACAATGGTTATTACATGCCCAGTAGGTACTTTCTTCCATCTCTGTGGTCCAACTCCACTACCTCTCACGTCGATACCGATATTTCGAAGACTCTCATCGAATCTAAAAACTTTCAGTACCGGATAGAAAGAATTTCTATGAATTTTGGTATTAATTTACATATATATCAAAAATATGAAGCAAATGGAGCTATCTGTATTTACTTCTAAACGGAAACAGGGAATTGAAGAAATAGGCAAATTAAACATCGAAGATATAGCGAACTCTTATGTAGCAACTCTTGCAATTTTAGACAGAACTCGTGTATCTTCATCCTTTATTTTGTATAGTGTTGAAAAAAGAAAGAAATAAACTGATTCTGCACGGGTTCTTCCGAAATGAATCGCCAATAGAAAATTCGTCAGAATCAAAAATGTCATGTGTCGAGAGTTGCTGCTTGGAGCCATCTGTAAACAAATTTCAGGAATGTGAACTTCTCCCGATATCATTATCAAGTGAGCCGTAGGTCTAGCGTTTTTGACGAAAACATCAACATTGTACTGGTATAGAAGTCATTTCACCAGGAATATATACATCTTGGTCATGAAGTACCATTCGGCGCGTATTTTTTTACAGATTATGATTTGTTTCAGATTCAAGTATTTTCTATAACAAAGGCAGCCTGTAAAAAATTCTTTCAAAAAATCTGTCACTGCCGGTCTATCAATGGACCGGTTGTCCATTGATAGATGCAGACTTCAAACGATTATTTATAAAATTAAATCATAGATATACTCGTAAAATACTATATAGTTTGAAATTTCTGAAATGTATTCCTGAAAATGAATAAACAAATAAACGATTTAGTCTGAGTGGAATCCAATATCACACGTTGATCTTATACCTGATATACTTACTGTTTTCATGGATGGCTAACTATTTGGTTTTGAAAATTACTTGTTTCCATTTCTGGTAAATGAGATGGTGATTCGAACAGCTGTTAGGAAAAGTTGCTGCGTCAATTGAAAAACAGTTCCTTCTGGATAGAAACCCAGACAACTGAGGAGAAAATAGTTATCCACCACAAAATAATGACGTTCAAACTGTACTTTGTCACGATAATTTTGTGAGTTCTCCATATGACTATAAGATTGTCCTGGAGTACAAATTGGAAATGGCCTAAGCCTCTCGAAACATTGTTGATAAAAATTCTACAAAATAATAAAAACCCTTCTAAAATTCGGTCAAAATGTTTAGAAACACGAATTGCAATATTTTCGACATATCGAAACTTTATTGTTTCATCTCTTGGACTATGAAGTATGAGAACAAGAAAATACTCATTGAAATGGTATTGAAGAATGTCAGTTCGATAAAAACAAAATAACTCATAACAAAAAAATCGTTATAAATAAAATGCTTCGAAAACTCATCAACGTTGTTTTCAGTAGTTTTCGAAGCGTTTCGTTTTGAAGATTGTACTTCAAAATATACACATTATTTCGTTTATTGAAACTTACATTCTTCAATACCATTTCAACATGTACCTATGTTCTTGTTCTTATAGCTCGGAGTCCTGAGTTTCGAAGCGTCGACAATTTAGCAATTGTTTTCCTTCAACATCTCGACAGAACTATTCGAAAATGTATAATTTATGTACAACGTTCAATAACGCACTCAGTTGCAAGCTGTATGATTTGATTTATAACGAATGTGAGCAAGATAAAAATAAGTCTTTTCACTTCACGGTTCCTATATAATATCCAATCATTCGCCCCTCTTGTTTCGTTCGATGCATAAGGAAATGTTGCAATTCGACGAAATCAAGGAAAATCTTTTTTACTCTTTCATTTATTAATAGGGCTTTAAAACGTCGATACACAAGACTGTTTTTTGGACTATAAAATTCCAACTGTTCCATTTTAATAGTATTTCGTTGTCTCTAACATTGTGACGCGACCCTATAAGAAGGACCGGCTCAGCCGGAAAAACGAGTATTTTCACAAGGGGAAAAACACGTCTTTCAAAATTGTTTTTATTCTCACTGAAACTCTTCGAATCAGTTTTCAAAAAACTCGAGCATGGACAAATGGACGACTATATCGATCCCCAATAAATGTCGATGAATACGTTTTGCAATGTCAATATTTTCTGGTGAATGTCACTTATGTTTCATAAGCATTACCAATAGGAATTCTCAGGATAAATTACTAAAATATTAGCAGAAGTGTAGACGATAGGGGTGAAAATATTTCTCCAAATATATTTCAGTAATTGAAGAGAATAGATGTTCTCGATTGAACTGAAATAGTGCGATATGTTATATCGTAATTACTTTGTGTTGTAAAATGCACAATGTGTGCAGGCATCAGCGGGGATCTACACACTTTCTTAACTATAATGAGCAGAATGACATTTCAAATAAGGGAAGATAGGGAGGTTATAAGAGAGAGAGATGTGATATCAAAAGTGAATGAGGAAACTCAAACACAATTTTCAGTTGCCCAAACTATATGATATATGACGAAAATAAGAAGACAAAGAAAATATCTGAACGCGGAGGGTTAATATATAAATTATATGTTTTTCGATTTTATCGTGAGGAACATTCAATTATAGGCATCACCGTAGGTGATATTTCGATTTTTCTCCTCAAAAGTCCCTCCTGTCATATAGTATGAAGAGACCATAGTTTGATTTTTCACACCACTAGGATGAATGCCGACTGAAAATTGTTGACTTCATATATTTACACTTTATGTATAACTTCTACCAGTTTGTGGCAGCTACCCCCCATATACACGATTTGAAAATTCGGTAATTATTATACTCAAAAAGCTTTTCTCATCAATGTCTACTCAAGGTGAGATCGAATGGAATTTTTTCGAAAAAAGGATTATACAAGAGTGTATAATTGTTGAACAACACATTTTCTGCGAATAGTACCAGTGTATTTTCATCCATGCTCTCCTTCTACTCTGTCCTAACGACTTTGTCGAAAGTAGATGCTAATTTTAATTTCCATTCTAAAGATTATGACCTTAACAAAGCATCTCAAATTCTACAGAATTAGAGTGAACTACAGCAAACCTGACCTTCGAGTAACAGAATGAAATAATTCTGAATAATTTGAAACCGACGAAAACGACAGTAAAGATAAATAAGTGTGTCTGGCCAGAGTTCATGCGAGAAGAACATTCCAGAATTTCAGATCATTCATAATCGCGGTTTCAAGTTTATTTGGAAAGTAATCCCGAATATTTCCAAAACGAGTGGATACATTGAGAAGAATATCTCAACTGAAATCCTTTTTTACCCCTTCATGCCTCAATCTATAACCCCAATTTTTTAGTTATGATCAGTAGAATATATTGATGAAATTTTTCATCAGTTCCCCCATTCAAATGGATATTGCGGCGGTAATTTTGGTTTGGAATGATAATTGTTGCACGGAAATCTAAGAATTTGAATAACGTAATTGAAGTATTCAGTGTTCACATGAGTTCACTCTGATTCTGAGGAAATTTTTTTCTTGGTAAGACTGGATTGTAATTTTTTCCTTAGGTATACCTTCGAGAAGTTTACTGAAAAATCAAATTTCATGGATGAACCTTCGTTTTCGAAAATTGAAAAAAAGTATTATTTTTTTTTTAATTTGACCACTACACTAGAATCAATAAGTATTGAAATGGTTTGTTTCAAAATTACGTCGAAATGCGTAGGTCAACAAAAAATTTAAAGGGTATAAAAAGTTGAAAACTATGCAAATTAATTATACCGCCAATTCAATTTTTTTTTTTCTCAAAATTCTGACGTCTTCACAAGATTCAGTAGGGTTTGCTTCATCATTTTTCATTATTCAATCAAAATCTATTCATTATCGAAAAAGTTATGAGTTGAGAGAGTGGTGTGGTTGGAAGTTTGCGAATTTCCCATTGAAGGACGCATATTTTGAAAACTTTCATTGGATTTTTTTATGTGGGGGAAAATTTTGCAGAAATTGTGGACAATGGAAACGGAACATGCTGGATCTAGTAGGGAAGTCAGATTTTGTGGTACGATTTTCAAAAATAAAATCGCTAACAATTTTTTTCCGACTATTTTAATAGAACGGAGCCCGAATGTGAAAAAACTCATTCCAGTCGGTCGAGATCTTTTTAATGAGAATGCTTTTGTTTTGAGCGTTTCACAGGGTATATATACAAAAAACTATCAAACTGTTAGATCGAAGTTTATCTGTGGTTTATATCGGTAACACGCTTCAATTCGAATCAATAGTTGAAAGGCCGGTCCTGTCGACCGCATCGAATTTCACTTCATGGTGTGTCGTTTGAGAAATCCAATTAGGATTGGGAATTTATCAGTACTCACACAATATATCACGATAACGTTTTATCGGTGCGCAGTTTACTGCGTCCAGTTTACTCCCACATAAGCTCGGGTTCACGTTTCGTTTTATCGACGAAAAGATTCGGGATCAGATGGAGGTGGATCGTCAAATCGCATCCGTCGTAACTATCTAGAGGAAAGAGATTCTGTGAAACATTTTTTAAACTTGTCCTGTGATTTGAATACGATATGTGTGGGTACTTTCTACCTGCTTGGACGAAATAGTATATCCTTAACTATGTTTCTGGAAGCTATGTACAGTATGATATCCCACTACACATGACTGTGTATGATAAAATATGGAATCCTAGTGATCTGTGTGAATTTTGAGGAACCCTGTATCATTATTCTGCAACACTCATAAATTGAATTGTTCCTGTGTGCTTTGTCAAACTGAAACATCGCATCGCGTCAAGCACCTACAATTAATTACCCGCTGAATTGGAAGTGATACTTTCATAGGTGGGACAAGAAAGGCCGGTACCGGTATTGAAATCATATTATTTTGAAATCGTGAATGGGACTCTTCCGGCCATTCCTGAATATTTCAGTAGCGGTAAAAAAAATCATGCAGGAGCACAGTGTGTGTTTTATTTTATTGGCTGTGAAAAAAACGTTTTCTGGATTATTTTCTCCGATATCATCCACAGTCGGGAATATCAACATAGTTTTCTTTAGCCAACTACCAAGTAAGATAGTAGCTGTTACCTCTTTCAAAAGGGGATAAGAAATCGCATTATAATGCCACGAATGTATGAAATGGGTCCATTTTACAATCCATTTCAGAGTCACGGTTTTTCCAAACATGCATGCCTTTTCCGTTACCGTCATCATCATTTTGGGTTATCAGAAACCAACCCATCTGTATGCCCTTAGAGTCTACCTAGTCATTCTCAAATATGGTTTTTGCGCTTAGGAATGTTTCCACCTCTAAGTAGGTACGTACTGGGATGGACATTCTTATCCTAGTTGGTTTATAAATCAGTCATTGCGATAATAGATATCTCCTTCATTCCAACGTTGTCATTCGCACCGTATTTGAAGTTTTTGAAATGGTTCAACATCATCGTGACATCCAACAGATTCTTTCTGTTATTTGAACTTTATTCATCTAACTGACACAGAGAAAAAAATCATAGCACTCGGTTCTGCTAACCCATTGTTAGTGAAAGTCGTAGAGAAAACTATTGTATTTTTAATAATTCTACCAACTTAGTTTTTATGGCCATAAAATATTTAACGGCAAGATTGAAGTATTTAGTGTACAAGTATAAAAACTATCCGCATATACAAATAGATTTATTGCGGAATGAAGTTTTATAAAATAAAACACGGAACATTAAAATCGAATAAGTTGAATTGATATTCAGGTATTGTGAGGACTTGAATGAACATAATTCTGGTGAAGGAAACTATGACAGTTTTGCTGGGGTTGACCCCTCTGACAGCAACTACAAAAATAATCCAGTGTTTTCTGGAGGATATTAGAAGCTAACCTTCCATATGTGGTCCTTGCCAAGAGGACGCGGTCATCTGCATGAGCTTGCAGCTCCACTCCACCACAACTTTTTCAAAAGTACTATTCTATTCTGATGAAGAAATGAGAGTTATGATCAGTAGAATATATAAATGAAATTTTCAATCAGTTCTCCCATTCAAATGGATATTGAAATTAAAATCGAATAAGTTGAAGTGATATTCAGGTATTGTAAGAACTTGAACAAACATAATTCTGGTGAAGGGAACTATGACAGTTTTGCTGGGGTTGACCACTCTGACAGCTACTGCGAAAATAATCCAATGTTTTCTGGAGGATAGTACCAGATGTGGTCCTTGCCAAGGACGCGGTCATCTGCATAAGCTTGCAGCTCCACTCTCCTCCTGTCGAGGTCATCAAGCAACCTGTCCAGCATTTAACACATAAGGTCAGGTAGTACTCCACCTTTCAGGCAACCCCTATGGACTTTGAACTTAATGACTTCATTTGAAGAGTTGTAGCAGCTGTTCTGTTGATAAGCATGGCGTAGATCCAGCCAGTGATGGTGTTTTCAACCGAAGGTGATTCTATAGATTTCGGTAGTGCATCATCCAATACTCCCTCGATATCGAGGAATATGACCACTGCAATCTTTTGTTTGTTGAGAGATTGGGTGATTTTCTACGAGGTAATGTAGTGCTGTTAAGTGCCAGTTTTATAAGCATACTTGTGTAAGAAATAGTATATATTCGTACCTTCGTTTCACCATTATTTGGAAATACCCATTTTTGTATCCTGCTGAGGAAGCTATTGTGTAGCGAAACACATGTCGAGGTTTAGTTAATCCATTGTTACGTCAGAAATGAATATATGACTGCAATTCATGAATACAATTTACTATGTTGTAGTTAATTTAGCTTACCGACAGGAGAGCAGAGAGCCATCATTAACACGATACCTTTCGAAATAACCATTCAAATATGTCACCAACATTTGACAGCGCTTTTTGAACTATTTTGGCATTTTTACGAAGCGCTTGACAGTGATGCTTGAAAGCCAAAGAGTGAGATGTCTAGAAACCCTGGTGATTTCATTGATTAGATTTTCGTGGCAAAAACAATCGATATTTTGGGGGTTTCCCCTTTTTGTATGTTCCCATTTTTCATATTTGATGTCAAGTGTCAAGCCAATTGTCACAATTGACATGCCACTTTGAAGTTTTGATGTGTACGATGTTTTTATCGTGTTTATTAATTGATTTTGATGCTTTTTAAAATTGAAACGTTTCAACTGGTTCTCTACTGGTATTTAATTGGCCACCTATCATCCTTTTTGTTGTGATCTCTTCCTACTAGCCAATCGAATGAAATTGGAGAAACTTGACTGCACATTTTCACTTACTGCAAATTTAGCTTCAGACAAGACTGACAAGAGCGTGTATGCGACATAAGTAGGTAATGTCATTTCCTAAATATTATATAGAAGTAAAAGTCGATTTTCATGAAATTTTTGCATGTATTAAGGTTTTTGTGCTTAATGAAGGCTCAATATATCAGATTCAATAAAACACGTCACCGATTAGTGTTTCAACAAATGCTTTATTTTCACTATTCAAATAGTTTGCTACAAAACCTTTTTCTGTACTTATACATTGTTTAATTCATTACTGAGTATTTTGAAGAAAAGTTATAGAACATAAGGTTTCTTCGAAAGAAAAAGCTGAAGAAATAGGCTGAGTACTCCACTTCCAACGCACCAAACTTGTTTTTCGAAGAGTTGAAGCAATGGATGCCAATGAATCAGTGGAATGAATCATTGATTTATAAAGATCAACAACCCTAATGCTGAATTGATATCACTCGACTAACTATTCTATTCGTTAACAAGGTTATTTATTTCAGAAGAAAGTTGATAATACCAAATGATATTAGTTTGGTGTTAGGGTAACTGATCTCACACCAAAGGTTCCAACCTAACCAATCATGTGTTTTTTAAAATGTGTCTAACCAAGGAAATACAATTTTTTTTGGCAGTTATTCTACTGACTAATTGGGGGATAGTGTGAAAGGATAAAAAACAGACTAGAAAACTATGATTTATTTACATAAATGTAATCATACTTTGCTTCAACTATATATTAATGAATATTATATAATAAAGTCTTGAAAATGGCTTCAAAGTGGGAACTGAAACGTCCACTGAACTTTATTTTCAGACGCTCTAGAAAGCGGAGGCTACTTACAAACATATTTTTAGTTATTGGTTTACTGATTTTCAATGTATTTTTCCTTCTGAGACAAAGCTTTCTGTCGTTGATGGGGAATTTATTTAGTGAAATAGTACTAGTATTATATAATGAGCAGTGAGACACCGAGCACATTTTTCTCGATTTCGTAATAATACTTCAATGAATTCGCTGCATTTTGGTTTGTGAACCACAACAACACTTTATATCTTTTTCACTCTCCGCACTTCTGTAGTGTATTAAGTTATAAAGATTTCCAAAATGATAATTTTAAATTCAACACTCATAAGACTCCATAGAAATAATATTTGTTGTTCACCTTCCGGTTGGTTCAAAATAAATATATAGATGGCGACTACTTCGAAGTTTTAGGCTATTATCCAGATTTCGCCACTATCACCCCAAACTTTCACAGGTATAAGTATAAGTTCCAATGCATCTTACCAAAGAGACTCAAACATCAATCAATCAATCAATTTATTCAATTCAGATACCTACATATTCTTGACTATAGTGAATGTACATATGTTTAATCATAATAACAGTAAATTTGAACACCAAATTAACAATATATAAGTCGTAGTGTTCAGTTCTTGGGAAACGCCTAAGCAGAGCTTGTGTTGCGTGTTTTCCCAGATCTGGACACAACCATGAATGTGAATGAGAAACATAGAACTGTTACTTTCGAATATCATTGGTTGTGAACTTTCCCTCACAATTCCATCAATGAATTGGTGCCACTGCGTTGTTTTCATATTGCCATCGATGGCGTGCAACAGTTTTTGAATTGTATACACTATGCACGTATTTATGAATATCTATTTCAGACAGAAAACCCCATAAACCCGTTCGTAATTATTTATTGAAATACACATGTCCCAGAAGGAAACAAACTTCCCCCACATACTTGAACCGCATCTCATTACGAAAGGAGCACCACCTGTGACAGCCCGGCAAACAATCCCTCGGAGCGCGCAATCACGGAACACGAAATCCATCACCGATACCCCGACAGCTGTCACTCGGAATGACCGGCGATCCGTTCGGAACATGCACTCGCGCTCGGGTGAGTGGGTGGTAAATTGTTTTCGAGTCCGATTTGTAGTTTGTAGGAGATTCCGAAACGCGGTGATTTGTGGGGCGCGTTAGAGGCTTGCTCATAACCTCGAATGCGATCGGAAGCGGAGATTTGATGGCTTGGTGGGGATTCGCGAACGATCAAACTGACAAGAGCACTGATGTGGGATCAAAAATTGGGAATCGCGTTTTCAGGAAATCCCTTACTGGTAAACGAGGGGGATCATTCAATCGAAATCATTCGAAAATACGTAAAATTTTTTGTTTTTTAGGTTGGATAGTGAAAAAAGGAGGAGGTTAGGTTGTTGACAACTCAACACTTTTCCGAACTGTTCTATATAGTCATTTCATGCAACGATCATTATAATTAGATTAACATTACATTATCATTGATTGAATTAGTTAACTGGTGCTGTTTGAACATCATTATTTTACAGTTGATCAATATTTGTTCCATAGTTTTCTCTGCTGTTTTATATCTAATCTCACATTAGTAAGTTCAATTTTTATATGTTTCAGTGTTAAATGTAACAATGAACGCTGTTCTTGAGATGTTGCGAAAAAGAAAATGAAGATATTCGAAAGCTCGACAATTCAATACAGAGTTTCACTATATGAGGCCAAAGTCAATTCATGATTGCAACGCCAAGGTTAATTCTCTTTCCATGAGGATTTTCCAAATTTAGACGGTTTTTTCAACTAGTCCAGCCAAGAGACTACCCTTCACTCTCTCTCTCTCTCTTTATATGTATATATATATATATATATATATATATATATATATATATATATATATATATATAATCAGACAATCAGACAATCAAATTATAGGATATCTTACATTGAATTGTCACATACCAGCGTCAAAGTCCCTTCTGGAATAGAAAAGCATAGCTGACATTTTTCTCATTTTATGAATCATCATCAGAGTTCATCTCACTTTGAGGAAAGGGATCGTTTGAGCTACTAATCTGGTTTTAAAAAAACGATTGGATCAGCCAGCATATTTAGAGCCGCTGGACATGGACATTATGTCCTTTCAGAATTCGGAAATGGGACAAATCCTGCCTTCTTTTCTGTTATCTATTACGATTGGACTGCTTGTGAAAATATAGATGTCTACCAGATTAGTTAGTGGGTATTTTCTGAGTAAAATCTATAATGAGTCAGAGCTGGGTAGGGTTGGTTCAGATTCAAGTTCAAGTGCTGTACCACCATTGAATAGGCCTCTTATTGAACCATACTGAAGATATCAGATTATCCAAATTCCTGGCTAGTGAGTCAATTAGGTCAGAATCAGGAAGACAGTGTGTTTTTTCCCTTGGTAGGTATAAAGAAGTGGTGTATTGGGTTTGGTGATTTCTCATACTGCAAGCAAAGCCTGCCTGAAGGCTTCTGCCTTGGCAACGAGCTGGTATAAAATGGGATAAAAAAAATTTGACGGCAACAACTGATTTCTTAAGCATAATATTCAATGGAGCCTTCGATAATGTAAAGCCTACTATCGACAGTGCGAGGCAGCTCGCCGCGAATGCCTCGTGGCGAATGCTCGGCTTTGCCTCGGACTGTGGATATCGGGGTTGCTCGCTATGAGGCGTTCGCGCCGCGCAATGTGAGGCGAGCAACCCCGGTATCCACAGTCCGAGGCGAAGCCGAGCATTCGCCACGAGCCATTCGCGGCGAGCTGCCTTGCACTGTCGATACTAGGCTTATCACTCATACGATGATCGCTCTTTCACGCTAGCAAACCTGAACTCGATTATTTGGAACCCAAAGTGGAGGGGATAAAACAAACGAGCACAGAGCGGCTCGACCTTCACTGTTGATCAGTTGTTTTGTCAGCTGTCCCATTGTGTTCTGTTTGAGTGTTTCATTGATATTTGTACTTCACACCTTCATGTTGCCTAGTGATTGTTGGCATGTAGTCCTGATTGATGTACCAGTGCTAGATTTCTGTACATCAAGAAATAAATTCGAGAACTATTACACTAACTGCACTTGAACTGCCGAAGGCGCATTGGTAAGTTATTGCATTTATCCAACGTAACGTGATGGAAGAACGCCGTGTGGAAATATTTGTAAGGGGAAACACTAAGTTTAAAAACTGAATTAATAAAGTCATTAATTATTCAAAATGGGAATAATTCGCAGCTAGTTTCGACTGACTACAGATCGACAATCAAATAGAAAGACTGAAAGTATTACTAGCATTTTGTAACAAATACAAATTCATTACCTGATATGATTGTGTAGGTATAATCAAAATGAAGAAACCTTATGCCAGGTGTTGAGAGCATGAAAACTTTATCTGTCATCAGAATTATCTGGGAAGTTACCCAACTAACAGTTTCAGTTTTAAGTACATACGTTAATCTTACCTTCGATCAAGTCGGCGACACAAAACTACTTTTTAACTTGTAATTACCAATATGAAAAAAGAATTCAAATTCATTTGGAAGTCGAAAATCAGATCATGAGGACAATTATTAGTGTACTAGGTTGGTTTGAAAAGAAGTAATTTTCGTATGAAATTGGTCAGAAATAAGGAAATATTTAGTAAAAATCAAAATTTCTGTGACCAAACATTTTCGTGGGCGAATGAGTAAAAAAGATGGGCTTCTTTATATGAATAGCATATTATCACCATCTCAACTTCTCAAAATTTGGTTAACCCAAAACCCAACGAAGAAGCTATGGTCTACATTAAAATACTGAAAACAGGTCTCTCTCACCATATTTGACTTTAACGTTCACTTTCAGACATCTGGTAATGACAGTCTCACCAACAAATTTGAGGAACTGAAAGAACCATGGGAGTCGATCATCTAAAGGCACTGTTGGCTATTCTGACTGAAGAACTGACTGGTGATCATGAAGGCGTCGATTTCGTCATAGATGACAAAATCATCCGTGAGCTTCAACATTTCAAAAAATTCAGCAGGAAGAGAGACTCAGAACAATTGGAAGATAGCATTCGAAAACTCATAAGTAAATCAAAAACCAGCAGTGTTATCAATAATGTGGATAGAATTGTGCTTGAAGCACTCGTAATGATATTTGTGAACTCAAGTCAAATGGAAAGGCAAGCTCATTTCGAAGAGCTGATAGGTAACTTTTTCAAGAATCTGAGTGAGAAATTACATCAAGAAGGAATGCTATCATCAATTTATTCAGAAGCGGAATATAAGAAGAAAATCAATGAGTATATTCCTCTTGCGAAACTTATAACTGTTCACAAATTATATAAGACTGAAGAAGGTGAAAATAATAGGAGCACTTTGGTAGAAACAGCTCTTGAGGAGCTGTTTGAGGTTATAACTTGTCCTAACATACTCAGAGAAGATTGCTTTAAAATAGTTACTGAAAAGCTGGAAACAGACGACTATAAGATACTTGAATACTCTTTGGCTTCGACGGGAGAACGTAAAGGTCAACTAGGGGACTATAACAAATTGAAAATTTCAGTGGAACATAATGAAAAAAATTTGACTCTCTATTTCTTTGCTAAGTTTTTCCCATCGAGTGACTATCGGAGAGATCTTGCATTACAGATATACAAGAAAGAAGAATTCTTCTACAATCGCTTTATCCCAATTCTCAAGCAGCTAGGACTAGGATCTAGTATGAATTTTGCTGCGGATCTCTTTCTGATCAGAACAAATGATTGTATTATTCTGGAAGATTTATCTGAATTACAATACGCTTCGATAGACTTACTTGTTCCTTTCGATTATAATACTCTTGCTGCTGTCGTGAAAAATCTGGCAGAGCTCCACTCTTGTTCATTGGTATTCGAGGAGAAACTGGGTAAACTACTCGGAAAGACCGTAAGAATTGGTGATTATTATCAACACTATCTTTCAGAAATCATGTACAACCCTGAAGTGCCTGTGGTACATTCAACGCTAGAGATCACCTTGAACTTTTTCTTGGAAAAATATTCAGATATCGTGAAGGATTTGACGATGGACCAGTTCAAAGAAAAAGTTAAATGTTCATTCAACAATGTGTTCAAAGATGTGAGGAGGTCCAACAAATATAGAAATGTAATGAATCATGGAGATCTGTGGGGAAATAACATCTTGCTGCGTAGCCACTCGGAAAACAAAAGCACATCGAGTCGCTTGGTCGATTATCAGCTGATAAGATACTGTCCTCCAGCAATCGATATTCTTTTCATAATGCATACGAATACTGATAAGAGTACCAGAGATGAGTATTCAGCGAAACTCCTAGAAGAGTATCATTCTGAAATGAAATGTATACTGGAAAAACATGGGGTCAATATTGATGAAATTTATCCATACGAGACATTCATGGAGTGTGTGAAAGAAATGAAATCTACAGCAATTTGTATGTCCCTTCTTTACAATCAATTATGGCTGATGCCTGAAGACGTTATCAGTGATATTGTGGGTGATGAAGTGAAATCCAAAGAGTATTTTGACGGAGATCGGTCGGAGTATTTCGAAAAAAATTTTGATTTCGCCCCTAGGAAACGAATCAGAGAAAACATAGAGGAGTTGTACGAAATCTGTTCGAAACATTTTGAAGAATCCACTGCTCGGGAATGAATAGACCTATTTTCGGGTTACCCTCTTTTTCTTTTGTTTTTCAATCGGTTCGAATTGGGTTGAAGATTCTTGAAAGCGTTCTGAGATATTTGATGAATATTACAGCACTTGTTACCTTTGTAAGAATTTTGAGTTTTTTTCGTTTCATTGATAAATGAGTAGGAGAAATTTGCCTAGAGCGGGTCCTTTAGTGAAAGTGAGAAATTATATTCATGACGAAATCGGTGTCAGGTCTTGAAGAGGCAATTTCATGGCTAATGATCTCTCTAGATGAGCCGTACTCTCAGAAAAGGTGCTTCGAAGCGAACTAGCCAATATATTATTTGAATAAAATATGCAGGGAACTTTCTGATGGAATTTTACGAGAACGACCATTTTGGAACCATATGAAAAAGAAGAAAAACGAATTTTGGGATTTTTCCTTGTATTATTCTTCTCTATTTATTACTGAT
Source organism: Zygogramma bicolorata (assembly GCA_032362365.1). Lineage (NCBI taxonomy): Eukaryota > Metazoa > Arthropoda > Insecta > Coleoptera > Chrysomelidae > Zygogramma > Zygogramma bicolorata. The sequence goes on along the minus strand of JAVJAQ010000903.1, from coordinate 321,094 downwards.
TCCTTGTTCCCGGGCCTAGGCTTGTGTTAAAATAGCCCTATACAGGAGAAAAATTTTGTTCATCACGATTTGAAGAAGTGAAGCAACCATGACAAGTTTCTCAAAATGGTGAATTCTCCACAAGAATAATCATATTGCCTAAAATCCTCGATTAATATTCCCACAACTCAATGTTTCAAAAGTTTAAGATAATTGAGCAGAGCAGTACAATTTTATCGAACATAAATTTATCGGCCGAACGAAATGACCTATACAGTGTACAGATGAACACTTCAAGACGGCGACTGGGCGCCATTTGGAAAGAAAAAATCAAATGGAAAGGAGGGGATCTTGTAATACATCATTTTGAAGCTCCTGACGAATACTTTACAACCCCAGAATATGAAGTCATTATCTTTATCTACCACAAAATGGCGGAATATTCAATCATTACCTGAATATATCGACGTTTAACTTCACACGAGTAAATGAGCTTGGTTCAGTTCGGAAGAAGCTCAAAGTAAATGCCTTCAACGTCTTGTTCTAGGAACAGCCCCCCCCCCATAAATTCACGTCGAACATTTTCGAACACAGCAACGTCGATATTTTTACAAATAATTATTATTCCAAACCGTATATTAAATACTGAAGCAGGTTCAGTTTCGTACACCTTTTGCTTCAAATAGCCCGTTAAAAAAAGTCTAAAGGTGTAAAATCTGACAAGCGGGCTGGCCATTTCGAAGGAGCCTTATTGTCAATCCAACGACAATGGAAAGTATTATCCAGATAGTTTCTTACTTGTTTGGAGTAATGTGGTGGTGCTCCATTTCATTGGAATAATAATATCCATATCGAATTCATCAGGATGCACTTTTTCGGTGATTAGAGGATCAACTCTAGTTTCCAACATATTCAAATGAAGTTGCCTGTTGAATTTTGTTCAATTGACCTTTTCGATAGTTCACGTGACACCTATCTGCTTATGAAATCGAAAACTAAATGAAAATTTTTTAGCTGAACAATGATGTTCGTTGTACTAACATTTTGTCTTTCTTTATGAACAAAAATTGAGGTATCCAAAACCTTATGGGTTTGTTGGGATTGCCATAAAGTGGGGAGAAACGAATATTTCTAGAAATATCGATATTAATGTGTTTTTATTCAGGTAGTTATTGCATGTGCCGCCATTTTGTAGAAGGTGAGGATATTGTCTTCATGTTCTGTGGTTGTAAAGTATTCGTCAGGAGCTTCAAAATTATATATCAATCGATTCCCTTGCCATTTAATTTTTTCTCCCAGGTGGCGCCCAGTCGCCATCTTGAAATTTTCATTTGTAAATTCTACTTCAGAATATAGTATTCATGTATCAATTTTTGAGTTGACCCGTTCAAAAAAACAAAAGGGAGGGTACTTTAAAGAAAAGTTTTGTATTGTTTGTCTATCTAGCATGTAACGCTGTGAAGGTCTCATATTCTCCATGAATACTGTATTTTCACACAAAGCCGAATATCCTCATGTATTTAGTTTACGCCTGCAAATGTTCTCTCCAATGTTACTCCGCTTCTACGACTAATTCCACTCGAGTTGTCTCTGAATATTGCCCTAATGAGAGCTGTATGCAAATCTTTAGAACAATACGATTCAAAATAGTGATAATTACAGTATTCATCACGAGACTTGCGAGATAGAGCATTTTTCGCTTTCGGTGAATGTCGTTTAATCTCACTAAAAATGCACTTGAAGTGAGAAATGGTCTGCCCTAATTGCCGGTTTCCTCCTAGTCGAGATACCATATCACCTCGTTCCTAATTATCAACACGACGAGGACTGGATACCCTCACGTGACCATTGGAATAAAATGCTCTGGGAAATTTGAACAGAACAGTCTGCGAGCTCTCAAGAATAATTCTCCTCAGTACCTACTAGACTCTTTATAAATAATCTCAACACAGCGTGCAAATTTCAAGTTTGGTTTCGGGAATAAAATGCGATATGTGAGGTGAAGAAATATTGAAAACAAAGTTAGTTGAATCAGTAGGTGAGAAGGAAAAAAAATGGGAAGTAACAAAATTAATAGTAAAATACGAAGGAGAACTTTCAAATCAAAAACCAATATACGAAATGCGATAACAAAATCTCATATTTGACTGCTTTATGAGAAAAAATCAGTGGAAAATGATAATGAGATTTCAAAAATATCCTGGAAAAGAAAGCAATGAAATGACAAGCAAATTTATACGGTCTAAAGACAAAGTCACAGCATTTAGTTTCGGATTTCAGACAACATTGCATTGTCTGTTTCTCCCTAGATTTTTGGGTTATTAACCTACCACAATCTGAAAAAAATGGATTGGCAACAGAACAGGTATTATGTTAGAACAACATTCAAAACAACATATATACTTTAAGTGCAAAACTGACTCGTACAAACCAACCAACATGAAAGAAAACACAAAGAATTGTATTCATCAAATTTCATGTTCGAAAAAGTGAACAGAAGATGTATATCACAAATAGATAGATTGGTGGTTTTAAATTTTTAGAAGACATTCTTATAGGCCTGTTTCAAAAAATTACCAGTGTACAAGCGACTAGTTACAACAAAGACTGCTTATTTCTGTTTCAAGTAATAAATACTCGACTAGTAGGTTGTTTCAATAAAATCACAAGTCCACAAGTGAAAGGTGACAAGTTCCTTTATGAATAGTGACAAAAATTAGTTATACTTTCAGTTTCGAAAAGCAACAAGGAAATATACATCAAGTAACCACTGTACAAATAACTAGTAACAAAAGCTTATATTTATTGTTTCAGGAAAAAATTTTGTACAGTTGTAGATATTTTGATATATTACATAAGTGAAAAAAATCGTCAATATACAGAGCTATGAATGTAAAGCAAATTAAGTTCCATTTCTCGTAAGAAAGATGTGTGAGTTCAACGATGAATGCCAAAATAAACCTTTTATCTTGACGAATATGGTGGTAATACAGAAAACTGTGCTAATGAAAAATGTAAATGTGGTTCAAATAGTCGTCCATCTATGTATTGGAGGTGAATTGAGGAGTGTATTCAGGCCAAATACTTCTACTGCCCTACTGCTTTCAACTGATACTTATTCAAATCAAAGTCGAACAAGCCTTACACCTCTAGTAGCAAAACGGTATGTAGTCATTCTCTCAAAATTATGCCCTTCCAATATGACATAATCATTCTTTTCCATTATTTTCCCCGATTTGCCTAGTTTCTAGGGAACAAGCCTCTAGTATCCCTTCCGTGACCAACAGAGAACATTAATAGACTCACTTTGTTTTAATTACCCAGATTCCTCGCGTATAAACACATGCCGAGAGCCAGAAAGTGTTGGTCTTCGGTAAGTAGTACACGCAGTACTGCATGGCTTTCCAACAGTACCAATTAGCGGCCACCCATGGAGAGACGGCCAATAGGCGTTGATGATAGGCGAAGGTGAACCGTTGCCGAAGATCGTATCAGTGGTGTAGCAGTGCAAGATTATAGAGGAAGAGTGTCGCGCGGAAGGCGATGGGTGGGCCTGAATTTTGGCAATATAAGGGGTATATCGAAATAGTAATCAGATATTGTTGACGCCAACTGAAAAGAGTCGGCGCAGAAACGTGAAATCATTCTGTGTTAGGAGACTCTGCCCACCTAATAGCCTGTTACGACGATGCAAATTTGTCGCTGCAACTCCAGAAAATTGCATGTGTTCATGCAAGTTTTTCGAGTTGCATGAATCTTTTTTGGTGCGATAAGTTGCAGCGACTTAGTTATTTCTATGGTGAATTTGTTGCCGCAAACCACAAATATGTGGTGGCATCATTGTGAAGAATATTTATTTTGATCTTTTCAATTATTTTTCGAGACTTGAGGAATCAAGTTGAGTAATAAGGTGATTCAATCACAATATCAATTATTAGAAATGAATGAAATTATATATCAGTTGTGATAATGTAGCCTTTCATCTTGGTAACATTCAGTGCTATTTTTTTAATATTGGCGATGCAAACTGACAGCTAGATGACATATCTCGCGGCGTCTTGTTGCAGCGACAAAATTGCATCGTCAAAACGGGGTGTAAGTCATATATTTCGCATTGTCAGTAGCCGCAAATATGATAGTCTTGACAAAAACGCATCTTAGTTGGCGTCGACTATATTTATATGCTGAAAAATTCTGCGTCTTCTGCTATCAGTACCCATTGGATGACTTCTGAATGCATTATTCATGATGAAATTCTTACTTGGTTAGCATTCTGGAAACATTTGTATTTTTGCTGAAAGGTGACGTATCAGGACTGGGAATAGAAGGAGAGCCCACGATGCTAAATCGGGATTCACACGAGCGTCATAGAGACCAATTGGGTTGCGAAGCTCAGATGATAAAAAGAAAAAAAAATTATATAATTTATACCTTTTCATCGGTGGGGGAGCGGCTATAGATTTTCAAAAATGTAAAAAAAACTATTGCATGGACATACTTGAGCGCGTCAGATATTGATATCATCTATGTCCTACATATTCATAAAAATGTACGTATGTTCATATGATTGTTTCCATGATGGGGGTGGTCGTACATTGAGAATGAAGATGAAAAAAAAATTCTCCAGCGCGTCAGATTTTCTGAGGGGATGTTATGCAAACCAAAAAAAAGCTTTTATATAATACGACGGTTTGGATGTAATACAGACTAGCGGCCGTTATTGATATGTTAAAAAAAATCGTCATATTGAAATACACAAGCGCGTCAAATTAGGATATATATAGTTCATCTTTACGCTCTAGACGTTGCAGTCTCATAATCTGACGATTATCTAGAGGGATTCGCCTATTCTGTTAATTTGATTTTTTTTTGAATCATTGAACGAGTCTGTGTGATCAACTGTCATGGTAACAGAAACGAGAGTGAGGACGGAGTGAGAGAGCAATAGATAAAGAAGGAGTGAGAGAAAAATAGAAACGCGGAGAGGGAAATATGGGCATCACGTAGCTGCACGCATTGAACTTTATCGATGGATTGTTATTATTTAGGCTCGTGGAAATCGTCAGATTATATATTTTTTGTAATTCGTGATTTTTTCCCTTCAAAATAAAAATAAAAAAAATTGCCATGCTCGGGAATGTCGAGATGACGTTTTTTTACAACTTTGTAGCCTTCTTTAGGTCACTCTCGAATTGTCAGATTAGTGGAATATACACGTTTCAGGATGTAACTAACTCACCCTACTTTGATTTGACGCGCTCGAAAATTTCAGATGATCAATTTTTTTTTAATAATCTGATCCTTTATATATATATATATATATATATATATATATATATATGGTGGAAGTACTTAACCGGGTATAAGGCATCCCCCTGTATATTAATCTGCCGCGCTTTAGTAAATCACGAAATCCCCACTTGGGCTCCTCTTTTAAAAATGGGCTTCACATCGGCAGTTTCCACCGCTTTTGCATTGATAACCAGAATCATAGATATGACAGATTGCTGTGCTGATGAACCTCTTGATGCTTTTTGTTCTTGCCTATATAAGATATTCTCTCAGTGGTGTGAGTTGAAAAACCTTTTATATTGCCCGAATTCATCAAATGAATATTGAAATGATTTAAAGTCGAAGCCGATTTCATCGAGAACTTCATCAATATTGAATCATAACTTTCCCAGATTGATACCCTCATGGTGAACTATATGAAGCCAAACATTCAACAGACATCGAGCTGTAGAGTTCTCAGATATAGTTTGAAAGGACCAATAAACTCAGTAGATGAGCCTGAAAAGGATTGTCGAAGGAACTTTTACCGTCCATCATTGGAAAATCATTCTTGAAACCTCACAACTATCAAATTTGATACGCGTGCATGGTTAATCTGAAACTTCCAGTGTAAATGTATGTACCCACAACAGCTATTAGACTAATCACCAAACATGAGCAATAAACTTGACCGCACTTCAATTGTTTGACTTGCCATCACCATCCATTACCGACATTTCAACCACTGCGTGAATGCCGGAGTGGCGTGTGAAATATAGATTTATCGATAATTACAGAAGTGCCCGATTGCCCTGATTATTACCAATAAAGTGATAGCTATCTTTCATTATTCATCACAGAACTGTTTATTCATGGCATTTGTAATCAGCCAGTTAATCTTCTGTTGACGTCAGTGGGTCAGTTGCGTTGGAGTGTGGAGTTCCAGGGATGTTCCAGGGGTTGAATATGGGTTAGTGTAGTAGGCTGGGGTTTTCTATTGTGATTGTTCGTGGTTTAGATGGAGTGATATCAATCAATGGAATTTGGGAATATGTTGTTATCTAGGTTCTAGATAATGAATGATCTGTTATATTCGCGGAATTTAACAGATACCCATGCTCAAAACGAGAAGGTAGGAGGACTGTACACATCGGACAGATGACGGAGCTGCTAAGGGTGAAATGACTGTTGTGGATTGGATTTTTATTGAATAAATTATTGACTTTACGTAATATGTTATGAAAAAAAAAGTTAACGATTAACAAAACAAATAAATGCTGTTTGAATTTGTGAATATACCCAAGCTATGAAATATGAGGACAAATAAAAGAAATATTGAAAGGAGAGCTGATGAGATTGGATACGAGGGTGTGAAAATGAATTAAAAATAGTCATGAATTCAAATCAGAAATGAAAGGGACGAGAAGATATAGAAAAACAACAAAATAAACGATGAATTTGTTTCTTGTATGTTTTTGTTGATATCTTTTTCTTCTTACTCACATACCTTATCGCAACAGCTTCCTTTTTGTAATTCCCTTTATTTTTATCACATAGTTTCATGCATATTTTGTTCAGATTATCTTTAATATTCCAGTCCCTATTCGTTTTGTCAAGCTTAATTGTTGTATATGAGCCACTCGATTTTTCTAAAAGAGATTTTCTATTACCGATTCTTCAGCGAATATTATTATTATGTACACAGAGGAGAAATAATAAAGTTTTTTTTGAGGTTTCACAGAAGGTAAGTGGACTGACACAATATAACATGGAAATAACGAAACCCTTTTCCCGAATTGAACGTGCTGTCTTCAATTCACCGATGTTCTGATACTGAACTCTCCACATTGAAACAGTATTTTGTAACTGTTGTAATGTTTTATGTGAGATAATACAAAAAATGCTTGACTTAAAGAAAAAATGCTAGGAGTATTTTTGTCTGTTATCCAAATAAAGTTATCCACGTGGAAAAATTCCTGGTTGTGATTCTAATAATCAAGAACCATATTGTCCATTCTACGCACTCGATACATTATAAGGTGCATACAGTTTTTTGTCTCATCTCACAATGTAAAGATTCGAAGTGAAAATTGTTAGATCAAATATTTTATTTTATGTGGTTGAATTTTGATCTTCATTTCTGTTTTTTATAGTTGATTATTGTTTTGTTGTTCGTTTTGTTAACCAGCTGACGAACGTCAACCCTCAGAAGTCGAAACTTGTGCGAGCAATGAATCAACGAGGCCTTACATTTTAACGTGCGATTACCCAGCACGGTGGCCCGGCGAGGATTCAAACCCCGGCCTTCCGGGTGATATGATTTCCATACAAATTCATTTAATTTTTTTTCTAATTTTTTACTAGGATTCTTTGATTTTCCTGAGATTAAATATTTTGTCAGCTGATTCATATTAAGAGTTTTTAGAGTTCTCATGAAAATAAGTGAGGATCGTGACAGAATACTGTCTATAACTTTCATCGACAATTCCTATCGCATTCTAGATTTTTTTGTTTTCGTGATGTGCCCTTCTCATCGTATGAAATATATTAATTAGTCTTAGGATATAATTGGCGAACAAAAGCATGCCCATAAAGAAAAAAACCCACTCCTAGGTGGTCTGAATCCGTTTACAGGAATCACGCAACGATCTTCTTGGGGGTCCGCAGTCAGTCAGTGGCTTGTCATTCCTCTTAATCACACACTGTGGATTTAATTTATGATCGAGCTACTGGTGCGATGATTTAGATAAACTGGATCGCGGTCCAGGCACTGCATTTATGTCTGATGATAATCATTAATCAGGTAGACCAAATGTTATCACAATATAATACATTGTTGAAAAAACGCTTTTGACAACTTCCAATACACCAATCAGAAATTCATCATTGAAAAATATTACTGTACTACTACCAATCTTCATTCATTTTTTTCTCCTTCAACCGACAGCACAGAAAATCTTATGGAAAATAAAAATTCACTTTCATGATACCATGTATATATGAATTTGTCACGTTGAAAATTTTTTTGACAACTACACAAATAGAGAGAAAAATTTAACGGAAAAGGTTTTCATTCAATATACTGCAAGCTGATACACATTCAAGAAAATTTTCTTTCCTTATGCATCTCTGTTTTTCCATTTATATATTTATTAACATTAGTTTATGCTCGTATCATACATAATTTTCGTCAACTACCTACTGCTTTTCGGTAATTTTAATTTCAACTTATATTTGTATTATATATTTCATTTATTTAGTATTTGGGATAGTAACCCCACTCTATGGTCCTTTCTTTATGATATCTTGAATACAAAAAATGGTTATATCCGCCCCAAAAATTCAAAGTATCTATAGAAAAGCCGCGCCATTTCAGAACTGTTATAAGGATGCAATATTTGTTCAATTGGAAAAGTGGAAAGTGGAAAAAACATGAAGTTTCCTGAATGCACGAAAGAGGCGAAGTTGAACACTTTTGTGAATTGAAACTGTATGTTGAAAGAACAGAAAAGATTCTGTTCACAGAAAGTTGAAAAGGACTATCACAGGATCAAAAGTAGAAAAAATCAGTGTACCATATTTTCACGCATTGAACCACGAAACGAGCCAAACAAGACATCAGAATCGGGTTCTTTATACCATTCACAATTTTCGTTAATTCCAAAGGGAACTTTGGCTGTAGCATACATAACGTTTATCGTACCATTCACGCGAATGAATTTTTTGTCCTTTTTTCCAAGACACCGTAATTTTTGGGTCTTTTATAAGAATGGACAGATTTTACGCTCGATGAGATGAGGAAAATGTTACATCTTGTTTTCTGGCCCCATCTAATACGCTTTCGGATGGCAGTCTAACGTAATGGAATAGAAAGAATTAGGGTTTTTTTCAGAGGCGGACTTTTTCAGGGTTGGTTTGATGTACGTGACTTTTCGTGCATTATAATCCACCTGATGATAGAGATGCAGCAAAGACGGAAACGTGTTTCGTTGGCACAAGAGGGAAGATAAAAGAACTCGAGAGAAAGGTAAGTTTAAATTATTCAAAGAAACAAATTTCAAGAACGAATTATCATATCAATAGAAAATTTCTTTGTCGATAATTATGGAAGATTTTTCGAGTAACTAGTAAGAAAAAACAAATTTACCTTGAAATATATTCTCAAGGATCGAGAAGTGAGTTATTTTTTCCGATTAAGAACTCTCTAAATCACATGTTCTGAGTTTGTAACCTACCACAATCTGAAAAAATAAGAATTAATATTAAAATCTTTACAAGTGTAGAAGGGCAGATTTTTAGTCTACCCCGAAAAGTTGCTGCGTCCATTGAAAACCAATTCTTTCTGGATAGAACAAGCCCAATCAGTCAGCAACTTCTCGTATAACTCAAATTTTGCCTATCAAAAGAGTAATGAGAAGTAATATTCATATGAAAATACTTATCACTAACGTTTCGGAAACTGAATCCTTTTCCGTTCTCAAAACTTAAACGGAAATTCCTGGTAAAATGCAAATATCTCTTGTTGTTCTCGGGGTAGATTTAAAATCAGCCCTTCTACACTTGTATAGATTCCAATAAAAATTCTTATTTTTTTTAGATTGTGGAAGGTTACAAACCCAGAAAACTACGGATAAACACAGTTACTGGAACCTAGGTTGAGTGTATCAAATTTTTGGCACATGAAACTTAGTTTGTTTAGAAAATACCTTCCTGATCCTCTTTCAGAACCCACTAATTACTATCTGACTTCAATATTGTCTCCCAGGGTGTTTATAAAAGTGACATTTGAGTTACAGATTGGATGTGAAAAGAGGATGCCCCCTACACAGTATCGCATATGAGTGTCGCTGCATATTTGGATAACTGATTCTTCAATATCGCACAAAAGTTTTTGAACAAATAAGTATGCATTCTATAATGGTTTCAAATAAATTGTTTTGTTTACCAGCTGACGAACATCAACCCTCACAAGTATAAACTGGTGTGAGCTGTGGATTAACGAGGCCTAACTCTTTAAAGTGTGAATCCCAGCACGGGGGTCCAACTGGGAATTCAACCTGGTATTCCTTTTGAAAGGTGGACGTGCATACTCCTGCACTAGATAGAAATAGTGAATAGCTCAATATGTTTATAGTCCAGCTCTATATCATCAGCAAATAGTAGGTGAACAACATTCAGCACGCAAGTAATGTCATGCACATAGGTGGCCTATGTTAGAGCGGCCATTGAATTGAAAAAATTCAGATATGATTCAAGGAATCTAACAAGGTATCAATATAATCAAACAGTCCAGCTTTTTCAATAACGCGGCGTTATAGAAAGCTTGTATTGCAAGAATCCCCAGATAACTGTAATCACAATTCAGTTCAGACCTCCAAAGCAAAAAGATTTTTGGAATTACCCGATACGACCCTGGGGTAATCTGTAAGGAATGTGTATAGTAAAGGTCAAATCAGACCTTATATATGGTCTGGTAGATATTTAACGAAATTTGGGGTTACCCGCCCAGGCCTGTTATTACAGATAAAACACTTAAAGCAAGCGTGAAACTCATAAAAGCTCGACTGTATCCTAAAATAGGGTTCAAATGAAAGCAGTGCGATGTAGCACGAACTACGATTACTGGGAAAGGAATTAATGTATATTCAGTAATAGTTTGACTCCGAAAGCTAGTTGCACACTGAAGGCATACCAATCATATATACAACTTGAGCATTGAGAACGACTTATAAGCTCGATACTTACACTAAACATATATAAAGAAAAACACATTGAAAATATGAATAATTATGGTGCTATTACATTGAACCATAATAATTCCAGTACATGAGGCCAGAAGAATCTTGTTTGAAAGCATAATATGAGGTAGGGAGTTATTAGTGAAAATGACTTGGAAATGATGTATCATTGACAAATATTGACTCCAACGGTGGAAAATAGGTTATTTACAGAAAAAGCTCTGTGTGTGCATGGAAGTCGTAAACGTCTCAGATATTTCTCAGCAACTTAGAGTGATGACGGGTGAAATTTGAGCAAAGTTAACAGAGCTCAACCCTATTTGGAGCTCAAAAATTGGGCGTAGCTGAAGTTCAAGCTGAACCTGGCTAAGATCGATACTTGGGTGATACCCCTGTAAGTGCCCCCCAGTGAAACTGAAAGAAAACATCGTTATCTTCCTAAATTTGTCCTTGTACATAATATTTTTGAAAAGTATTTAGGTTATTATTCAGATTTAGAATTATCGTTGTGCAAGTGAGAAGCAATGCAATCAGGCAATGAAATCATATTTGAATTTTTTGGGTCTTTTGAAACAATATCTGAAGATCGATCTCGTATTTTCATCACCCTTCAACCATTACCACTGATAACTCGTCCACACCACATTACAGTCAAACCAATATGTAGTTCTCGTACTCTATTGCATTCTTGCTGAATTAATTGATATCATCAATGGTTGAACACTGAAGAATTGTCCGATTCCCGATGGAAATTTATGATAAATTAATTTATCTTCGATTATTATATCATGTACCCATTATAAGTTTGTTTGCTCAACCTCAATAATACCCATTATTCACTAGTGAATGAGTCATTATTCACAGCTGTCAAATACTTTCTTGATTCAGCCATCGTCCATAGATATTCTAATAAGTCCGCTCACTCTCAGCAGCGATCCAAATCATCACCGTCCGTCCTCGCGCGTCCCTTGCCTGGCTGGTCGGTCGTCAGTGCCCGTCTGACGGGGGAACCAGTTCTAACAGAGTGTCTCCGATTGAACAGTTCGCATCGTTCCGGCCAGTTATACTTAGTGCGAGAAATGAACATTCTATTGAAACTTTTATTCTCGTAGTTATTTGAACATTTTTTAAAGAGGAAAGAAAGTTACGAATTCTCTGGAATTTATTTTTGGTTGAAAGCTTACTATCTCCTCCGTTTTGAATTTATGGAAAATAATGAAAATTGAAAATTATTAATTTTTATTGACGCGTAATCTCAATCAGGATTGTCTTTAGAACTACTTTGGTCAAATCAGAAATGCTTGTGGAAACGCTAGAAATCCAACTGCCATTCAGTTTACCAGAGCATTTAAAAAACTTTTTGCTATAGGATATTTTCACGAGACAGAAGGCAGCAATTTTAAGGAAGACAGTAGTGATATTTTGCTTAATATAACATCGGAGTCACTGAAAACCATTGAAAGTTCTCAGGAAAAAAATTAAGAAAATATTTCTCTAATTATAAAAATAGAATCAATCAGAGGAAAGAAAAGTACTGGTCTATGTTGGTGGATATTTTTCACGTAGATGTATCTTCTAACATTCTTGTCATATTTGTTTGGAATATTAATCATCATCCGAGCTGTGTAAGCTCTGTAAGCTTTGAGCTCATTTTGTGAGCTCAAAGCTTACAGAGGTAGTAAAAATATGTTTGGTGACTTAACAGTCCCTCCCAATGATTTTTCGAAGTATTTAATACAATTGGAGAATATTTTTGTTTCGAATTTTGATGATTACTGCATACATGATGGTGTAGGAAACATATTTTTAAAAGAATATTCCAACGTAGAATTCACCCATCCATGTAGCAATTTTCCCAAAGACTATTTACTTTCATTGTTTACAAGAGTTCGAATCTATTACACAATCAAATTTGCAAACAGGCAAATAAGATCTCAATGTTTAAATAAACAACATCCGAAACTCAAAATTTTGCAAAATTTGTAAATATTTGAAATATTAGATGTCGTTTTTTGACCTTAGTAGATTTATTTAGCTGGGGAATGGTTGGGGTTAGGTCGAATAACTGAAACCACTAATATCGTTGCCGACGTTTCGACTTTTATAAAGTCTTCCTCAGGGCATTACCAAGTTGCAGTGAATCAGATATAAATACACACATACAGGTGAAAAATTATTAAAATTTGCGACTAGAATCACTTCTGCGAATGAGAGGTCAAGATTGAGTAAATTTGGTACAATTCAATTGACAGTAAAAATGTAAAAAAAGACATGAACAACAATTTTAAAAATGTAGGAAACGGTAGAACCTAATCTCTGGTTTCTTGTCTATTAGAATAAAAATAAAAGGACATTTACATAAAAATTCCCAGTTTTTGATACTGAAATATACAGAAGTATATTTCTGACCGACGAAAAGTTCACTGTGTTAGCGACCGTTGAAAATAAAATTAGGAACTGACTTACTTCCTGCAGTCAAACAGAGTTTTGATATACATACATATATATATATATATATATATATATATATATATATATATATATATATATATATATATATATATATATATATATATATATATATATATGGGAATTTTTATTTTTATGTAAATGTCCTTCAATTTTTATTTTGATTGACAAGAAAACCAGAAATTTATGTGAGTTCAACCGTTTCCTACAGTTTTTAATTTTTGTTTATGTCCATTTTTACATTTTTACTGTCAATTGAATTGTACCAAACTAATGTACTCAATCTTGACTTCTCATTCGCAGAAGTGATTCTTGTCGCAAATTTCAATAATTTCTTACCTTGTGTGTATTTATATCTGATTTACTGTAACTTCGTAGTACCTTGACGATGACTTTATACAAGTCGAAACGTAGGCAAAGAAATAATAGTAGTTTCAGTTATTCAACCTAACTCCAACCAACCTCAAGCTAAATATTTGAAATGTGTCTAAATATATATGCCAAAGTACTGAATAGATTATGATTATACTATTAGGGTATACTCAAGAAAACAACAAATCACCATTCAATTCGGTGATATGTGAATGAAGATTATTCATCTTCATTTTTTCTTTATTGTGGAGTCCCTTCATAAGTATATCACCTGCCCATAATTTGAGAAATCAGGTAATTCATGCCAGTTATTACAACGAAATATTCCTCAATTTATTGTTATTAGAATCTCATATTATATAATAATCTCAATGAAAGATCATACAAATTCATAAATAATATATAATGAATATGATCAACACTTGACGCCTGACCCTCGTAGACACACTTTCGAGTAAACATATTGTTCGCGCTGCTGACTGACCCTCGTATAACGTATTTCTGCTAGTAGCCCGCATGATTTACGACCGCTCGCAAAAAAAGCGGCATATTTTACCCACATCAAAGGAGTTACCAGACTTATTAGAATATCTATGGACGATGATTCAGCTATAATATCTCTATCTCTCTCTATGATTTCTTGGCATATCATTATGTTTTGATACAAACAATCGGTTTTTAAAATTTCATCGTGTTAACCAAATATGTTCAATTCAGTTCTGTACCTACATACAAAAAAGGGGAGCATCTACAGTGATCTATCAGCGACTATGAATGTGCGTTTCATATCGAAATAGCTTTTGAATCCAAACAAATTGGACTCACACCCGTCAACAGTATTGTATGAAATATTTCTAAGAATGGAATAATAGTGTTCCAACAAAAAAACTTTATTAGTCGTGGATAAAGTATAGTATTCTACTAGCGTATAATGGCTATTATTCTCTCTTCACCTTGTGATTAATAGCCATTATCATACTCTCCTTGGATAATATACTATTAATAACACTTTATGACCTTCACTAGATAGCTTACAAAACCGCTACACGCGTTTAACTATACGCTTCATCAGGTGTGTTATGAACGTACTTGAAGTACTGTTTGTAAACTGTCTAGTGAAAACCGCATTATAAATTAATCAATCGTTGAAAGAAGTTTCATGGTCCACCAGCATGTATGATTTGTGATAGAAAATTGTCATGTTGTAATTAGAGACTATTGGATTGAGTAATCTGTGTGGCATGGTTCAGAAACAGAAATCACTGATTTCAATCAGTTCCATTATTACTTTTCAATTATTTTGAAGCTTTATAATTTACTCACAACTACTGATCATATATTTTTCTACATTCAAGTCATCAATGTGATGAATTGAAATTTTAATCTACAATCTCCCTACAGCATGAATTATTTCCGGATTTTTTTATGACTTGCGGATTTTTTCATTTGTAATACCACTACCGATTGAATTACTTGAAATTTTTTCGAGCTCACGAATATTTCGAAAATTTTCTAAAATATTCGAGAGCAAGAAAAAATTGCCAAGGATAATTCAAGTCCGCGAGGTATTCGGTGAGAAAATTCCACAACATATTGAACTACAAAAAACCAGTTGATATTCATGTTTTTGCGTTTCACAGTTCGTCAAGATGGGATTTGGAATACATCACAGATTGAACAATTGAATCGAAATTGCCTTGTTCTGTCACATTTAATTCAGGTTATTGTGTGAGCTTCAACAAAATTAATCGATTCTGTCGAGAAACTACTGTGTTAGTGGATTATTATTGTATTTTCATTAGTCTGCTGAATTGTTCTAGTGTCGTACCCATGCGGGAAAAAATTTCCGATAAAATCCTCAAAAATACCTGAGTTGCCATGGTAACACGAAACAAAATTAGCATTTCATTGGTAAAAAATTATTGGTGTGAAATTTTTTGAAAAAGAGTTCCTCAATCAATTCAAGCTTCCGAAATATTCGGAAAGAATTCCACGCCCGAAAAATCTGAAACTGAAAGTAATAGCATTATAAACATACAATATCATCCGATCATCGATAGTTCTATTGAATTAATTGAAACTGTTTCGTGATGCTGATGAATGTTATAACCCACATAGCAAAATTATATACCAAGTATGTGCTAAACATATTCCTAAACGCATAAGAATATTGAGATCATATCCCTAGCATATACACAGAATATGGTTACTATATGCTGAGAATATGCTAGGTATATTTTTTTGGCCACAAGTAGTATATGCTACGTATATGATTGAAATATATACCCTGAATATATTCAAATATCCTCAGAATATACCTATATCACCAACATAGCATATGCTATGTAGGTATATGCTCAATATGTGCAAACTGGATATGTCCAAGATGAATATATATTTTGGTGAGGGACTTTAGGAGATGCAACATCATTATCCTTAAAGGTTCTAGTAGTTGGTTTCTTGGCATTTCCTGAAGCATGAATGCCATCCTTGATTATCTTCAAACAAAAGACATCGAATACTTTTGAAACATTTATGAAAAACTAAGAAATTCTTATTAACATGTTGTTGTTTTTTATCCTATTTCAGTGTCCTGGGAACGCTGCTGATTTTGGGACCTAAAAATATAATAATTTAGAACAATGTACCGGGTGTCCCGGTATACATGTTACAATGGAATTTTTCATTTATTTGAAATAATAAAAATTTAAAATTCTGAATAATCAATATAGATAATTATACATATTGCTTTGAGCAATGTAAATATCGGAAATCACTTCTGGTTTATGAGATATTCCATTGGAACATGTAGGTATACTGGGACAGTGGTAGGGTCCAAAATTCAAAACTCACCTCATCTCAGTTTTCTTCAATTCATTTTTAACCCGTTCTTTAGCTTTAGCTAACCATCTCTTTATTACTTGAATAATTTCATCTTCACAGGCATTTTGTGTTCTCTCATTACATTGAACATCATCTAAAATAGATATACAAGATATTATTCTATGAATAAAAAGATCCGTGAAGAAAGCTTACCCTAACCTAACTTTTTTGATAACTTCCCCACACTCCACTATCGGTATCGAATATGCACAATCTACAATAGAGAACACTGAACACACACTGATAAAATGTCTTCTTTGAAAATAAACAATTAAACTGGTTAACTGATTGTAGATAACATTCAATTTCAACAAGAACAAAGAACAAGAAGCTTGGAAAATGGAAGCTTAGCTTGCGACTTGCCACGCACGCACGCATGCAGTGCTGCCAGGAAGTTTTCAACGAAGTACCAACAGTTGGGATTTCAACCTAGCCAGTTTGTACTAAAAGTCAAGTTGAAAATGTATAAGAATGTAATATAGATTCTAAAAAGTAAGGTTACGGGGTTGATTTGAGTGGTTAGTTCACAAAAATGTAAATGTTGAATTGTTATGTACGTATTTTTTAAAACAAATTTTCTTTGAAGTATATACGGGAATGTGTCCCAACATCCCTAGAATATGCTACAATTTTCCTAGACAGATTTGATGAAAAGAACATTCATAGCAGTAAAGAACTTATGCTGGGAATATACTAGGGATATTATTTGGGGAATATGAGTTGAAACATATCCTCAGCATGTGCTCGAGTTATGAATATGCTTTCGATTGCTATGTGGGAAAAAAAACTGACCTCGAGCCCATTTCAACCAGTTCAGCTTCCTCGATAGGAAACCTTTCTTACTGCTAGTTTTATCACTGACATAATTTCTGACTAGCTTTCATCTTTTTCGAACAATTCAGTGCCTCAAAACAGATATTTAATGCAAATTGGTTCATGATTGTTTCTCTGAAATCACACGTGTTCAGAGATGTTTCGTTATAAAGGTCCAAGAGGAAAGATGACATATGACTGTAGTGACTTTCGAGGCAGAGAAGTATTAACTTATCAACTCTGCTGATGGGTAGGGAAATTCACACTTGAAAGTGGCCGAATGGGTACCAGAATTTCCCAAATTCGGTATTTACCTTCCAGTCACGGAGCCAAAGAGGTTCGGATTCCACTTCATAAATTGGGTATCCCTTGCTCGCACAAGCTATTGAATGAGCTTCTCAGGGGTTTCCTAGAAACTTGGGATATTCATTGGAAAAGATGAACAGAAAGGCATGCAATTTTCAAATTAATATTTTCTTGGCTGTGTATTGAATCTAGAATTATTGATGAACGAAATTCAATAAATCTGTCGGAAAGATGAAACATCCACACTCATTACAACTTCCATCCCCTTAGTTGTTTCGAATACCCTTCGAACAGCAAAACTTTTTATATTAAAAATTGAGGAATCTTATTTGGATATTATTACATTCTTTCGCCTCGAACCTAGCAGTACTTCTGATCATGGCATCCGAAAGAATGCGTGAATCAGGGGAAAGGAGAAGATGCATATCGTTTTGGTAGAATTGGGAGAGAGTATTGGAATGCGGAAGGAAACAATAACATTCTTGAGGCATTCTGATCCATAGTGGTGAATAAATGAATAGAAATTGATAATATCTTGAGGATTGAACTCGAATATTTATCAAGGTTTATAAAGTTCCGTTGCAAATGAAAAATTTGCTCCAAAGAGATTGGGGAAAAAGTCTTGTTGACGAACGTAAACATAAACACCGTGAAAAAATAAGGAACCTCAGGAATGTTAGTTAGTCGACATTATTCATGGAGACACGGAATTTCCCCAACAGGTTTAGGAAAGTTGATGTTATGTTATATCATTGAATATTACTCATTCCAATTTTGATATATAGAGTTACATTTGAAAAGTGTTGTAATGTCTACAGGGTTTCTTGAATACAGTTCGATTCAAACACTTCGTAGAAGGGCCACCTCCATTCTTCGTTATCATTCCTTCCTGAAATGGACAAGCACAACTCGATCTTTCCACCTCTCAGAGAATGAATAGGCCCTATTTTATATATTTCATCGATTTTTATTGTATTAGATATCGAATGAAGAACGTTTTCTGTCGTTCTTTCCATAATAGTCAATGGAACTGTACTCTTCAGATACTGAACATTCCAAGAGAAAGCTAATTGATGAATCTGTAGTTAAAAAAGACGTCGAAGTGACAAGTGATATGATAAAAATTGATAAACATTGAGAAAATTCGTAGACAATTTCAGCATTTGATAATAATGATAAAACACGTTCCTTCAAGAAAAAAAATAAAAAAATTATTGTGCGTTCTTTAGATAGAACGAACCTCTTTTCGACTGGTTACATGAACAACTGTTTTGTGCTACTGAAAACTAAAAGTCGATCATTTGGATAACAGGGCATAAGTAGTAACAACTGCTTTGAGTGTAGTACAAGTTGATAATAATTGTTCAGAGAAAAAATAAGTTAGAACTTGTTAATGGAAAAGGGTGAATTGTAATGAGATTGAAGTAATGATTTTGAATTTTTTTCTTACCAAAAATCCAATATTTGAGTGGATTCGGCAAAACATACCTGGAACAGAGAAACATATCAGTAGTTTAAGATTCTTAGGCATGAAAAGGAAAATTGAATATAATGACTTTTTTTTATTGATGAATTGGTATATTTTATTCACAATACAAAAATGTGATAATTTCTATTTCACTTTTGTGTTGGAAAGTGACAAATTGTTAACTCTGAAGAAGACGGAGTAGTAAAAAACTTCTCTTATTCAAAACGTCATTCTGCTTGAAGGCATCCATAATGTGCTCAGATTCCTGCTAACGTGTACACACCAGCGCAATTACAAAAAACGAACTATCTGTGTGATGATATCACAATTATCACAATACCAAACGGAAAAAAACCCATCTCTCGAAAGCCACAAACCTCTTCAATAACTATCACACTAGTCTTCGAAAATTGCGCGTTATCGTTTTAGTAGCCATTTTTTCAAATATAAAATCAGCGCTCACGTCACTCAAAGCGAGTCCATTTATATTGGCAAATGTTCAGCTGATATTTCAGTGAGTAATCCAGATATTCATAATTGCAACAATCGTCGTGAAAAATAAAACTAATGAGGTATGAATGCCGAAAGCATTCATTTGAACTAAAGAAGCTAATTCGGAAAACATTTCAACTTCTGCGCACGCAAATAACATTTTCAAACAATGGCAATATTGACAATGACATTTCTGGACATTTAATTCGTTTATATGCAATGCCTGATTGAAACATGATATATATATATATATATATATATATATATATATAGTGTGGTCCACTAAGTCTGCAACAAATGGGGGAAACTTTTTTATTATCGATTTCTCAGAAAATTTTATTCTTGACAAAAGTTGGTGCATGTTCCAAAACTATACCAAGTGTACCTGAAATCGCTTTATGACAATCACCATTCAGGATAGGCCAAAAAATATAAATTTCGTTCAAGAGTAAAGTACCCTTATTTCAGAAAATATAGAAATATGTTGAGGAGAAAAGTTGCTTAGAATTAAAAGTTATGTTCAGATACGAAATCATGGCCTGCTATTCGATTTTTTTTTGTAAGATTTTGAATTACCCCCGTATGATACATATTTTTACTATTTTGATTCAATATGTATTCGAAGTAGCTACAATCAAATCGGTTTGGAGTATTTCTTATCAAATTTAAGTGAATTTGTATAATTTACATGGATTTGTATTTTTTTAGACAGAACTCTGAAATAACGCAAATACTTATTTTAACGAGGCGAATACTTTACTAACTACATAAAAATATTTGTTATTTAGAGTTCTAAATATCGTTGCAACAAACAAGAAGTTGACGGTCACCTAAAAAAATAAAAATCCATGTAAATTATACAAATACACTTTAATTTGATAAGAAATACTCCAAACCGATTTGATTGTAGCTACTTCAAATACATATTGAATCAAAATAGTAAAAATATGTATCATACGGGGGTAATTCAAAATTTTCCATAAGAGAAAAATATCGAATAGCAGGCCATGACTTCGTATCTGAACATAATTTTTAATTCTAAGCAACTTTTCTGTATATATATATATATATATACCATTTCGGGTGATGCTAACATTTTGAGGGTAATTTTTTATGGTGGATTATTTTATTTCAGTTGCTCATTGAGTATTTCTCATGCTCAAGAAACAATTATATTTATCTCAAAATATATTCAGAAATGAAAAAATAATGAATATTCAATGAAGATTCGAAACTGATCCGAAGAAGGATATGTTTTACATCTTTAAAATATTTCTAAGTGATCACAAAATTTGGAATCGATATATGACTGATGTTACTAAAAAAATAAAAGTCATTCACCATATTGTTTCAGAATGTCCCCGCCTTCCGAGGGTGAATAGCTGGTATAATTCACGTTTTATTTTTTAATTTTTTTGGGCCTACGGTCCCCCCATTTGAGCATTTGGGAAAAAATGAATTTGCAGGAAATCCAAGTGATATTTCGTCACTTCAACAATGCAGATATACCTAATCACACTGAGTATCTTTTGCTATATTCTCAGTAGTGACACTAAACGAAAAGACGTGTTTGTGAATTGAAAAAATATCGGAGCTTTTCGTTATCCAATTCAAGGAAAAAAATCCGGGTACCAAAAATGATTAAATCATCATTTTCCATATCATATAGTTATTCTGAACCGAATGATTTGAAAAATTTCGAATACAGGTGAACTGTATACTTGGTTACAGTTTTTCAATATACTATTAACCAACTTGACTGTCAGCTAAATCTTCAACAGGAAAACCGGCCCTAAGTCTAGCAACAACTGCTGTTCATTAATTTCAAAGCGAAGTGGTTGACACAAAACGTGTAATTTGTTATAATATTATTAATTTTTTCCTCTTTTTGCCCCTTTCTGATGATATTCAAGTATCAATTCTCTTATCGAAATCTATTTCAAACTTGTTTATTTTTTCCTTCATTTTGTGGAACGTTATAAACCCAAAAACCTTCGTTGGAAAAACAAGTTACGAGTAGAAGTGATTTTCTCCGGTGTTTTGGTAATAGAGCTGGATTTTCGAAGATTTCACGAATTTCAATTATACTTATGATTAAACCTTTATGTATATAATGATTTCCCATAATGCATGTAACATATGCTAGAAATTCTATAGCTGGATTTCAATTAATTCGGTTTATGTTTATATTTTTAGTCAATTACCTGAGGAATTGAAACAAAAACAAGCCGACATAATTTACATCGTGTACAGAAGGAGCATAAATATTATTTTAATTAACACAAGCATGTTTACTTTATTCGTATATGTTCGTATCAAGTTAACGAAGATAAGAAATTTCATATGATCATTTTTCGTTTGGTATCTTTACGTTCCATCAGTAGATATCGTGAATGTGCATTCCAAGAACTATGAAAAGGCGAAAAAGATCTCAGACAGTCTGCCACAGCAGGGTGCCTACGAAGAAATCATTATGTATTCAATTTTCACCTGTTCATCTTCTCCCAATGACGATTTTATTTTAAAAGAATTTTTAAGGAGTAACCATGTTCAATCCATAATCGCAAATAAATGTTTGCAATATGAAATTGTTATTACAACTTTTCAGATAGGTAAAGCCATGAAGATGACTACTTTTCTAATACAACTTCTCACTTGCATTTTCAATGCTTGCATAGTTGAGGGCTCTTTCCCGGATAAATAAAAAATAACTGAAGTGGTCCCCATCTTCAAGAAGGGTGACTCAAGTCTTCTAGAAAATTACAGGCCCATTTCTATTGTTCCCATTTTTGCAAAATATTCGAAATTTTACTGAAAAGAAGATTATACTCGTATTTTGAAGTTTACAATCTCCTCAACAGGAATCAATACGGAGTCAGAAAGTCATGTTCCACTATCCAAGCAGTAGTCAACGTGGTGAATGGTATTGTGGAAGATTTTGAAAATGGCCAGATTAGTGCAGCAACACTTTGTGACTTGAGTAAGGCTTTCGATTGTATTTCTCATATTATACTATTGAACGAACTAGATGACTACGGAATCAGAGGGGTTGCACTCACTGTCACTTCTCTCCTCGTATATGGAAAATAGAATATGTTTCTATTAGTGAAAATCAAATGTCAGATCTCTTGCCTCTCAGAAACGGGGTTCCCCAAGGCTCTGTATTGGGACCACTTCTGTTTATTGTTTACATCAATGGCCTTTTTTCTCATATTCTCCCTCATAAATGTGAGATATATGCCGATAACACAACGATATTATGCTCCGACAAGAGCTATAAAAACTTGCGTTTTAGTATGGAACTTGTTGTGAATCAAGCAGAAGCATGGTTCAATGCTCACTCATTAAAACTGAACAAAGAAAAAACGCAGTCAATTTATTAGGGATCACACTGGATGATGCGCTCAATTGGTCTTATCACATCGATGAATTGGGAAAGAAACTTTCGAAACATATTTTTTTACTCAGAAAATTGAGGAAAATTGTTAGCTTGGACACGCTGCTGTCGGCATATTATGCATTCTTTCATTCACACCATAACTATGGAACATTGCTCTGGGGAAATTCCCCGAATGCAGTTAAAATTTAAATTCTTCAAAAGCGAACCATCAGAATAATTTCGGGAGCTGGCTTCAGACACTCTTCTCGACCAATTTTAATTAACCTTGGCATTATGACAGTTACTTTTTTATACATTTTTCAATCTTTGATGGAAATACATGAAAATAAGCATGTACTTCCAACTAATTCTCAGTTTCACGAACACAACACACGAGGAGCTGATCTCATAAGAACACCTAGATTCAAATTATGTAAATCTGCAAATAATTCACTCAATATTAATTTATTTAAAAAATAAATTATACCGAATACTCACCGACTGCTACCTTTAGAATCCGTACCAAAATGGCACTAACAACCAACTGTTTTTATAGTATTGACGAGTATCTTGCCGCGCCGAATCATATGTTTGACTCGTGATTGTCATCTTGATACGAAAATTTTTAATTATATTGATATCCTTGTTTTCTGTGTGACTTGTATGAATTTTTTTATGTGAAATATGATTTTATAGATATTTACTTATTTGTATATTGCAAATATTTTATGTTCCTCAGACCTGCTACAAATGTATATTTTTTTACATAACGTGGTTGAATAAATCTATCTATCTATCTAGTGAGTGGAGTTTAATATCTCAGCCAACGTTATTCGCGGATGAATTCTGGAAGGGTGACCACAGTCTTAAACACATTTTCATTTCATCATTGCTCCCAATTTGAATCACACGTTGAAAGGCAAGGTCCCGTTAATGCTTGACTAACTATAATCTACCGTTTTTGAAGATTGTCGTTCGTAGCGAGTTTACCCACTCTGAAACCTATAATAGTTGAGCTTGGAACAAGTGTCATATAAGCCACCAGGAAACGGAAAAAAATAGATGGAGGTAGAAGGCCCATCATAAAGATCAGCAAAATGTTTTGAACAGTGTCAGTGAATAGAAGACATGACATGATATTACAATCCAAGAGTTTTTGTCGTCCCCCCTCTATATCGATATAAAAACTGTGACACGTGTTTCACTATCTGATAGATTATTTAAAGAAGATATTTCTGTACCACAGTTCTGAAATAGTTGTGTGTTTGTAGAAAAAATAGTGTATGATATACCTGCTAAAAGTGATTTTATTTTGTTTGAAGGGATAGAACATTCCGCCTTCGGCGTCGTGTCCCGAACTTCCCTCCTCACAAAATAAAATATCACTTTTAGCACTTATATCATAAACCAATTTCCGAGTATTTTTTCAGATGGATTTTCACCAAGTATAAGTTCTATTTAATAATACCTCGTATTGAAAAGATGATTGAATATGTTAATTCTGAGAAACACCCTGCTATCGTCGTCACTGTACAAACTGTCAGCACTATCAATATAAACTCGACATGTTTTCTCGCTCTACATTCAAGGCACTCCATTATCCTGTCACCTCTTGCGGCATATAACATATCGGCAGCTAATCATGTAGAATGTACTCCAGTAATAGCATGTCTGGAGGATTATTTTTGATTTCATTCCAAACATTCGAGTTCCGTAAACCACTTTATGGAATGATAATCCTCCGATAAAGCTATAAGCTTCTCGCAGTTGAAGTATGGCATCGCCTTGTAATGAAAGTCTATTAACCTGCCTGTCAAGGACTCTATGAAAAATTAGTTATCGAAATGGAGTGGCAGTTAGTAATGGTTTTTGATAGTGGTCGTGGACCCCTGTGGAGGAGTGCAGAAAGTCAAATGAATATGATAAATATTCGAGGCTTGACTCGAGCCTCAATCCTGAATGTATGGGAAATTGCTTATTTTATGAATTATAATGCTTTTCGCTGGTTATTAGCTAAATAAGTTTTGATATAAATCAAATTTAACAATATGTACTGTTCTCATGTTGTCGATACTTCCTGTCTCCTGACGAGCGAGCACTGTAGATGACGAAAGTCATCGCTTTGCAATAGAATGTTAAAATAATTCACTTTATACAAAAGTCCTCGATTCATCCATATTTTACCTGATATTTTGCCCGAGTTACGAAATAACATTTATTATATCTCAATCTTCTTGACGGCATTGGCTATACATTTTCTCTGCACAGAAACGTGACGAATTTCAGTAACCTTTCCACTATGCCATAGAAATATGAAGAAAAAAATCTCAAGAATAAAAATTTGGATTCCATGCTTGTGTTGTGTTTTTCAGTGGAGCGTTTCATACAATGGATTATGGGTTTCTGTATGAAGAAATATACACCGAGTTGGATAATCGACCAATTTGTAAATTGACACCCAAATAACTGTTACCTATGGGGTACGTTCGAAACTGAATAGGTTGTATGAAAACGTATTTTGGCCAGTAGTCATCTTGTATGAACAGTTAGGTTTCTCTGAAAATTTTGAATTACGTATAGCACCCACATGGCTCTGAATGAACATCGATTTTGGATAATTAATTAACAGCTTTCATAAATGTTCAGCCTTCGCTGCAAAATATTCCATTTAGGGAAGAGTTACTTCAGTCTAGTTGCATTGCACCAATTCACGATTGATATCGTTTAGTTTGTTTCCCTCGAACTTACTTAATGTTGAAACGATATTATTGAGATATATTCAATGTTTTTGACATTTCAAGCAGTCTAATAGCATGAAAAACTATTTCATTCATACGTAAACCAAATTTCAAATCGATCACCCAATCGGGATTTTGAAAATAATAAGACAGAGACAGACTGTTGATTTGCAATGAACTCTTATATTGGAACTACCACATCAATCCTTATGAAGGCTTCTATGATAAGCAAAAGCATTTACCCTCATAAATATGTTTTTGTTTCCCATTCCCGCAACTCACTCATGAAGTCCCTAATTCTGTTTATCAGGTACTTGTGGTTGGGTGTTGGCATTCTCCATCCCCAAAAGTGAAAGGAATCTCAAAAAATCTGATTTTCACAATGAAATATAGGCTTATATCTTGACCATAACTGACGCAAGAATTGGTTACTTTCAGTCCTTGATAGATCATGCAAGACTAGATAATATCGATAGCCCAGATACTCAGGGTTCGCAGACAATGAGCCTAATCAGCTTGCTAGATAAAGATCATCAGCGTTACATATCCAAACCCAGCTGTCAGTGGAGGTACCCATAACGTAACCATTCCTTTAATGATGGAAAGTAATCTCGTGAAAAGTTTGAATACGCCGTCCTTTGAATAAGATTGCAGAACTGATTCAAAATGATCAAATAATCATCTAAAAGCTACAACACTGCTCCTTTCGAATGTGTGGCTCTGGCTACATATTTAATGGATATTCAACACGAAAGAATATGATATACATCAAGCAAATGACATCTTTCACGAGATAACTGGTATAGGTGACATAAATCATAGGATCATGATGAGTTGAGCTCTATAACGGAAAAAAGTTTCTGACTGTGTGATTTTTAGAAAGCATGTTCATCTGCCTCGAAAACAATATAAATCGATGCGATGCAGGGTCTGGGTTTGTTTATGCAAGATTCAAAGTGAGTGGCTTCCTTCGTTATTTTACTTAAACTTGCTAGGGTTCATCGTGGCTAGCAAAAAATCAAAATCCAACAAATAAATCAAGCGTCTTGGTGAATCCCGATCCGATGTCGAGAGTGAAACACTGCCAAACATAGAAAATCTGATTCGGTTTATGGTTAGGCATGCAGTATACCTAACGTGACCACAGGTCCCGCTTCCAGGAAGTCTGTCTCGCTGTTCCCAGCTTGGCCACGTTAGTCCCCATTTAACAAACTGATTATTTAAAATGTTTTTTTCCCTCGAAATGATTGGAAAGGAATGTCCCCCGCAGGGAAGGCAGATTTTGTAATATTTCACGGCATGCTCAACAATAAGGGCCTTAGCACTGCTAGCAGGTATTATCATTCGAGAGGACGAATTTTGAATTATGTGTGGTACAACTGCAAAACGATTCTGACGAAATATATATATACATGTACTCGTATTCTCGTAGAACACTGCTATAAAAAATTGCATGCCTCATGTCGATACAGAGCTATAACAATGTCTTTTACACTTGTGAGCTCGCTGTCAGAATCATCATCAGTAACCCATTGATTAGGCCTGAAATGAAAAGAGTGAACGGACTTCCTTCCTTCCTTTCCAGACTTCTCAGTTTTCGTCTGACCGTTCGAATTCTGTCACCTATCTTTTACTTATTTGTATGACTCGGATAACGGCCAGATCAAAAAGTTCCATAACTGAAGAACGTATGACTGACTACATACAGTGTGTTGAATGTGTCTGTATGTGACCAAATCGAAGTATAATCACGCAGCTCTGTCAAAGAATGCAAGTAAGCATAGGTTGTTATCCTTGTTATTATAATAAAGAGATTAGTTGAGTAATTTGACATTTCCTCACACAAGTATGTGAACTTGTTTATCTTCCTGATGTTTATAACACCTTTTTCTTCTCTATCATGAATTCATGAGAGGAAAAATGTATTTACTGCTTCGTTCAGCTTCGTTAATATGTTTCTGGCTGTCCACAAATGTTTTCTTTTTTTTATATGCAGATTCACACGGAAGGAAAGCCCTGTAATGTTCAAAGAACACCGCGTGAATCAAGCGACAGAAGATACGAATTAGCATTCACTTTGAATATTCGAAGTTTGTAAGCCTCAGGAGAGACCTCTTTCGGCAAGGAGTTCCAGAGCTCAGCTGTTCTATAGAAAAAAGAACCCTGAGCAAGAGAGGTTCGACAGGTCTCCAAATCCAAAACAAAGGGGTAGGAATTCTGTATTCGACGATTCTTCGTGTAGGATTGCCAAGGGTGGAACGATTGATAACAATTCAGAAGAGCACCGACCGTGAAAATATCTAAAGACGAGAGACAAGTCTCCGACCGTTCTACGATGTTCCAATAAAGTGAGCAAGTCTGTAAGCGAAGAATCACTGAGACGGATTTGCCATTCTCTGAATAGAATCGAGAAGCTGCAATGAATGTTTTGGTGTCGAACTCGTGAGAACCATATTTCTAGACAGGTCGTATCTGAGTCTCGTAGATCATAAGAAGCTGACGAGAAGTGAAGTATTTGTTCGAACAAAATAGAAATCCAAGTTTCTGGGAAGCACCTTCAGCAATCGATCTCACATGGTTTTCCCATGAGAAATTATCACGGATCGTAATTCCTAGCATCGAGGTACTCTGAAGGAATAGTTATTTTTTTTTATTTTACTTTTCGTGCCTGAAATACGGTCGCATATGCGTAGCCTACTTGATATTTCTGTTCATTCTAAGAGCTTGTGAGATACGAATAGGAATGTATCAGATATAAATCAGAGAAGGGCATTCACCAAATGAATACCAACTGAATCAATTCTGTTTACTTAGAGGTTCCATTCGATTAATACAGATCCATACAATTAAATCTTGTCTAGGAAAGAAGAAACTAAGAGATTACTCCTATTCCGTAGGATTCTGAAGATATCATAACAAGAAACATAATACTTTCTGGAGGATTTTTCGAGTCAGCTTTATATCTTAGGATAAAGGGGCATAAACGAATAAAATACATCAAGCCAACCACTCAGACGGCATAATTCATACCGCCAATTTCGGTAATGCCTTCATCGCTTTTTCGAAAGGACCTCTTCACGGATCATTTAAGGAAAGGCGTGACCGCGCTAGTTCACATAATCATATACAACCGCAAACCAAGGCAACGAATGACACAATTAGCATCGGATCGGCCGCGAATAACCATAAACAGTCGAGCAGCGGTGCCCGAGCCGGCCGCCTCAACTATTGGGCACCCACAAAATAACCTCTTTGATCTTCGACTCGTGTGATTGGAGTTGGGTGGGGTTCAACTGCACGTGGGTAACTTTGGTCGACCTGCGAGCGTATTATTTCACAGGGTTTGGTGGTTCTAGAGATACTTTTTTCCGTGCTCAGATCAGGGGGCGGCAAATCTTCGTAAATTTCACATAATTATACATATATTCAGTTGAAATGTTGCAAATATTGTAGAAAATATTCTCCTAAGGTCACTTTGTTTCTGCTGAATATTAATGATTTGCTGGAGAAAACGTGTTGTTCATTCCATAGTTTTTTGGGGGATAGTAATCTACACACTGGTTTCTCTTTCGGAGTCCCCATATCAGCACAAATCGATTCATTTCATTTTATTCTCAAAGACAACATACATTGCGTTAAAATCGTAAGGTCACTGCCATGATACGTCGGTATATAGTTTATACAAACAGTACAGAAATTGGGTAAAAACAGATAAGTGGAACAACCAATAGACAGACATATTACCTCAGATGATTGAGCAATAAGATGAAGAGACCTTCGCAAATTGAAGGATCGACAATGCTAATTTTTTGTGAGTGAGAAAATCCCATCACTTTGGATCAGTGATTCGAACATATTTGCCATTGAATGTAAACTTTTTGTGGAAATGAAGTAACTATATAATAAATTTGATGAACCACATTTTGTCTGGCTCCCATTAATGTTTTTCAAATTTAGTTGAGTATTGAGATTCAGCAACATCTCCTAAGTTGAATATAGGATGACCTTCAGATAGGGGTAGGCTTTTAACACAAAAAAATCAAGGGATCTCCCACACATCATTTCTTCTTTTTTTTCACAATTGAATAAAAACCATCTGCGATCAAGGAATCTCCGGAAGATGCTACCCTTGTTGAGGAAATGTACGTCTAATATAAGTTCGGTGTTCTGTGAGTAGTTATTCTCTATTGAGTCTCTTGTAAGAGACAGTCAGTTCAGTTGAGATATTCATGTACTTTGTATATGGAGTCTGAGTTTGTGGTCATATCGAACAGATGGCGTTCTCGCTCAACGGTTTACACCTTCCAATTTCAGTAATTTGTCTTGTAAGGAACAGTTAGTTCGGAAAGCAATGTATTCACAAGTCGAGGCAAGTGTAACAGAAGAGACCCGTTGGGTCGAAACAGCTGTCTGGTATTGGATTTGTGTATGCAAATGCAAAAAGCCCCACTTCCCAACTTGTTTCTGATTTGGTACTTCATTGGAGTTTTGATTGATAAAAATATCACTATTGGATTTCCTTCTTCATGTGGATTTTTCAGAGCCGATAAAGGGATTCCAGACTGAAAAAATGGCTGCTAGCTTTTTCCTTTGTAAAACAATGAGACTCTTCAGTCCGTTTGCTACACTTGTGGCCTGTCATCCAAATCGGGCATACTTGATTACTCAGTGTTAGTTGCTTTGGTGAATCAACCTTGATTTACAATTCTGCATTCTAGAACACGTGATGTCTGGGGGCAATCACCAGTTTAACCAAGGAAATCTCACTCTTGGAAAAACAAACGAGAGTTTTGGGGCGGCAGATTCTACAATATTGATAAATTTGACATTTTTGACAAGTATCTGGAATACCTAATTGTGTGACTTATGTGTCTTCAATGTCGATTGGCTGTTTGATAGGATACCTGTCCATGGACAATCACTGTTTGAAACCAAGAAGCTCTACTCTTATCCTCCCTATATAACTCCTTTATCAATGTTGGAACCATCAGTGCCCCATACCAATTTTTAGTTTGTAATGTATCGTTAGAGTGTCTTATTCAGAGCGCAACTTTCTGAGTAATAAATAATTGATGGATGCCGAATCAACAACAAGTGAACATTGAACTTTTTACATTTCAAGTGTTTGTGTTTACAAAGTGATCAGTCTCTCATCTCAGAAGTGTCAGTTGCTTCATCGAAAACTAATGAAAACCATGTTTCCGACGTTTGCAGACATATTAGTAATAGAAATATATTATCAGAATTACTTTTTTTGGTTGACAGAATTGATTATATTTCAACTCCGCCAGTCTACATCTGATTCTGTTCAGCTTTATGAATAGACTAGATGGTTCAGAATTCTTCATCAATTAATCCCTTTATCAGTCTCGTTCATGACCTGCAGGCTTCCTTATTACAAATAAAACATTTTATGTTCCCTAGAATGTGATGAAGTGAACGTGTGGGTTCAAGAAACTCCAACTGTATCCTCTTCAGAACAGATTATTGCGCCCTTTGTGTACCGAATGCTTTGATAGCATAATTGCCCGCTTAAGACAGTCTGATTCATCCTCGAGTTACTTCACTACATGCTATGTTTCAACATGATAAGAAGCTTTGCAGATACTTCGAACGTGAGGATCGATGTAGGGTTGCTGCAAGCTGAGCTTTAATTAAGGTGGAAACAACCTTCGCATATTTCATGGTAGTTTTCGGTAGGATTTTAACAATTACAAGTTTCAGTACCCACTTTCTCACTTGATAATACGATGGAGAAATATGAGTTCAAACTATCATTGAGTATTCACCAATCAATATCTGAATATGTTTCAGAAAACTTTCTCATTGTTTTCATCTCCAAATCGAAATGAACTGAAAAACGAAAACAAATAATTTGGATTCGCTTGTTAGTGGTTTACAACGTTCTTTGTTGTAGTTGTTCGGACTTCCATTGTGTATACAGTGCTTTTCTTTAATACCCCCACTTCAGTTTTTGAATAGGTCGACTCAAAAAATTGAAGCTTGGGATAATGAAACTAATGCATGAATACTATACTTTGGAGTAAAAGTGACAGATGAACCTTTGAAGATGGCAAGTGGAAAAAAATAAACCGAAAGGGGGTCTTGTAATACATCAGTTTGAAACTCCTTACGAATACTTCACAACCCAATAATATGAAGTCAATATCTTCACCAACAGCAAAATGGCGGAACATTTGATAATTGCCTGAATACATCGACGTTTTACATGATACTTAGAATACGCTGAGTTCAGTTCAGAAGATGCTCGAAAAGGTTGCCTCAAACTTCTTGATATGAGAACAGAGTCTATTCGATATTTCACGTCGAACATTTTTAAACACAGTAACGTCGATATTCCTACAAATATTTCTCATATTCTGCCGCATATTCAATATTGAAGCAGGTTCAATTTCGTACACCTTTTGCTTCGAAGATCCCCATAAAAACGTCTAGAGGTGTCAAATCTGGTAAGCTAGCTGGCCATTCCGTAGGACTCCGATGGCCAATCCAAACACCATGGAAAGCATTATCCAAATAGTTCCTTACTTATCTGGAGTAATGTGGTGGTGCTTCATCTTGTTGGAATAATAACATCCATATCAATTTTGGTGATTAGAGGTTCAACAGTAGTTTCCAGCATAATCAAATACAGTTCCTGTGTTAATATTTGTGCAATTGGCCATTTTGGAGATGATTTACGTGGTACCTGTCTATTTGTAAAATCGAAAACTAAATGAGAATATTTGAACTAAACAATGATCGAACATAATTGTCGTACTGACATTTTTGTCTTTCTTCATGAAAAAAAAACTATCAAATCTTATCGGATTGTTGTCAATTTTACCTCAAAATAAAGTATTTATGCATTAAATTCCATGATCACAAGTTTCAATTTTTCCGTTCAAAAAACAAAAGAGGGGGCATCAAAAAAAAGCACTGTTCAATTAACTATAGTGAAACCTGAAACAAAAAACTGATGAGGTGGAAAAATGTTATTAAAGCAACGAATTTCAAATAATGGAATTGACTCACTCGGTGGACCAATCAAACATAGAACTCTCAAAATTCTGGAAATGAATGAGTAAAGGTCAATCGAAACAAAAAAAAAGGTAACAAAAACATTCCGTCAAACAAATGGGACAAAATATTGAATCAATAAAAAGGCACTCAAATTCAAACAATAAGATGTAGTCGATTTCAGTCAAAGGATATACATTGCGAGTTCAATTGACCAAAAAAAAATTATTATTGTGACAGAAAAAAAAGAATATCGAATACGAAATAATAAATAAAATCAAACGAATTCAGATGAAAAAATGTAAATGGATATGAAAACATTTCAAAAACATATATGGATTATGAATAAAAATCATCCACTGGAAGGGTATATCAAATAAAGACGATTGATTCATTCTAAAAAAAGGGGTTGCAGTCTAACAAACCTCCCCACCCCCTCCGAGCTTTATGTCCAGATAGATATTCAATTGCAGAGACGTCAATTTTTCCTGTGCATGAACTTGAATTGGCCAAATGTCATTCATAGGATACTTCATATTATTCAAAGTAAAAAATTGAAAATAATAAATGAATAATTCTAATCGATATTTGAACGCCAGTGTATTTAAGAAATACGATGTATTTTATTTGATGGGTATTCGTGTGAAAATCCTCACAGAGCTATTTCCTGGAAATATTTCTCGTCAATGGTTATTCAACTAGAGGAAATTGGAATTATCGATGATATGTTACGAAAAAAAAACTATAATCTGAACAGAGCGTTTTCCAACTTTCACCTGGAACTTAAAAAAAATATGAATTAGAATATTTGAAACAGTCTGTACTGATTCTTGACATTTTGCTGCATTTTTTTTATATCAATAAATTGTAAGATGAGAGATACGAATCTCATCTTCATATTCCCCAATAACCAATAACTCTGTCAGTTCAGTGGCAAAAAAAAGAAAGATTATATAACCAATGACAAAAAATCTTAACAAGTTTATCAATGAGCGTACTTCACTGAGCGTACATCACTGAAACAAATTCAAAAAATATCTTCGAACAACTCCCGAATATAACATACACAATAGGTTCATGGGTTGACATCTGTCAGCAAACTACAACTCTAGCAAATACCACGGGGAACATTGGTTTAAATTCGATATATGTCAATGTAGGATTTTCCAGAGGAGCTCTGCATGTGATTTTACTGACACGAGTGCAAGAATGAGTTATCACCAATTCATGCTATGAGCACACTTGTAGTTCGATTTCGAGTTCATTGGCCCCTCGTCAGTCGTCAGTGCTGGGTTTTTACCGAAAACATCATCTGAAAAGTCATTGGTTTCATATATTTAAAAATTTCTCCATCAGGACTACCATACTACCATACGAAAAAGACTAGAGCAGACAAGGAAAAAATATGCTGTTATCGCGCCATCTGCCTATAGATAAGTTAACGAAAAGCATATTGCTACCTTTCAGACCTAGTCCTAAATAGTCAGTAGGCATACTTCAGAACTGAACTAGTATCAATTACTTACAGAGTAATATTAGGAATCCCATGATGAGCTACCACTCAGTAGATGCATATTCGTTATCGTATCTATTATAGTTTTTAGGTGGCAAAGAAATCAAGGAGTTGTATCATAGGCAGGACAAACGATTAGAAAATTATTCATTCTAGCCATACCATTTGTAACGTTCGGAAGTAATATACATATTTTTGGGAAGGTGAACTGTGTGTTTCAATTCTTAGTTTTCCAATAGTATCTACAGAGTATGTTGATGAACTAACGTCTGATAGGAAGCTACAACTACTTTCCTGGCAAATACCACTGAGAGCATCGAATTATATAGATGCCAGTGAAGAATTCTTCATGATAGAAGTTGCTGGGGACATTACCAAATTATACTCCTCCTATACTTTAGATTGGATGAAAATCACAAGAAAATGATCATTGTGATACCCTGAAAGAGCGCAGACTCCCTACGATGTTTCATACAAAGAACTCGCTCCAGCCTTCACCTTTACCTTCACATCGTAATTATAGGGAACTCGAAAAATTAATGACATCACTCGCGAAACTGAATTAATCACAGTAATATCTCATGCTTTACCTCGTAGAAGCATTGCTGTCAGCTAGTTCCAGCCAGAGAATGAGAGCACACCGTAATAAATTACGGGGGAATGTCATCTCCTAGACGAAAGTATAGTGTTATATGCTCCGGTGATCTTATAAATGTCTTCAGTGTAATCTATTGTTTGGGTAAATTTATGTAGTCTGGAGTGTTTCATCACTCAAAACAGCCGACTATAGGGGCATCATAACAACCAATTGGTGTTCTCTGTTTTTCATTAGCTTTAGCAGCGTATTTCAAATAACTGCGATATGCAAGAGTTGTTCTTATAATTGCATGATAGTCTGGGACGACACTTGTGAGATATATTATATTTGTACTCATTTATTTGAGATATAGAAATACTAGACTCCTGAGGATAAATGGTTCTGTTTCAAGATTAATACTCGCCAGGTCAAGTTTCTATTAAATTCATGACAAAGAAGTATGGGTACTACTTGTGAGAATTGCATTTCTTTCAAATCATTTGAGATTTTCAATTCGTTAAGCTTGCTCTACTGATAAACATATGTCAAAGACTCGAGCAATCCTATTTACAATTCAAGGTACGAGGTGACAAAGTTGAAAGAAGCCAAACCTGACTAAGTCATAAGGTACGAAGGTCTGAACCGCAATAAACACATATGTATATATTTCAGATATATTCTTGAATGACATTCGTGTTGAATCGTTATTATTTTTGAAGGATACAGAATCAGAATCATGATAGTACTTGAGGATTGCGGATACCAGCTGGATTTTCCAGCTGTTGAATGGGAAAAATCTCGATATGATTCAATTCTTTTTGTTGAAATGTTGAACGTGTTCCTTTGATACAAATAATAAATTATGTGCCTTCCGAATCCTCTATCTCCAATTAACAATACCTACTTTCATTACTAGCAATGACTACTTCATGAAAAAAGTGAGGAATTATATAATGACAAAGTGGAAGATTCTGATTTTCACAAGAGTTTCTATAATCAATATCATCCATAATTCCATAAGCTCTTTCCTGCGTTTTGAAAACTTGTTCAAGCAATATTGGAATTATTTTACAGATGTGAGCCGTAACATGACATGTCAAAGAGAAATAGTGAGGTGGTCAGTATTTTAGCTGATCACAGACTCCATGTGTTTCTGTTCAGCTTTATGGATAGATTGATGATTGGAAAAAGTTCAGAATTCATCATCAATAAATGCCCTTATCTGTCTAGTTCATGACCTGAAGGCTCTCTCAACATGAAAATAACATTTAACATTTCTAGGATAGGAAGGAGTGAACGTGTGGGTTCAAGAAAATCCAACTGTATTCTATGCTATTCTAGAAATGAAACCAAGAATATTCAGACCTTCAGCAAACCAACGTTGATGAAAAACAATAAAAATAGTTCATTTCGTGTTCTTTCTTTTTCTGAAATCATTTTGCAGTATTTTATTTGGCTAATTGTGATGCTATTTCAAACAAACACTGCTTCCATTACTTGCGAGATATTGCAAGTGATGTAGGCTCAAATTGAAAAATACTGCCTCAATATTTTTCGAGATGAATACCTTTTGGAGTTGATCCATGGGCTTTCATACCCCTGTTGATGAAAGCGATTCAAATGATTGAATTAGGTATCTGTTTTCAGGGCGAATTGATGTATTTGCCTCGATGCGTAACTCCAATATTGTAAAAGGGTGAAATTGATTGAATGCTGTGTATATTCCGTACCGTATTTATTTCAAGACCTCTATGAAATTTACTGCCATTCTCACATTGCGTCGTGTATACATCTCTGTAATAGTTCAACCAAGTGTTGATTTGGACACAACCTACTCTGTATTGAATCTTGCACTTGGCTCAAAACGTGGCCCAGAAGGGAGTAAATCAGTTTTTTCATATTGCCAACTTGAAAAAATTAGGTTTGTAACTGACAAAATAGTCAATTGATTTCACCATTCACAATATTGCAGTTACATGTACATACCAGTTTATTCAGATGATGTAAGAATTTTCTTGCACTGCTCACTGACGAGGAAAAACCCAGGATTGGACTCTCCAATCGGATGAAAAACTGTTAGAGGTTGGCCGAGTCAGACGATACCTTGTGAAAAAGTTTTATGAACATTTTCTAATATGGAAAATAGACCTTTCGGTTATTAATCCTTGTACAAAATGTTGAGATGTTCGACGATGAATTTGAATAAAGAAATATGAATCAATATGAACAAATATTGAAACATAGTTCCAAGATGACTGTAATTGAAACGTTTCGATCGCTGGCATCTTGAATCGTCTTCAGGTAATGACTGAGAACTGACAAAATTTCGAGGTATGGTCAGTTATTAAGCCCTGAATCCCACATGCTGGGGAAAGAGGGTGCTACTGATATGACGCGCTAATTAGTTTCAGTAGGAAATTGATGTATTGCCGAGGTGTTCTTGTTCGTCGAACCAAATTTGGTCTTCTGGATGAGTGGTTTCCACAGACCCTCCTCGAATTCTCTTTCGGACCAGTCTTCCTCCCTGTGTATAACCTCGGATTCGGATCATTCTACGCTGTGTTGGGTTGACCAGACATGATCCGCTAGTACCACGTAATAAGGATCAGCGTAGTTTTTGCAACAGGTTACAATAGAGTTAATAATATAAACAATGGAAGTCCGAACTAATACCAATCATTAGAATTAAAATTCAATATCATTATAGCTAATCTACCCCTTTACGACTAGCCCAGGAAAACCACAATATCAATTTCGACAGTAAGCCTTGCGTTTGAGGAAATGGTATTTAAACATACTCGTCCCAAAATTCGGTCCGACTATTAATAAATCGATTACGATTTCATTTGTCAAACAGCATTGACTGCTCTTCCTCTCCATTTTTTTCCTTCCCGTCAAGGTGTAGTACTAAAGATGAATGTATTCATGGGTGCTGAAATATTGAAATCAGTCTTTTCGGGTGGTAATCCGTGTGCGATTCAATATATTCCATTTCTTACGAACGAGAACCTGATGCTTACTGGAATGATCTCATGATGATTTTGTTTGCCATTTTTTTTTAACTTCGGGAATGCCGTCTAACCTGTCTTTCACTGTCAAGTCTCCGGAAGCACTTCAGCACTTCTAGGGCTCATTGCGCTTTGTTTCCCTATGGTTCATAACAACCATTCCAACAACCCTGGCCCCTGCATAAGTTTGTGCAGATTGATTGCTAGTGTTTGTTATATAATTCTGGGTACAAAGTTGGTTTTCCATGTGAATATTGCCTTTTGCGATCCAGAGCCTCATATTCGCAAAGTACTTGTTGAGCTGTCCCGATCCCTCTGTAACATTATCTGAAGCTGAGGTCGCCCTTCCTCAATCGGATGTCTTTTGAATGGACAGTTTCCATTCAGTAGCCCTGTCATCACCGTTATCTGATTCCTGTTACACTGAAGCAAGTCTTCAGTCTTTTTCCTCGACGTTCTTTTTATCAAAGTTCTTCCGTGAGCACAACTAGGTAGATTGTCCCAGTATTATCTGTTTCGCTCTCACCCAGTTCCCTATGTGATTCCGTACCATTAGACGCTAAGCTTCGCCATTGCGGAATTTTCTATAACGCCAGCCAGCATCCAGAAAAACTGGAACAATGCCCTAACTTTCGGGTAATTGCGACAAGTGGCTGGCATATTTCGCTGGAAAACTGCAAGACCGTTAATTGCCAGAGTGCGCCGAGAGCCCTAATCACTTAACGCACCCTGCGTCGGGGGTGGCGTTGAAACAATGGACATGTGTTCCGTCAACGGGAGGGATATGTCAAAAGCTTTTGACACGGACGTTGAATACGAGACACGGCGTGTTTGGATGTCGAGAGAACACTTGTAAGTGACGAGATGTTTCCTGATAACGCTCTCAAATGGCATTGGGAAGAGCATCACATGGTTTAGCGCCCTTGACAGAGATCATTATAGTTCGGAGGTGAACATTACATCGGAAAAATACATACGAAATACATAAGAAATATATTTCGTAGGAGTTTGTTGCCTTGTTTTTCATCTGTCGAACGTTTCAAAA
The DNA here is from genome assembly GCA_032362365.1 of Zygogramma bicolorata. Lineage (NCBI taxonomy): Eukaryota > Metazoa > Arthropoda > Insecta > Coleoptera > Chrysomelidae > Zygogramma > Zygogramma bicolorata. The sequence continues at coordinate 282,023 of JAVJAQ010000903.1, read as the reverse complement.
GGAAATTCACAGTGGGCGCCTAAACTATGGAACAATTTCATTATTTTGCTTAAAATGCACTTTCGACAATAGTTCTGAAATACGACATGTTTTTCATTTAACGACATTTCATGTATTTTTTGGAAAGGTCATGTGGTGTTGCGATCGGTGATTCAAAAAATAGAGATAGTTCTCGTGATATATCATCTGAAAGGCCTTTCGATAACAGAATTGGTAATATACCAATTAGTTAAAAAAAATTTTTATTACCCTTACAAAAGTTTATTTACCATATTTTTCCGACCTCCGAATCAAAATATACAATTTTAAAAGTGCAATACAGAAAAAAACTTTTTGACAATATGTACAATGTCAGATGTGAAAAGTATCTTGATTTCAAGTTTAACTCTTTATTCTCCAATGAGTATTCAATTCTACTTGAGAGTGGTTTCCTAAAATGGAATTTATAGACATGAAGAATGTGAATTTCGATTTGATTTGAATGAAATATGGAAGTTATAACAATTTTTATAGAAAAAATACTAAAATTGGACTTTCTGCATGCCCCTCGCTGCAGCTTTTCAATATTGGCAAATATAATAGTTTGCCCTGTTATATAACGAATTCATTTACTAATCAAGGAAAAGATGTGACAACAGTGCGATAATCCTCGTTTTATCATGTTTCATGTCTCGATTTTGTCAAGTTTGTGGTTTTATAGGTAAGGTCTGATTGTGGTTTTCCTTTGAAATCATTTTTTATTATTTCATTCGAGATTGAAAATGAAAGAGGCAGAAATGGAAACTCCTACAAAGAAAAGGGGAGCAAATAGTACGGAGGTAGAAAAAACTTTATTGTTGGATATTATAAAAAAGTAAGTAGGTACCTATATTTTCATACATATATGGAAACCGAGCTTTCCTTCAACTATTTCTCAGATGCGGGAAAATTGTGAAAAAGATCAGATACCATATCAATTAGCAATTACTTGATTAAAAATTCGACAAACTGTTGATTTGTGTATATTGAAACTGTCCCTTAATACTTGTTGTTATGCACCAGTCGCGTATTATTTCAGCATTATTAATTACTGATTCATTGCACTTGTAGGCAAGTTTCTTTTGGCAATAGGCTCAATCTCTTCTCCGAATATATGGATCAATTCCATAACCACATGTTTGGAGAACCTGAACTGTTGATAAAAATCGATATCATCGCAAATATCAAACGGATTGTTTCTATTTCGAAAGATTCTAGGCCGTCGAATTAATGGTTCTTCTTCTGATAATGAAGATAACGATGTTGTAGACATGTTCTGTAATAATGAATTTACATTCACCAACCTCAATTGTGTCAATATTTCATATACCTTCCTACCTTATACGAACTGATTCATAGAAAAACTGAATATGTCGAAAATTTTTACCGATTCAGGAATATTCAAATTATTCTTGACAGAATTTTCATCTGACAGTTCTTGATTGTACGTTAATCAGTGGAGCGGCGGTAATTACGTTAATGCCTGATCAAATTCGAATTGATTTGTCATTAGTAGTCCAGTCTATGACCATTTTCCCGTGTATTTATCACATACAGCACCGATTCGCATGAAAATTTGGATTCAGGATCTACATACCCTCTTTTTCAAAATCTACCCTGTGCCGAAGGTTGCTTTCTCCCTGGGGGTGGATGCCACCCCTTCTTGGGGGTGAAAATTTTTTTATTGGAAATAATTGCGGAAATCAATAGATTGACTAATTCTAAGCACTTTTTGTTCAATGGAGTTTTGTCTGAAAAGCAATACTTTTCGACTTATTCGCGAGTGAAATTGTCGATTTTCAGGCAAAAAAATCACGTTTTCAGATCCTTTTTCGCGAATAACTGGAAAATAATGCATCTAATCGAAAAACCTGCGGAGAACAAAATTACAGCTTTTGAAAAAACAAAAGCGATCGTTCATTTGTGATGTATGCAAACCCACTACAAACTGGAAAAACTGCTTGTTGAATGTTGATTGGTATTTTCAAACGCCAAAATGGAAAGTTTCTATGTACAATAACCAAAAACCAATACATTTTTCGGGAAAATCTAATTGGACCTTTTTTGAAGTCCTTCAAAAAGCCTCTATTCTTCCACTAGGCCTGAAATATAGTTACTATGTGTATTCTTCAATATACTAATGTACATACTCTGATTTCTAAAAAAAATTGTTTTTGTTTTTTTTTCCCATAACTCGCTTAGTATTTAAGCAATCAAATCCACCAAAGAAGCATTTCGTAGCTTTCTTTAAGAGCTATGAGCTCATTCACATGATTTCTTGTTCCAGATTATATTTTTGAAAAGGCTCATGCTGAACGGGCTCAAAAAAGTTACTTTGCGCGAACCCTCACAATATTTAAGTGGCCAAATCTTACTCTCTTTTCATCCTACAGAAAAAAATTAAACGTCAAAATCATCCGAGAAGAATAACCTTCAATTTTGTAGTCCAGAAAATTCTGCATGTGAACAATACTTTTGGAATTATTTCGAAGAAATAGTGATTTTTCGCTGAATTACGTATATGATTTTTTCTCTTCAATCTCAATTTTTTCTAAAACTACGTACTTTCAATTGATGAAAAACTCAGGACTCATTATGAGAACATGAATGAAGTGAATTATGGAGTAACAATGATTTTTTTCAAAGAGGGGGAAAGAGAGAATGAGTTATTCACAATTTTTTTTTCAACAAAAAAATTGGATTCAACATCATTTCCTTCATACCTCGGTCAGTTTTGATGCTAGAAACTTTTATAAATAACAAAAATAAAGGATTTTTGAAGGACTTCAAAAATGGTCCGATTAGTTTTTCCCGAAAAATGCATTGGTTTTTGTTTATTGTACGTAGAAACTTTCCAGTTTGGCGATTGAAAATACCAATCAACTTTCAACAAGCAATTATTCAGTTTGTAGTGGGTTTGCATACATCACGAAAAAACAATCTCTTTTTTTTTTTCGAAAGCTATAATTTTGCTCTCCACAGGTTTTTCGATTAGATGCATTATTTTTCAGTTATTCGCGAAAAAGGATTTGAAAATGTGTTTTTTTTGCCTGAAAACCGACAATTTCACTCGCGAATAAGTCGAAAAGTATTGCTCTTCAGAAAAAACTTCATTGAACGAAAAATGCTTAGAATTAGTCAATCTATTGATTTCCGTACTTATTTCCAATAAAAAAATTTTCACCCCCCAGAAGGGGTGGCATCCACCTCCAGGGAGAAAGCAATCCTCGTCACAGGGTAGATTTTGAAAAAGAGGGTATGTAGATCCTGAATCCAAATTTTCATACGAATCGGTGCTGTAGGGGATAAATACACAGTTTACACTTTTTTCACCGTCATAGACTGGAGTATAGCTCTCGATTGGATTTCATGCAACAGAGATCTTTCGTTGAATAGCCATAATCATAATATGTTAACGTGGCATCAAATTAATGTGTCACCAAGTCACTGATCAGCATTCTTGTGCAACCCAATCTCGCATTCAACGCCACGTTTAATATTTAACGTGACACCAAATACTTAATTCGCTTTTATGCAGCCGGCCCTAGGTTAGGTATCGGGATAAATACACCAATTCGCTCAAAACAGATATTATAAATATTTCAAAGTTTTTTATTTTCATTTCCAGGGAAGATTGAAACAAAAAATGGATTTCACTACATTTTTCCCACACCAAAAAACATTTTATTAATCATCACAGAATTACATTTGTCTTTCAACTTTCCTCGCAGGTGTATCAACATCATTTTGGTCATCAATTGTGGTATTTTGAATATCAAGATTACGAGCAAACCATTTCTCTCTATTCCACTCCTGGTCTATGACTCTGATAACAATACATCCATCAGAGGCTCTCAGTCGATTACAGAAACCCCTTCAATTCAGGAAGGATAAAGGGGGATCACGAAATCCAATCAGTGATTACGTTCACAAGATCATAATCATCAGAAAGTGGAAGTTTTATAGGGCTTCCTACTTTGCAGAGGATCGTTCGAATAAGTTCATTGTTCCACAAATCTTGGCGAAATTCAGAGAGCCCAATAATAATCATATATTTTATACAGGGTGAGTCAACAAGATTCCTTCGGCCCATTGCTATCAGGGGCAATAATTTTTTGAAATGCTCAATATTTTTTTGCAGTTATATCGAAAAAAACTATCTTTTTAAATTATTTTCTTGTATACTGAGTGATTCAGCCGAGCGAGGACAACCAGAGTTATATTTTTTTCGATGGAACACCCAGTATATGAATACGTCATTCGATTCCACAGCTTTTTACCTCTCCGAGGAATTTTTATTTTCGGATTTCCATTGCAGCGTTGCCAAGTTATTCCGGAAAAACCCATTTTGCAGACAATACTTTTTTGATTCACCACCCGAGCAATTACAGCAATTGAGTGGATTTTTTTCAAGGAATAGTAAGTCAACATCACTATGATAATTTCTGGTATCTGAACTTTCGGATACAATATATAATATAGGGTGCTCGGTAAAACCGGTCAAGTTTCATTCATTTTCAAACAGACATAATTCAAGTTTTTCAAATGGAACACCCTGTATTCTTTCATTTCTATGAAATGTTCGAACATTTCTCTACATTTTTTATCAGAAGTATACTATACGAAAAACTATTATTTAACAAATCATACCCAGTTTTAGTAATTGTTGTAACCACAAAAAAAGCATTTTCTCACTCGTTCACATACTCAAATTTGCTTTTCAAATATTCAAACTAATCGCTAGTGCATTTACATTTTTTATACCATCTGGTGGTAGTTATTAGCGGTTTCAACGGTAAGAAATGCAAATTTCACAAAAATTCATGGGGATGCTTGAAGACTGGCTTTAAATCAAATATTCAAAAAATGAACAATTTGTTCAGGCCAGCCTCAACTCACCTACACTGTAGGTTGACGGACTAACACCTATTAGAAAACAACTACTCCCCTGGCTAATACCACGAAGGGCATTGAATTACATCCAACAGGTGTCAGTGCGGAATTCTTCACAGAAGAAATTCCACATATGCTCTTGGCGATACAACTACCAGAATTGATTTTCAATTACTGGGACGGGACACACTTGCAGACCGGTTTCGGGCTATTTGGCCCCTCATCAGTGCAAGGCAGTGCCATCATCAACATTAAGTCGATGACTTCCCATAATTGAAAATCATACTCGAGCAGAGTATCTTCCCTAGACCTAGGCTGATACAAACAACTAGCAAAATAGCCGTTGCTGCGCCATCTGCCCGTAGACTGGGTACTAACCAAGAGCATATCCGCATGGCCCCAATTCCTTGTACAAGGAAAATACGAATTTCACAAAAATTCATGGGGATGCTTGAAGACTGGCTTTAAATCAAATATTCAAAAAATGAACAATTCCGTCAACCTACAGTGTAGGTGAGTTGAGGCTGGCCTGAACAAATTGTTCATTTTTTGAATATTTGATTTAAAGCCAGTCTTCAAGCATCCCCATGAATTTTTGTGAAATTCGTATTTTCCTTGTACAAGGAATTGGGGCCATGCGGATATGCTCTTGGTTAGTACCTAGTCTACGGGCAGATGGCGCAGCAACGGCTATTTTGCTAGTTGTTTGTATCAGCCTAGGTCTAGGGAAGATACTCTGCTCGAGTATGATTTTCAATTATGGGAAGTCATCGACTTAATGTTGATGATGGCACTGCCTTGCACTGATGAGGGGCCAAATAGCCCGAAACCGGTCTGCAAGTGTGTCCCGTCCCAGTAATTGAAAATCAATTCTGGTAGTTGTATCGCCAAGAGCATATGTGGAATTTCTTCTGTGAAGAATTCCGCACTGACACCTGTTGGATGTAATTCAATGCCCTTCGTGGTATTAGCCAGGGGAGTAGTTGTTTTCTAATAGGTGTTAGTCCGTCAACCTACAGTGTAGGTGAGTTGAGGCTGGCCTGAACAAATTGTTCATTTTTTGAATATTTGGTAAGAAATGCGTTAAAATCTTAAAGAATATCTAACTGCCTTTTTCTTCAAAAACCAGTTATCCATGACTGACATCAAAAAATGAATCTCGGAATTTGTCAATTATTATTCATTATGAATTATGTGTTGGGAAAGTGACGGAAACTGCCTCCTTGCATCTAGGATTTACAAAGAGAAGTACCAGAAGACAACCAGATGGAAGGGCATTTCAGGCAAACAAGATTCGAAAGAACTGGCAATGTCACTCACGAGAAATTTGAACGTGTCTGCCCTGTTACAAATGAAGAAAATACATTTCAAATTTCTCTTCACTTCGTTGAAAATCCCCATGTGAGTAGTCGAGACCAGTGCAGGAAATTAGGTGCAATTGATGCAAGAGTTTAGAGGGAGAGATTTTGAAAAACATGTTCAATTCTGTCGATGGGGCTTAGAGAAGATCAATCAAGAAAATATTTTTTTTTGATTTCGTGTTATTTTCTGATGAAGCGACTTTCCATAAAAATGGAACTGTGAATCGGCATAACATGCCTTATTATTCAACGGAAAACCCCCATTTTGTTCGTTGCATGAACCATCAACAGCGTTGGTCACTGAATGTTTGGGGTGGAATTCTCGGAAAAAGAGTCCGTATTTTTTGGATGGGCATCTAACTGGAAGAAAATATGTTAGATTCCTTCGGCATGAGTTCTCGAATTCATTGGAAGATGTTCCATATGGAACCAGACTTAGAATGTGGCTACATCCAGACGGTGCGCCACCACATTCCAAAACTGAGGTACGGGAATACCACAACGACCATTTCAATAAAAAATGGATAGGTAGGGGTATGCCTGTGGCGTGGCCACCCAGATCACCTAACCTAACCAAAACGGATTTTTTTATGGGGGTATATCAAATGGATTGTCTACCAAACTCCTCCAACATCTATAGAAGACATGAAATGAAGAATAACTAGAGCTCTCAGGGAAATCCCAGAGGATATGCTGGAACGTGTGGGGAATTCGTTTAAAAAAGACTGACATTATATGTTGCAGAAAATGATCGCCATATTAAAAAATTCAGGCGTTATTGTTCAGATTGATTGATTTTGAGGTTACAATAATTATTAAAATTCGATATATTTTGTGGAATATAAGTTTTTTGTATAGTATACCTATGATGAAAAATATAGTGAAATGTTGAAACATTTCAAACAAATGAAAGAACGCAGGGTGTCCATTTGAAAAAGTAGAGTTATGTCTGTTTGAAAATGAATAAAACTTGACGGGTTTTACCGAGCACCCTATATATTGTTTCCGAAAGTTGAGATTCTACAAATTATCATTGTGAAGTTCACTAACTATTCCTATGAAACATCCTCTCGATTGCTATAGACATGCGGGTGGTGAATTAAAAAATATTGTCTGCAAAATAGGTTTTCCGAAATAACTTGGCGACGCCGCAATGGAAATTCAAAAACAAAAATTCCTCAGAGAGCTAAAAAAATGCAAGAAAATAATTATAAAAGATAGTATTTATCGATATGACTTCGAAAAAAAAATGGCAAAATTCAAATTCAAAAAATTGTTACCCCTGATAGCAATGGACTGAGGGAATCTTGTTAACTCAACCTGTATAATCAACCACAAAAATTAATTATATGTGGTTTTTCTACTCCCACTATATCAAACCGTTCGTTACGTATTCGACAACTGTTAGCTAATACACGTGTATTCTAAATTAATGGCAGCCGCATTCGGAATTGTTTTTGTGAAACGATGGGATATGTAACATTTGACCTGATAAATTTGATCCCATGGCTAAATTCAATGGCCCAGAAACTGAATACAGCAAATTTTTGTTTCAGATTCATTCTGAAATTGAGTTGGAAATAATATTATTAGGAAGTATTCTGTAGCGGTTTGTGTATTGGTACTGTATCTAGTTATATCCATGAAGCACGTAATCGCTGCCATTCTGTAGTTCGTTGATCACTGAATATGATGGATAACGATGAAATTTGTTCTACACTACCAGAAATTATCACACAATCATAATGAGAATAGAAAAAGTACAGTACGCAACTCGAGGATAAGGCTAGTTACGTGCAATCACGAATTTTCTCACTCGGCAAACTCCTCGTGCTCACAAGTTTCGCTAGGCTACTTATCCTCCTCGTTACGTAATATACTATTATCATTCAAATATATTTTGAACGATAGTGTGGTAATGAATATGGTGCTATTTTCAGACGAGGTGAATCTATTGTTATGTTGTTATGGCTGGGGGGTTTTGGTGAATGCACCGACTCAGTTGAGTTTACTTTGGGTATATGAAAAGGCTCGATCTGCAGAAGTGGTGATTGGTAGCAAATAACGCTGCGAGAAGTTGAGAGTGAAGTAAGATAGTGATTGTGTTATATTTTCCCTGCATTTTCTAAGTGAAAACTTGTGCTTTTTTTTCTATTAGGTGGAAGTTATCAAGTAAACCTAGGTGCCTTACAATATTTTTTCATTCGACGAAATAAAATATTACCTACTCAAAAACATAATGGCAGTGTTTTTGGACTATTAGATCAGATTTTGTTTTGTCGAATTCATACTATCCCTGAAACATTAATGAATTTTTATATGGAAAACAAGCTCAGTAATTGACTTAATCGCTGACAAAGCAAAATTCATTCGTTCATTCTGACAGCTGACTGAGGTGAGACAAGAATGAGAATTCGTTGTTTGATAGCTTTGTTTATAGAGATATAATTACCAACATTATGGAACTATTATTTGAAGGGATAGATACTACGGGGAGATGGCACTAGTGATTCCGTTTCCAAGTCATGTTGTTTCTTTCGTTTTTTTTACGGGCGATGTAGCCTGAATGACACATTTTTTTGATTACTGATATACAATACCAGAAGATGGAAATCGATTCAGCAACCGAAGAGGAATTTTCGATCAATGTCGCAGGTCATTCATGTTTGGAAGATTATTTCAATGCTTAAATATTCATTTCCTTCATTAACTTCTATCGGCAGCTCTATTTTGAAGCTTCATTAGTTTTCTCTCAACATTAGTAAAACTGACAGACAGGAATCTGCACCTATTTCTCCCTTCAGAGTAGAAAACTTTTTCGTGAATCGTCAAGTAAATGGAAACATCGACGTTATACTGTATATATCGCAACGAAAAAGCTTCGAATCCATTTTACACAGGCATTGACTAACTATATCTCCATAAACAATGTTGATAGAAAAATGTTTGTGATGGATTAATGCTTTTTCCATTGAATACTATGGCATTTTACTATAATCTGAAGAAGAGTGGAAATGATTTGTATTCCATACATCACTTTCATTTGCATAACAACTTTTTGGTATCCACTGAGACTCTGCATTCCTACACTTGCCTTGATACTTTATTATTTCAATATGTTTTTGAATTCAAAACAAATCGAACCTTCTCTTGGAAGTAGATCAAGACTATTGTTCATTAGTCATTATTTTGTGGTGGGTGTTTTTTTTTCCTAATTTTAAAAATAATATAATAACTGATATTTCTGAAGATACTTCTAGTATAATTATCAACGTTTCGGACACGAAATCTGCTTTTGTTCTCAAAACTTATTCATAAATAATAAGCTTTCAGGATCGTTGTCGATAATCTATCAAAAACGCACCTATTATTGAAAGACAAAATTTTATGTCAAATCTCAGAACTTTGATAGGTCTTCGAAAACAAACCAGAAGAGAAATATTTGGGAACAAGATTCGAAAACGGTTACTTGTTTTCCGAAACGTTAACAACGATAAGTATCTTTATGAATATTAGCTCTTGTTGAAGCTTTTTCCAGAGATCAACCATATTTGCCTGAAGATGCTAACCTTGTTAGCGAAACGCGCGTTGGGAGAAAATAATATCAGTTTGGTGTTAGGGTAATTGATCTCTAGGAAAGGTTTTAACTTTTACACCAAAGGTTCCGATCTGATGGTTCATTACCTCTTGTTTTTTTCTTGATTTGCAGATTTGAGTTATACGAGGAGTGGCTGACTAATGGGACTTGGTCTGTGCAGAAAGAAGTGTTTTAAATAGACGCAGCATCCTTTCGGGGTCGATTAGAAAACTATACTCCTACACTTGTACATATTTCGATATTATCACCAATTTTTCCTGATTGTGATATGGGTTAACAACCCGAAAAAAGAAGAAAGAAAAAACATTAAGGCTGTTGGAATAAATATGGTTGATGATATTATCTATCAGTATGATAATGATATGATGTTTGTTTCGTCGAATCGATCTAAAATGTATAAATATAAAAGGATTTCTGATTCGGCAAATCAATTTCATGATAAAGAATCCTAGACATTTCATTCGAAATTGATATTTATCAAGTGTTACATTTCATAACCCGAACATGTAAACAAACTGGTGGAACTTGCCATCGAGAACACTCTGTTTTGAAGTCGAAGTGGAACTGTATTCTACATACACAAATCAGAAAAGTTATAGGAAACGAGTTAGCCTGCAACTGTAGAAAACCGTCCTGAACGGGTCCTGTGGTTCCTCTGTGGGGCCTATATGTTGCTCTTTCACATCTCCACTCTATCGGCATCTTTTCCACAATCGATTGAGCACACTTTCGTTGTTGTTGTCGTACCAGGTGTTTCTGAAGAGTTTAATGAACTCAAAATTTTGTTCCCTATACTTTTGTGATTATTGTATTCCAACGGCATTCTCAATTGTTCTTTCGAAGATCCCTTCGACCTCCGTTATGGAAAAGCATCTCGTTCTCAAGGCATGCTCTGTCGGCCATAACTGGTATTTGTATAAATCCTCAGAATGCTTTCGCAAATAAAAGCAGTTGGCCGGCAAACGACATGACCCGAGAATACTCCGCCGTAAGATCACAATATTTAACCAGAGATAACGGGCATTTTCCAGGAATAATGCCATTTCTGTTTCGAATGACCGGAACGTTGTTGGGGTTTCGAGGGGTTGTTTAGATGAATACGACTTACGAAGTCTGGTCGGCGTGTTGAAAAACTTCCTAGTGGAGACTGCGACTCAATAATGTTTGTTTAGAAATTATCGATGTGGTAGTGAAGGGTCTTGGTTGACTTTTAGAGGATCAATGTCTCGAGAGTCAGAGAAATAAGGAATTCAATGGAGAGTTTGATAATAAAGGATGTCCGGAGGTTTCAAATCGGATATCGATTATTCCTTATAACGCTTCAAACTCAAACGTCGATATACCCACTACACAGTACACGCCACGGCGAGCGATCCCGCAGGTATAGGTCGTACCTATAATTACTTTCAACTAGGGTATCAAATGGAATGTGACTTCTTTCTTATTTCTCTTCATATTTCATTTAGTATTATAGGTACCGTTTATTAAAGTGTTATATAATGACACATTCATCCAAAAACAAATTTTAATCAGTCACTACATTCCTCGGATTCAATCAAACTCGTACTCTGCCAGTTCCTACACATCTTCCAATTCGAAAGTGACATTCTTTTGGGACACGTTGACAGTATGGTAGGGTAGAATTCGCAAAACGTTATGTCCGTGTTCAAACAAAATCTCATCAAATATGTTTTTAATATGATTCTTTTCATTTTCCTTGATTAACCCGTATAATTTGGGTTTGAGAATGTTAGGGGTGAACATAATGCTTTTTCGTGCAGCCACTCCACCATGTCAGCCTTGCTAGAATTTGTGTTGGGGGCTGGATTAATTTGAATATTATGGTATGGAATATTATCGGTCACGACTACCGAATTCATAGGTAAATTCGGGATTAACAGAAATTCTACGAACAAATGTTTCAGAAGCAACAATTCCCAAACCGTTATTATTTTTGTGTTGGAACTTTTTTACCGTAACACGACACCCTTCCTTTATGAAAGTCGTAAAAAATCCGTCTCTTATTGGAATACTCATAGTCGGAAATATCAGTTAGTCGTGCTCTCCTAGGCAGCTTCTTTCTCGGGGTGGAAAATTTTACTTGCCCGTTATTTGCAGAAATTGATTGCTCCCGTTTTATAACCACTCTTTCGACGCTTCTTATTGGAATACCTGATGGGAAATAAAGATTCGTTTTGAAATAATAATAATAATAGAATGATGCATATGCACAGAAGCATGCATTTCAAATCGTCCGTTCCACGGTTATATCTCCTTTGACAACAAGGGGGCCGTGGACTTTTGAGTTTGGAGTGTCTTCACAACAGAATGGTACTGGATGGAGCCTGTAGAATCATCAGGAGTTCGGATCCCCTACACTGCATGGTTCTAAATCATGAACATCAGGAATCGAAGCCTTTTTATTCAAGGCAGCAAGGCGCGCTGCTGATGAACTTGGTATAGTCTTCGACACCGAGCGGGTAAACCAACTCTCTTTCACCGAGTTGGAGCCCGCACGTAGAAAAGCTCACATCAAGGCTGCAGAGAATGCTAAAATGCTGCAGCTGCATACAGACAAGCCCATGCATGGAGTCTTCTTCAAGAACATCTAGGACCATGGCTTGTCTGTTAAGCTGACATTTGCCTTCCTCAGGTCAGGTGAGCTGGAGTCGGAGACGGAAGGTTTTATCATGGCGTGCCAAGACGGTGTCTTCAACACCCTATTCTACCGGAGCCGCGTGATGGGTATAGAGGTCCCTGATACTAGATGCAGGGGCTGCCCACAGGTTCCCGAGACTTTGATGCATTTGCTGTCATCTTGTGCAGTTTATGCTGTCTCGGTCTATATCCATCGCCATAACGCGGCCTTACGAGTGCTGTACTATTTTCTTCGGCACTCGTATGAAATAGACAGGACACCGGTGCTGTTTTACGCTCCAGGGGATATTGAGTCTGTAGTGGAGAATGAAAGATGTCGAATTTTTGGAACTTTTCATTCCCCACCCTCAGGCAAATACAAGCTAATAAGCCTGATATACTCCTCTTCGACCACCGAAGTAAGACGATATTCGTTATTGAGTTTTTGGCCCCTGCCGAAACGAATATCGTCCGAAAAGAGGAGGAAAAACTTTACGAACTCCGCAGCTTCCACCCAGACTATTATGTCAAGTTAGTGGTTCTGATTATAGGTGTTCTCAGTGGTTCCAGACCTACGCTACTCTCGGAGCTCAAGATCATATCGGCATGCCGTAAAGCGGCAGAGATCTTGGCCGGCCGCATGCAGATGGCCGTTATTCTCGGTTCGTTGCGTCTGCTCAGGACTCACGATTCTCGGAGCCAGTGGCCACTCACCCCGCAGTGCGGGGAGTGGTCATTGGTTAATTATACTAGCGCGTTCGCCCACTGGGTAGGAGCAGTGGGGAGTACGGACCCGACTAGATTTGTTTTAACAAAAATGATAATAATAAGACGTTCATTAATCTGAATTGACAATTACTTGAACAGTATGATAATACATATATTTTGTGATATACAGATCAATGGGCCTATTGTCGGCTTTCTGATATGAGATCAGGTGCTGTTGAGGCCTAGAGGGATGATTCATATAGCTAAGTGAAGTGAAGACCAACTAAGATTGAATAATATTTCAATATTATGAGAACTGATAATTGTGTTATGAGGATATTAATGTTGAGATAGCCTATCTTTTAAGATTTTTTTTTGAATGACGCCATCGATTTTGTGAAATCAGTAATTAGGAATTTATTCAAGAGATTTGCCGTGCAGTATGTGAAGGAACGTTTGAATATCTCTTTTTTATGGGAGAGATTAGTTATTATTTCTCTACTACGAATATTGACATTATAAATATGACTTCTGAATATGATCTTATTGTGTAAATAAGGGGGTGTTTCAAATTTTAAAATTTTATAGAAGAAACAGGTTGCATGAAGTAGTCTACGATTATAAATATTCATCCAGTTTATTTTTTTCAGTTTATGCGACACTCTTTGTCTTCGTCTTATTCCAAATATCAACTACAAGCATGAATTTTGTAATTTCTGAATGCGTCTGGAATCTCTGTTATCTAAGTTATATATTTTTGAATATATTTAGCGTCATGTGTAGCGAGACAAGTTTTATTTTCCACATTTGATAACGTATCCCACCCACATTTTACATTTTGAAAATATTTGATCACTTCAAAAATTATTTGAGGAAGGTATTGTATAGCGAAACATGTGTCGCGGTTCAGTAAACCCCAATCTGTGGAAATCTTACAGGCGACTGTATATTATTTGTTTAATATGGATTTTGATCAAGTAACGGCCATTTCCATTCAGTATCTCATTATGGCCCAGTGAAGTTAGTTTTATAATGATAGTTTCAACTGATCAGACTAACCAAGGTACACTAGAATTATTTTCTTGATATTGCTCTATGTTTTTAATTTTTATATTTACATTTGTGTAGTCAGTATTGTAATCTCATTTTTACTTTACTAACTCAAATACGGAATATGCATTATAATCACTCGTGTGTATTTATATTCTCAACCATGCTTTGTAAAATAAGAATTTATTCTTGGATCATAACGTACATTTTCAATTGAATTGAATTCTCATCCCGCCTGACTTCCGAGGTCTCATAAATTAAAAACTCATTCGTGCATTTCCTAGAAATAAAACGTGTCCCATTCAAGCATATTTCAATACGTCCGCCATCTGGTAGGAAATTTTTCTCTGATTAATGTCTGCCCACAAAAATTTATTAAATTCCCCACCATGGAATCTGCCATATCCTCGGATAATTTCATAGCTCCGATGAATATTTAATCCTTCAGCCAAGAGAGACCTCACGCATTGCTGTCACAGGGTCATAGTTGACTGGAATAGGTATGTGAATTTGAAATGGGACTTTCCCACGTTTTCTCTTCAGTGGGGGAGGGACTTTGGGTGACTAATTATAGCAGAACATCTATGCAAATAGTGTAGTTTTTGATGATTTCTTTTGATTTGGAGTACTAGTGAGATGAATTGAAAAGTGTCACTGTTCGAAGCTCAGAAAAGTATGAGTTTTCTTGATTGACATCAAATATTGAAGTTGACGTTTTTCCTTGTTCGAATTTGAGTCTTCATCACTATGGTTACTTCTCACTTCTATTGCCGCCGGCACTGAACTGAAAACTTTTCTGCCTATGTAGTAAAGGTGACATAAAGTATGCATTTTTGCATTTGATGAATAAGTAGCAAGTGTAATTCGGAGAAAAAATCTTCAAATCAAATGAGACACTGGAGATTTGTTGATGAAGTTCATATGTAACCAACTCATGAGAAGATATTTTCTTTAATTTTTGAAAAATCAAAAATAGAAATTTTTCCTTCTTTACACAATGAATTACTCTTCTTCACTGGCATTTCTGTTTGGAATTGGACTTTTCCCACTGTCAAATTCAATTCATCATAAAGCTTATTTGAGGTACCTATATGACAATAAACATCAAAATCATTATTCTCTAATGAAAATTGAGTCCTTTCAATAATGGATACTTTCAATGCCACTGACATTTTTACCGCCTATAGAGTCGAATTGGTCGTTTTGAGTTCGATTTAATATATTTAGTATTCACATCTTTCCTTCATGAATGAAAAATAGAGTACGTGTCAAATGTATTGTTTTGCGCATAAGGAAAGGATAATACAAGACGTATTCTGATTTTTCCCCCGTTTGATAGGAGTACGTATCACTACGTCGAATTCCCATTACGCCGAAATCCCACTACGTCGAATTCCCATTACGCCGAAATCCCACTACGTCGAATTCCCATTACGCCGAATTCCCACTACGGCGAAAAGCATCCCCACCACTTACGTCACCAAAACACGAACGTTATCGAAGCTGGATCCCATTCGAAGTAATGTGAATTCGACGTAATGGGAATTCGGCGTAATGGGAATTCGACGTAGGATACGCACTCGCAAAATTTACCAGATATTCTGCAATTTCCTGTTAACCCAATCTGACTTAACCTAACTAACCTCACCTAAAAGAAGGATGAATTTCGCTGTGCTGTTGATATTGAAAGTGCATGGTGTGGCACTACGCCGATTCCCATTACGCTGAATTCCCATTACGTCGAATGGGATCAAGCTTCGATAACGATCGTGTTTTGGTGACGTAAGTGGTGGGGATGCTTTTCGACGTAGTGGGAATTCGGCGTAATGGGAATTCGACATAGTGGGAATTCGACGTAATGGGAATTCGACGTAGTGACACGTCCCGTTTGATAGTTGCCAAGAGGTCAACGAAAAACGGTTTTTCATGATTACATATATTAATCAGAAAGCACAGTTTCAGTAGAGTAGGACACTGTCTAAATCTCAAAGAAGACTCATGATGCGCAGTGCACAATATTATAAATGATAAATATAATAAACTTCCAACGAATCCGTCAGTAGGGATTTCAATATAGCTATAGTATTCGAAATCTTCTGAAAATTTGTTGATCCTGCCTAAGCATATTTGTTACACTCCAAACAATATCTATAACAAATGATTTGACCTTAAATTTTCATTCCTCAAAGTTATGTCATCCAAAAAACAACTATTACTTCACCATAACTACCATAAAACAATAGTCAGTTATTCGATCAACACAATGGTGATACTATGTATATTCCAGTTGATTTTTGAAGGATCAGATCAAACTATAGAACCTCACTTCTCATATCTCGATAACACAAATATATTTGCCCAAATATTCTAGCGCATAGACTCGCTTGAAATTCATAGAACAAGATACTCTTCGATATACCTATTGAATGAAATTAATTCACGAAAATATTCATAAATTTTTTTCAAATATCATGGCGCAGTTGGTAGAATGGGTTTCTACCATCAGTGAAGAAAGGATAGATCGCAAAACGTATTGGCTGAATCAATTCGAGCTCTATTGATTGAGGAGTTTCGTCGGAAGAGAAAGGAGTAGTAACAAATGAACTCACTAGATTACAGTTTATGGAAAGATTTCAATGATTATAATATGAAAAATGAAATTTATAAACTTGATAGCAAGTAACGCTGCATTAGGATCATTATAACTGATGACGTTTCCTAAAGAAAATATTCTTGTTTGACTGTGTTTCCCTCACCATACTGTTTCCAGTTTCTGAGAAACATTAATGCAGTCGATGTAGTCGAAATGTTTAGAACGTTACCCACACATGCTTTCTTCGTTATTACAGCGTGTTTATCTGCGTTCAATTAGCATATTCATGGTGTGTTAAGAAACGAGTGCTGCCAAGTGCGATTAGTAGGAGGGCAAGTGTCCAAGTGCTTCATCGAAATGATTATTGTCTATATCACTAGGAATTAATCTCTTGTATGCAAATTGACTTTTCCTCATTAGTTGGCATTCGCATGTTCACTGTTCATTGCAAAAACAGCGGAATAATTTGAATACATTTTTGGTTGAAATGAGAATTTCTGAATGAATGAGTCTAATATCAACCCAGGTAGTTTTGTGGATTAGGGGAAGTAATATCACATTTTTCATTTCCGGAAAAGATGAATTCTTGTATTCACTGTGTGAACCAAGAGAAAAAATTAAAAGAAGCTATTCATTAAATCGATATAAACAAAAATTATAAAGAATCCAGGTGAAGGAGGTTGATAAAACAGACCAATTTGGAGGGACTTCTTCTTCACTTTCTGAAGGGAAGCAGAAGTTCTATAACAGCCGCTGCTGAAGACAACAATACATTTATCTGAATCACTACTACCCCATCTACATGGCAAGTCGGGCGTTGAATTACTTGAAAGTCACTTTATTTATAATTCGGTAAGATTGGAACTCTTAGTGAGGGAGTGGGGAATATTTTCCTCTCCAGAAAATGTCAAAGTTTTTTGCGAAACGAACATTGAGTGCGAGTGGTGCTGGTTCGGTGTTAATGTAATTGATATCTACAAATAGTTTTTACTTTTTCTCACTGAATTTTCATAAAAAACATACGTAACCTGAATTGAATAGATACCTGTCTGATATATGAAAACTCCGACATTGGGAATACCATCACAGGATATTTCTACAAAAAAAAAGAGAAGTTTGCAAAAAATTATTCATCGGGATAATATTTCCCTCTCAAACCAGTGGGCATATGAATCAACCCTAGAACTATTTCACTAGATATACCAAACAGTATCAATAGGTCGATTTTGAGCTCATCTGCTTTGAAACTCGTGTGACACATACATTCGGAGGATATTTTTGTATATTTGATATTACATCTTTGATAGGGGTTGTGTATTTTTTTGGCATCGACTTGAAGCCGAAAATCCTTTTTCAAACTTGGTGATAGCTTTGTGGTTCTGGTGTACCTACCATTGAAGAGAACTACCATTTTCTGACAACCATTAGAAACAACTACAATGAAATGGCAGTCATTCTTGAACTCATTCCATCTAGCTGCTATCCAACGAAATAATATGAACGGAGAAAATGAATGAAATGAAGCCCTTCATGATATAAATATAACCTACTGGCATGCCCAAAATTGTATTTGTTGCTCTTGATAAATCCTGCCTCAAAATTATTAGAAAGAGTGGTCCAACGAAAAGTTTGCACCCAGCTCTTTTCGTTTATTTGGAATTTGAAGTTAAAAGGCCCGGACACGTGAAGTAGCCCCAAAGGGGACACATTTCACACATACTTTTTAGTTATAGATGTATTAGTGTCTGTGTGATTAACAATGGTATGAAATTATAGCGGCATTCAGACAAATCATAAGAATTTGAGAAAAATAAACTTCTTCGAGCGGGATTCGAACCCACGACCTTCCGTTCTCTAGGCGGATGCTCTACCATTGAGTCGAAGACCCTGAGTTCTCCATCGCAAATTTCGGAAGTCATTTATCTCAAATTCTATTGTTAGTTGTTATTATTCAATCGAGAACCTTCGGCGGTTTTCGACTGACAGAGGTGTTGGGTGGGAAGGACACACATTCATTATCATATGGTCTTAGTACCCAATTGTACCTTTCAACCGAAGCGTCGTCGATGTTTATCGACTTCAGCAGGTATCAGGTGTAGATACCAACCAGATGATTTCAAGCCGGAAAATTTGAACTATAGATGTATTATTGTCTGTATGATTAACAATGGAATGAAATTATAGCGGCATTAGTTCAAATTTTCCGGCTTGAAATCATCTGGTTGGTATCTACACCTGATACCTGCTGAAGTCGATAAACATCGACGACGCTTCGGTTGAAAGGTACAATTGGGTACTAAGACCATATGATAATGAATGTGTATCCTTCCCACCTAACACCTCTGTCAGTCGAAAACCGCCGAAGGTTCTCGATTGAATAATAACAACTAACAATAGAATTTGAGATAAATGATTTCCGAAATTTGCGATGGAGAACTCAGGGTCTTCGATAGCTCAATGGTAGAGCATCCGCCTAGAGAACGGAAGGTCGTGGGTTCGAATCCCGCTCAAAGAAGTATATTTTTCTCAAATTCTTATGATTTGTCTGAATGCCGCTATAATTTCATTCCATACTTCTTAATCTCTGATTCTGAACCCCTACTAAGAGGGTGTCACAACCAAATAGTTCAAATGGAATGTGGGGTCGAGTGATATATCATGTGAAAAGGTACAAAATTATTTTTCCAGTGATACCCTATTCAATAAAATTCACCCAAACATGCAATACAAAACGGCGTTAGGATACCAACCCCTCCACATTTTGGTATTCACAGAAATAAGGTTTTGGTATTCAAGAATCAGAGTAACAACAAACATTCCAGAATTACTTCGTTCTAACTGAAGCAAGATTTCAATGTTGTAATTTTTCATAACAATCAAATTCCCTATTTTTCGTTTGCTTTTTGTTCGTTTGGAAAAGTACAGATGAGGCTAGGAAAAATATTATAGTGCAAGCGCTGCGAAACATTCCGTTTGCAAAAACCGATGTCCTCGTTCTGATTGATGATTTGAGTTAAGAAAGACTCAATAAGTGATATTGTGGAGGTTGCCGGACGCAATTATGGTCCAGTTTTTTTTTTCGGCCTTATAATAAGAGTTTTCGATTCCATCGCTGTAGCAGTAAAGAACAAAAATAATTTTTGACTACTAACATGTTGTTTGGATGAGGTATTGAAAAAAACGGCATGATCTTATACAGTACACATTCAATAATGAAAAAATTGGTTAACATATTGATTTGCAATGAAAAATAACAAAACTTTGCTTTCATTCAAGTAAGTTTCCGATGCATTTGCAAATGAAAATACAATTGATTCCGCTTTTTGCAAGTGCAATACATCATCCTGCATTCAGCATTATATTTGCAAAGCTTGATCAAAGGATTTAGGTGGTTTTGCCATTTGCACCGGGTACAACTTTCCACCTTCTCTTTCATAACCGAATTGAAGAAAGTTCAGAGGCTCATGTATTGGTTTTCAGATATTTTTCCACAGATCTGTTTGAGCTGCAGCCTTCAAGAAATGTAGATACAAAGCATCAGAAGTGCATATAATTTTAGATACATTTCAAGATATTACCTTGAGAAGTGCATACAATTTCGATGCCATTTAAATGGATCGGAGTTTCAGAGTTATTCGCAAAAATAAAAAGTGCATCGACGAATTCTTCGAATGCAGCGCTTATACATTGCTTCTTAGTCGCTTATCGGCTTGTCGTGTTGCAACCCTTTCAAGCATGTAACGCGGGTAAAATATTATAATTTTTTTTCGGCAAACAATTCAGCTACTGAATGACAGCTTGAACAAGTCTTTTCTTGGCCGATCATTCGAACCAAATCCCTCGATAACCAATATATAGCTCATGCCAAAAGTGGATACTGACTATCAAAATATCGGTATCCGCCTCATTCTCAATTACTTGTTCAATTCCTCCATGAACACCATGAAAAATATGGCTGAACATCCTACAATATGCTTTTAAGTGATCGAACTTCAAGTCTAGCACTTCGAAAGATCTATCACCTTGGAGCTCGAAGCATTTCTTGGAGTTCTCGTATCTACCGGTAATAAAAATTTCTGTTTCAGCATTGATTTTCATCATGCATGTTATCTTGGTTGTTGCACAGATATATATATATATATATATCTTCTTCGGGTTCTTCGGGACAACTATAAAAGGGTTGATCACAATATACATAAGTTATTTTCTATATGGAGTACTTATTAACCTGAGATTGAAATAAAAATGGATCAAAACAAACAGAAAATACATTAATGAAATGACAATGACGAGTTGACTCAATCAAAGTGTTATATTTTTTTCGTTGAAAAGTAACAAATAAGTATATATCTGACTGAGGTTATTTCAGTCGGTTCGTTTATTCATAGAATGTTGTTCCTTATAAATGTGAACCATTTCTAGAAATATTCTTTTCGAAAGATCTCTGTGTCCAAGTTTTCAGTATTCTCATAATCCATTCGATGATCATTACGATTCACATGTTTCGATAAGGTACACGAATTGATGTTCCTTCTACAATCGCTCCTGTGTGAAATTTTGCGACTATTGAGATTCCTGGCTGTTTGACCAATATATGTCTGATTACAATCTAGACGGGGAATTTTATAAACAATATTGGATTTGTTTTTTTCAAAATTAAGTTTTTTGAATTTGTTTTTCGTAGCAGTACCTACGCCTCATTCTCATAACGAAGCACTTTCTTTCAGCGCTCTATGCAGTGTTATTTTTTACGACGACAATTTTTTTCTTTTCCTGATATAGCTGTCCATGCAACTTTTTTGCCACGAGAAATGTTGTTCATCAGCATTCGGATCGAACAAATCCTCAAACATGTCTGAAATTTTGTCTTTGTGTCGACTTGCTGCAATTTGAAACGTTATTTTTTTGGTTATTCACCATTTTATCTGGTAAATCATAAAATAAACATGATTTTTCGTTGTTTCCAAATGTATTAATTGTAGCAAATTTTTCAATTTTTGAAACCAAATGTATCACAAAATTGGGAGCACTGCTATCATTAAAATTGGTAAATGTACTTGTTATACTAACCGATGACATTTAGCTATAACTGAAGTGTCAAAAACGTGTGAGAGGAGCGCGGCTCGCTCTAAAATTCGAGAGTAAGTATGTGACGCTGGGGAGGGAGTTTAAATTGATATTAACAACTGGCTTGCCTGGCAACCTTCAGTTCCAGGTATGTGAGGATCTTACAGAATCATTCCAATCGAGAAATAACGGTAAATGGTTTTTGCATTCTATACAACTTTTTTTTTCCACAGCTACATCAGTGAAATCGAAAACTCTTATTAAAAAAAAATTGGACCATAATCCTGTCCGGCAACCTCCACAATATTATTTATAAGGTCTTCGTAAACTCAAATCTTCAATCAGAATGAGGTCATCGGTTTTTTCAAACGGAATGTTTCGCAGCGCCCGCTCTATTAGGGCAAACGTTTATTTCAGTCTTTTCACTGATTCAGTTTGGTTTTTCGAAAATGATTTCAACTTCATCATAAAATATGGTTTATTCCATTCCAGAATGAGTTGTTATTGTTAACCCAGTTGTTAACTATCATTTTCAGAAAGGAATATTTTTGCTACTTACTGCTCGCTTGTTGTATGTTGTATGGAATCAAATGAATCAAATTTTCAACTATAGTTCCAATGAATCAATTGAAAAATTTGTTCTCTTCTTCAACGAAGCACCTTTTCAAATACCATACTGTGAAACGTTCCCCTGATTGTGAATATTTTGATTACTAATTCTCAAGATACGAATTAACATTTACTTTGAATTTTTGAAATTTGTATGCCTCAGGAAAAACCTCGCTCGGTAAGGCGTTCCAAAGTTCAGCTGCTCTATTGAAAGAAGATTCCTGAACAAGAGAGGTTCGATAGGTCTCGAAGCTCACAACAAAAGGGTGGGAATCCTGCACTCGTCGGGACATCCGTGTTGATACTACAAACTCCGACCCTTCTACGATGCTCCAACGATGTGGGTGAGTCCATGAGCGAAGAATTACCAACAAGACGGATTGCTTTTTTTATTATAACCTAGTAGTTTCAATGAATGTTTTGGTGCCGAGACCCACACATGAGAATCATACTTCAATACAATATCAATATCTGCCTTGTACATCATCAGAAGCTGACGAGGAGTATTTTTTCGCATAGAAATCCAAGATTCTGGGAAGCACCTTCAGCGACCGATCTCACATGGTTTTCCCATGAGAGATTATTGCTGATCGTAATTTCTAGCATTGAGATACTTGACTTCTTAGTGAGCGTGCATTTTTGCTTCGAATCTAAAACAAAAGGGAAAAGCTGGGTGCATGTTTTTCGTGGGACCTATCTGTATTATTTAACTGAAATAAAATGTTTACTGCACACGAAACGGTGGTTACAATGTTAATTCTTCACGGACACCGAACTAAATCAGAGTTATTCATGCTGACAATTTCCACATTCATTTACTCTGATCGTACATTCATCCAACCCGACAATATTCATTTCGTGAATAATTTGTAGTTTGCTGATATTTAATTAATATCGATCGACAGGCGGACCACTTCAATTTTGCAGATGCATATCGAAGTTTCGAGTGTAGATACTCCAGAAGAATTAATCAGGAATAGAAATTGGGGTGGAATCGAATATGATTTCCACTTCAAATTCCCCTAGAAAGTGAAAATGGATTCGTGTTGCGACTCTTCAGAAGAAGAAACAAAATTCAGTTCTACAGTTTATTCGATAATAAACTATTCGAAAGAATTCAAATCGGTGATAAATATGAAAGACGTCATTTTTCACACTTAATTTTTGGGGTGTTCAAACACAATCAGAAAAAATGAATAATTAATATTGAAATCTATACAAGGGTAGTGATAATATAGTGGTTTGATAGGTCTTTACCAATATCATAATTACAATATCAATTTATATTTAGTAAGAACAATTAATTAATATGTAGTGCTTATCCGTTTCAGAATTGATTTTTGTAAGTGGAATTTCAACAACTGTCTAACATTGTTTGGGAGAGTACATAACAATATTGATTTAACAACTGAGGTAGCATTTCGGCATAATCTTGCAGTAAAGATATGTCAATTCTGATATCGCTTGAATATTGTACTCACACTGAAATAAGCATATTCAAATCGTGATTTTCGAATCACAACCTATAAGCGATATTGTAATTTCAAAGGTGATAGGATATCACTCTCGAACTGAGATATCAATATTGATAACGCAATATTGTTTATGAATCATAACTGAAAAAAATTTATATATTGAAAACAAAATAATGAAATTTCAGTGATTTCAATGCCAGAAAATGTTTTCAATAACATTTTGCATAGTGAGTTTCATATAGAAATCTGCCTTCACATAAAACAGCAATCTTGTAGTAGTCTTCCAAATAGATTTTAAAAATTTCATACATCATCTAGTTCCTTTTACTCATTGAGAGTCACTACCTTTCACTAACAATGTGTTGCCTCGAACTTGAAATCACCATATCTATACCACATAACTCCTTCGTAACACAACTCTTCATCGTGGCGTAATGTGGACAGCTACAATTGCAAAGGACCACATCCAGCAAACTCGATAACCTGTCCAGTATATACTGAGAGGTTGTCGAGAATGGAAAATCGAAGAGACGCCGAACGACCCCAAGCCAGGGGTGCACCTCGATACGTTCCAGCTCCCGCACCGGGAAGGAACGTGTGGGTGGAAAGGCAAAATCAGAGACAAAATAATGAAACGAATATAAATGAGGTCACAGTGTCACCACGTCCAGCCATGACAGGGGGGCACCGTAGAACATCCCAACCGGATCGAGAAGCAACCACGATAACTGAAAGCCGATCGGAGTCGACAAACTTCACAATGGCTGATATCACTTCATTATTCTCCCAACTAGAAGGTTTGGTGAACTTAAATGAATTGGGCCGAGCATTGACAGATCTAATACAGATCATGTCAAAGGCTCGGAATAATACTGAAAAGTTTAAGGCCTTCTTGGAATTTGAAAAGAAAATCGACGACTATATCTTTTAAAGAGATAGTCGTCGATTTAAATGAATATCAAAATAAATGAAAATGTGGGGTTTTCTTCAAAACCCCTGAAGACTGAATTTCCAGGGGCGGTTTTTCATACGTTTTTCCGTCGAATTTCAGAGAAATCTAATAATCGAAACAAACCTTTTAAAAACGAATTTTCTTGAACAATAATGTACGATACCCAAATGTAAGCCATAAAAGGCAGGAAATTTGGTAGAATAATGAAGTGATTTTAGCCTTTGAAGCAGTTTACGATAGAGCACTGTTAGCATCAGCAGGTGCGCTTCGCACGTCGACCTTTCGATCGGCTTGACGGATCGCATTGGGGGGATTTCGGTGCTCGTGGGGGAGAGGGAGACCTTTCCTCTGGGAGTACTGAGGTCTAGCTTCCCGCTCCGGGTTTTATCCTGTGTTGTATATAAGTGTTTTTTGCAGATATTTATTTATTTATATGTATGTGTTGTCATGTATATATATTTATTTTGTGATGTACTATATACAATAAATGTAAACTAGCAGATAAGGTAATATTATAACCAAATAGGAAATAAAGATCTTTTGGATTTGAATTTGAATTTGGGAGACTTGGCAAACGGGAGATAGTGAGTTCAAGCACTGCAGCAGCCAGTGTTTTCTTCAAATGAGATTGAACTTTGGTGAACAAAATCACGTGGTTACATAAGTTGAATAAATTCGTTTGTTCCTTTTTTTTCGATATATCATTTACGCCATTGTACCAAAATGGGCATAACGATGTATACTTAAATTGTATGGTCACATTTTGTTATGGGCAATGTTGAGCCAATATGTCTCCATAATATTGTACCGATATTGGTCCATCATATGTGAGGTGTTCCACCTCAGTGACAAACTTCTGATCAATACCAGGAAAATGCTCCAATCTCAGAATCCGATTTAAACTTGTTCGTTCCGTTAATCAGCTGATGAATAGACTAACGAGGCCTTACCTTTTAACGTGCGATTACCCAGCACGTTGGCATGGCGGGGATTTGAATCCCGGTCTTCCGCTTGAAAAGCGAACGTGCTAACCTCTTAACTACCGAGACCACAAACTCGTCATGAATTCGCAAGCAACATGCAACTCCATTTTTATTTATTATTAATTCTATTTGGAATTTTATAATTGCATCTGGCTCATAGGAGAATACCCCAGTTTCTTATTCAGAACGAAACAGAATATTATCCTGAGTCCGGATGTTTTTCACAGGCTACAACAGCCACCATTATTATTGATATCATCAGGAATTTTTTTTCATTACTGCATCTGGAGTTTTGTGTTACTGACTGTGGATGGTTTTAGATTGTGATATAAATTTTCAATTGACAAGTACAATTAAAAAGTACCTAGAGTGATACCTCGTAATCGGGTTTCAAAGGGAAACCCTATATTAATCCTTATCACGCCTAATTACCGTTGTCCGTAGAAGGAAGAGAGCTAGCTGGTTGACAGTAAACGCTTATTTTCCTCAATCCCTTGAGAAATATTGACATTTCTGATATTATTTTCGATATGACGAAAAAAACTTCCACGACATGATGATTTCTGTACTGTGAGAAAATATATTTTTTTCAAAAAGGGTGAGGTATAGTAAGGAAAATCACAGTAAATAAGTTACATGCCCCGTAGGAAAAGTCAAATTTTCGGTAATCTGTATCAATTACAAGCAATCACCGTGGTTGCCTGGAAATG
This sequence comes from Zygogramma bicolorata, assembly GCA_032362365.1. Classification (NCBI taxonomy): domain Eukaryota; kingdom Metazoa; phylum Arthropoda; class Insecta; order Coleoptera; family Chrysomelidae; genus Zygogramma; species Zygogramma bicolorata. Next base: position 255,369 of record JAVJAQ010000903.1, on the reverse strand, counting down.
TGAGTCTCCAAATTGATTTTTATTTCAAATATCAGAAGCTCATCATTCTCCTAGAAAAAAATGTGATATATATTTCCGCAAATCGCTAGGAAATTTGGACATTCCAATAAACATCTCTCAAAGAAAAAATCAAGATTTCCTTAATGTGAGGAAATGGATATTTCCTTACAGTTGTTAGTGTTCTACATGAATGATTGAAAACGCATTGTTTATTTGCGATAGTTCATAAAACGTACTTTTCTCTTAATTTCTTCAGAAATAATTCTAATGAAGCAGTGTTCATACTACCTCAACCAGCTCTGGAGGAGTCTCAGGAATGGAAATTTCACCATGAATTATCGTTTTACTTTCAGAACAGCTCCAATTGAATTTCTAAACGTTAAGTTTGAAAATCCAACCTTGATACGTTTCGACAGTAACCCAAGTAATTTCATTACGAATCTCAAAGCACCATACATTTGTGAATGAAATTATGCGCGATTTTTTTAAAATCAATTAATATCTGTCGAAGGGCATGTCCCAGCTCTTCAGGTTGACTGACAGTCAATCGATATCGATAAGCCGAGCGCGGTTAGTACTTGAATGGGTGACCTCATGCAGGGAAAGACTGCGTCGAACGCCCATACAACTGCAGCAAAAAAGCATATCATAGCTCGCAGGCAATATATCAATGAGCACAAGGTTAATTGAGGATATGCCGTTCTTTGGAGGGGATGTAAAGCGGGCGATCTCGAGTCCATGGATGTTGAGCTCGTTAAAGATCCCTACCTCTGGTTGGAATATCAATTGCTACTTTGGGAAAGTGTGCTCACCGGCGTCGGTGATTGGCCTTGGTACTGGAAATTACCTGACGATAAATAGAGAATTGAAAAAAGAATTATTTATTTGTGGAAAAATGGTATGTTCACCACGCGGGAAAAACCACATTCCTTGCGCCTCGACTTAGCAATCTTCCCACTCGTCTAGGAATGTTAGGCTTTCCTACATGGTCAACAATGTAGTATTACTCATATTCGTGAAGTGAATTGCTCTTCGATGATATCGTCCGAAAACGCCTAATTTCATTGTAGCACGGTGCATTCCCTCTGCCTCAATTCTACTCAAATTTAATCTTAATTGATTTATTCGGTATAATAAATCAGGCGTTTGAAGTTGCCGCCGGTACGACTTGTCTGTAATTGCTCCTTGGATGGAGGCTGCGCCAAAACGATCGAATATGTGTGTGTGCTATTCGATACCAGAATATTATGTACGATTCAATAAATTGGGTAGCTTCGTCTGGGTGGATTGTGTTCCTTGTTCGGTTCATTATAAAAGTATTGAGTACTACAATGGCTTTTCCATTTTGAATTCCATTTCTGAAAACACTCTAAAAAATATTTCAAAGATGGTATCAGTACTGAATTAACAACATCGCACCGAGGGGGGCTACCAAGCTGCAGCCCCCAGAGCCAAAAAATTACACAGATTTTGTTTTTCCATAGAAAACTTATCACAGAAATAGTCGAAATTCATAAAAATTTAAATTTCTCTTTTTTTAAAATCTGAAGATTTTATTTGAAAATTATTCAATGAAAATTGAGGTTACTTACTCGTCAGGTCCATAACCATAAAATTACATATTATGTCTGAAGGACACAGAATGGTTCAGAAAATTGTGAGCATATTTATTACAAATATGACAAATCAACATATCTCGAAAAAACCCTGACCAACTTGACAATTGGAGAAATTAATTTGAAATGTCAGGTTATATTAATATTTTTTTTCCAAATTATGCTGTTAAATTTTCTTAACGAATACAACGCAGGCTCAAATTATTCCTAGAAATTTTCTTGAAAAACTCATCACCCGATGCGAGATGATTTTCAAAATATTCGTGCCCTCTAGAAAATTTTCCTGAAATGATGCAAGCCCTTGTGATATTATAAATGAAAATTCATATTCTCCAAGTTAATATTGTACATTCACATTCCTTTTCTTATGCATAATATGCAATCTCACATTGTTTCGGTTCACACATAACCAATTGATTGATACCCCCATTCAATTTCGTACTTTTGCAACTTACGTTAAAATGAGGAACCAAACACCAAGAATGACAAATAGGTAATACATCTATATGCACTATTCGAAACCATATTATTTTATTTTATTTATTTATTTACGGGTGAATCCCATTTTTTGTTTACAATGAATGATGTAGCACGAAGCTTATAATCTACTATTTATCTCATACTACTTCTAATTTTAAATTACATTTGTGTACAACAAAGACAATAAAAACAGAGACAGAATTAACTTATACATATTTTTATGACTGAACGGCGAGATTTTTCTTTCTTAAAAGTATTTTTATTATCACAGAAAAAAATGAATTTATCACAGTAGTTATTTCCCAGTCTCAACATCTTAGATAAAGAAGAATGATAGCCATAGTTGGTTGAGTGATATGGTGTACTAAATAGCTTTATTTGTCTAGTGGACCTCTGCGGAACGTTGAAATGAATAAGAGATAGGATTTCTGGACAATCAATGAGACCAGACATAATTTTGAATAGATAAACCAATGACACAGTTATTCTTCTATCCTCAAGACTCGACAAAGATAATAAACTCATCACTTCATTGTGATTGTATTCACCTCTGACCAACCCTAGTTTTTATGCAATGATCCTTAGAAATGTATTTTGAACATTTTCTAATTGTTGTATATATTTGAGGTAGTAGGGACTCCAGATGATGGGGCGTACTGAAGAGCAATATAAGACTTTCGTTACTTGATGATCCCACAATGAAGCCGAGCATTTTTAGAGCTCTTACAGAAACTGAATTAACATGATTGTTAAAACAAAGCTTGGCATCTAACAGTATACCAAGATCTTTACACTCTTGTTTACATTCCAAAATATCGTTATTCAAAAAGTAATTGAATTTGATTGGTGATCGAGACCTACTGAACGTTATTGAGTGGCATTTATTCGTATTGAGATGAAGGCAGTTTGCTTCACACCAATCAGAAATGAAATTCAGATCACTATGAAGGAGAGTAGCATCGTGGACACTCTCTACAACCTTGAACATTTCCAGATCTTCGGCAAATAATAAGAATTTTGAATTAGTGATATTTGCGCTATTATCCTTGATAAAAAGGCAGAACAATAAAGGACCACAATGTGTTCGAATCTATTTATTGGGCAGCTTTGTCTGGGCGGATTGTGTTCCTTGTTCGGTCCAAAGATCGATTTGCTGGAATTCGCGGGATATGGGAACACATAAAATGCGGCTGAGACTTCCACCCACAATTATTTATTTGTTCATATATTTCTTCGCATCTTCAGGAAACGGCTTCTATAAACTTCACAAAGGACATCGGTACAGGTAAAGGAAAAATATTGGCTGCAGTTTTTATTTGGTGATATGTTCACTAGGTAATGACATTTGGAGAGGAAATTATCCCAGATATGCGATTATTTTTCATCGATACATTATTGGTCGATGGCCCTAGTAGTATAAATTTTCATGTGACAAAAACAGTGTTTTGACCAGTGTTATGGATCTTCAATTTGGCGTACAAAAGCAAATACATTCCGATAGAAGATAGACTATTTTGAAAACTGGTTTCTATGATTGCGTGATTGAGTTCGACACTTTCAGTCGGCCGCATGTACACCAGAAATTATTTGGTATTATCTATATTTATTGGTGCAAAACTATTGAGAATGATCATACAATCATCATTATAACTGAAATTACTTGTATATGGCATATTTTATTGGCCCTTCTATAATTACTACTCTATCTTCCTATGAGAATGATCAAAAGAACATTCCCGAAAACTTCTGAGCAAAACCGAACAGATAATGATCGCAATTACGGTAAACGGTAAAGCTCGAGATTACGAAAGCGGAAATAAAAAACGAATCCTTCAATCAATAACTTTTTCATAGTCGTTAGAAGAAATATTTTATACGTTTATCAGCCATGAATCTATCGGGATGCATTATCAGTTAATTGCCTCATTAGGGCCGAATAAAAAGCGATGTTAGACGTTTCTTTCAGCCACAAAGTCATGTTGGCTTGAAAGAGACGATAATTATTGGGAAATGTTAGCGGCGAGTCCCATTATGATCACAATATCGACATTATCTTGATGATGTCCTTAACGAGGGATTCTGACTTTATCCCGATTCTATATTTGAGTTGGGTTACAGGAATGTACGAGGATGTTTTGAAATTGGGATTTCAAATTGATGTTATAGTGCCACTTCTTCAAATCCTTCTACTGATTTGCGCCACTTGTATGTAATACCGACGTAATCAAGGTTAGGACTTTGACAATATTTAAAAATCTAGATGTATTTGTTGAGCAATTAGTTTCGTATTCAATGTTTTTGTTTCGTTTTATGTAAATTTTTGTCATGAATTGTGCTTTATGAACATTCAGCGCCACTTTTTCCAAGACTTGGCACCTCTTGAATATTTACAGAACCTTTCAACGAAAGGGCGGATAGCTCCTCTTGAAATACCAATAGGAGATGGGGTACCTGAGACTAGGGTAACTGTCTATCAAACGAGTTTGGCAATCATGATACAAAGAGTCCAAAATTCGAATCACTGTTACGAAAATAAAAACAAGAAAAAGACGAGGACATATTTCTCTATTTTCTCTGGCATTTTGTGTTAGGTCAGTTGTCACTCTTTTCTTATTTTGCATAGGGTATGTGAATTTCATAGCATTTAGAGTTTCAAGAAGACTGCTTCAGGGTATGTTAGGATTACAGGAAGTGATGTTGAATTGTTGAAATGACTTTCCGTACCGAAATATTTGAGAAAGAGACCTACAACAAAATAATTTCCGAATTTTTCGATTGGATGCTGCCAAATATGAGAAACATAAGAGAAATAGTCACTGATTGATCTTTGATGATAAAATCCGTACTATCGATCATTAATTATTCCTGATTTCTCTAGATATTTGATAAGATTCATATTGATTGCTTTTTCCATGACTTTGTAAATGATAGAAAGCAATGCAATTGGTCTATAATTACAAGGCAAATTTTTTTTTCCTTTTTTAGGAACTGGCTGAACTCTTGCTGTTAACCTTCAATTTATATTAATGGTTGAATAATTCTCAAAGTACTGATGTCAATTCGGGGGCACACATTTTATGAACGCTTGCCGGGATTTTATCAGTTCCGCAAGCCCTATTCGTCTTCAGGTCCATTCAAATATTTCTTACATTCTGTTGGTGAAAAACCATTTCAGGCATATAACTGTCAACAGGCGTGATATTCGGAGGATCTTCTACCGATGAGTCCAAAGTAGAATTTCCAGCAAACATATTTGCAATTATTCTTCACATCTCTGTCCTCCTTTGGTCTGCGATAGATTCTTGAATCTTATACCCCTGTATACGGTTCAGCACAAGTTTTAGAGATAAAAACTACTAACGTTTTTATGCGATACGTTCTTATCGGCCCGCTCTTATACAGTCTTCAATTTTGTGCCTCTGAATGCGGTATTGTTTACAAACCACAATTCGTACAATATGCCTCGCAATCATAGAAAACGGAAAGTTCGGGAGGAAGTGATGAAATTAAAGGGAAAAATGGCTCGTTTGGAAAGAAAACTCAGCAGTGACAGTTCAGATAGTGAAGGTTAGTACTGTACATCAACCAAAAACAAAACAAAAAAAAAACTACACTTCGCCACATATTGAGCACATTCATACAGGGTGAGGTCTCAGTTCTGAGTAATGCAATATTGCCGGTGGTATAACTCGATACTTACACATTTTGTCATCATTATAGTATGCAAAGGTCTCAATATTTCGACATCACTCGATGTCTATCACCAAACTGTAAACAAACTCAGATGATCCTTTTATTTATTTATTTTTTCTCTTTTGTGCCAGACTCCCAACATTCAGTATCGTCTTCCGATGAATCTGAACCAAGTGAGAGGATGACTCTCGTCATACCGTTACAACTCTGGCACAAGTTCACTCTGGTGTAACTCCTGTGGCCGATCAACCAATGGAGGTTCAGCGAGACTTTCCCTATTCCTAGAACAATTACCGAAATTACTTAATACCTGAAAATTGTTCCTTTTTGAGCGCACCAGAATTGAACGAGGAATTAAAACAATTAATTCCCGAACAAATTCAAAAACGTGAAAAATTCTTGATTGCTCTTCAAGAGCAGATTGGTGTGGGCCTCAGTGCTCTGAGTGGACTTTCAAATCAGAAAGCTCAGGTTTCGAATACTGAAATTACTTTCACCAACGAGCATAGCCAACTGTTGGCTGACTCTGCACAAATTTTTGGAAACGTACATTATGCTCTCTCGATTCATCGCAGAACTGGAATACTTCATTCATCAATGCGGATAGTAAAGCAGCCTCTCTTCAGAGTCCAATCGATGACTACCTTTTTGGATCAAGGTTTTTGGAAAAAATTAAAACCTGTCAATCTGCGCGGAAGGCGTGCCAGGACATGAAGGATACTAAAAAACTTCAAGTACCTACCAAAAGGCCTTTTTTGTCAAATTGTCCATATCAAAAGGTCAGGGTGAAACAAGAAGGGGGGGGGGAGCCGACTGACAGACTCCAGACCATACTACAGAGACCAACACCACCTATCAGGAAAGATGAAATACAAATCGACGAAACACCAAGCACAGCGGTACAACAATTACAGTCAAAAACGATAGTTCAGGTAACATTATGCCGGTAGATTACAATTTTTTGTCCATGCTTGGAAACAGATATCCAAGAATGATGTAATTCTGGGACGGATAAAAGGTATTACTATACCTTTTATTACTAGGCCGTATCAGGCCTATCATCCCTCAGTAAATATTCCTGAAACCCAACCTCAACATTATATTTCAGCAATAAACTCCTTATCGAATGAGGGAGCCATATGTCAGTGCACACACTGAAAGGGTGAATTCATTTCTGCTTATTTTTTGATTCCCGAGCAAAATGGAACTCATAGATTTATTCTTAATCTGAAAACTTTGAATCAATTCATTTCTACACCTCATTTCAAGTTGGAAAGTTACAAAACCGTTATACAACTATTATCAAAAAACTATTTCATTGCAAAAGTTGACTTAACAGATGCCTATTACCTTGTTAATGTACACGAGAAATTTCGAAAATATCTCAGATTCGAATTTGAAGGCACTCTTTATGAATACCAATATCTGCCCTTTGGTTTCAATTTGGCACCATATATCTTCACAAAACTCTCACGGCCAGTTGTAAAATATTTGAGACTTCAAGGTTGCCATCTTGTCGTTTATTTGGATGATATTCTCCTTATTGGAAAAACATATATAATCTGTAAAACATATGTTCAGTTGACAACTCTCGGGTTTTTGATCAAAGAAACATAAAGTGTTCTTCAACCCACAAGAAATATTGAATATCTTGGTTTCATATTCAATAGCCAAAATTTGACAATGGGGTTATCTGTGGAAAAGAAAGATCGAATCATCAAAGTATTGAAACAAGTCGAAACCAAAGTAACTTGTACGATTAGGAATTAAGCTAGGGTAATAGGGACACAAGTTTCCATTGCAACTGTAGTGAAGTTTAGTTAGCTGCATATTAAAGATATGGAAATTGAAAAGATAAAATCACTCAAAAGGGCAAGTAACTTCAACTCAAAAATCGAGATTTCCCCGAAAATAACTAAAGAGGTCGATTAGTGGATCCTTGCTATTATGGGAGCTGTAAGGAATATCCGAAACCAAAAATTTTCAATCACAATATTTTCGGATGCTTCCACTACAGGTTGGGGTGTTTTTTGTGATGACACCAAGGCTTGGGGTTTCTGGGACGAAGAAGAAGCAACACATCACATCAATTGGTTAGAATTGAAAGCGGCTTTCCACGGTTCACGATGTTTTGCAAAAAATTTAAGAAATGTCAATATATTAATGCGTCTAGACAATACAACAGCTATAGCATGCATTTCAAAAATGGGAAGTACAAAATTCAAACATCTGAATGACATATCGAAGGAAATGTGGGAATGGTGTGAAGATAGAAATATTTTTTTGTCAGCCTCTTACATAAGCTCTTCAAAAAATGCAATAGCGGATGAATTGTCAAGACGAAGATCTATTGACGCCGAATACGAACTTAATAATGATATTTTCAAAATAATCCAAAGACAGTTTGGTCAACCGGAGATTGATATTTTTGCTTCACGTATCAACAAAAAATGTGACAATTACATATCTTGGGGTCCAGACCCAGAATCGAAGTTCGCAAATGCTTTTACCATTGACTGGACATATCTTAATTTTTATGCTTTCCTGCCTTTCGCAATAATTGGAAAGGTATTGGAAAAAATAATTCAAGATCGAGCTACGGGTATTATGGGGTACCAAATTGGCCGACACAGGCATGGTATCCATTATTTCATACTTTATTGTCTGAGACACCCATAGTTTTTTCAACTTCTGAAAACCTACTTTTATCTCCTTTCAGGAAACGTCACCCGCTACACCAGACACTTTCCCTGGTGGCAGGACGATTATTGGGAAAGCATTTGGAAGAAGAGTACCAAATGAAATAATTTCCACAATGATGGCTTCACTTGGGGAAAAAACCATTAAACAATACTCTTCTTCCCTGAGGGGATGGTGGGATTTTTGTAAAAATCAGAAGGTAGATCCCTGTCAATGTAATATAAACATAATACTTAGATTTCTCCTGCATATGCTAAACTTGAAAAAGTCGTATTCATCCCTGAATACTGCACGATCAGCATTATCGCTGATTTTTGAATTCACTCCAGAGGAAGGAACTATTTTGAAGAGGTTCTTTCAAAGGGGCTTATAATGTAAACCCGTCCTGTCCCAAGTATTCTTTCACTTGGGATCCAAACCCAGTGGTAAAAACATTAGCAAAAATGTTTCCTTTGGATAGACTTACACTTAAAGATCTCACAATGAAATCAACTACATTATTAGCCTTAACAACTGCTCAAAGGGTACAAACACTCTCAAAAATATCTTTAAATAATATAACAAGATCAGAGAGTAGGCTTGAAATTATAATTTCGGAACGCATTAAAACATCAGGGCAAAACGAAAAACAACCTGTGCTTATCTTCCCATATTTTTAGATAAGCCAGAACTATGTGTAGCTTCGACATTAGATTATTATATCTAAAAAACAGAGTCAAATCGCAGTGCAGGAAAGAACTTTGTCATATTAACTCATAACAAGCCCTTTCATCCTGCTTCATCACAAACATTGAGTCGTTGGATGACACACATATTACAAATCAGTGGTGTAGATATTGAAATTTTTGGTAGTCATAGTGTTCGGCACTCAGCTACTTCCTTACCATTTAGGTCGGGTGTCAGTATTAATACCATAAGAAATACAGCCGGCTGGACTGAAACATCCAGTGTTTTCAATACATTTTATAACAAACCGGTTGTACAAAATAGAGAGTAGTAGAAAGTTTATTAATTCTATAATATTAGGTAATTCGAGTGATTCCTAATTTCATTGTTTGTAGATTCCAGGTTCATAATTGGACATTACATGTGAAAGACAGTATATATGTCTATGCTTGTTCATGTACATATATGTATGTGTATATATATGTGTATATATATATATATTTTTTTTTTTTTTTGAGTTTGTTTTGTAAAATATGGGCAATATACATAATTACTTGTACGAATGTCGCACTTTAATTTTTTCTCTAAATATCTATCACAGACCAAAGGAGGACGGAGATGTGAAGAATAATTGAAGAGCACACGGGAAAAATGATGAAAGTTCATTCTTCACCGAATTTATTTGTGCACATAATATTTTTTGGTACTCAAACGATGAAAGGTAATTTATATTGTATTGCCAGGGATATCTTCTGATATGCCGGACTGATAGCTATAACACGTGTTTACATAAGATAACGTATTAAGATGGATTTTTTTCATTTGCTGATGAAGCATATCTAACTAAGCCGAGTTCTAATTAAAAACGATTTCCTGAATATTAATGGTTTCGGGACAATCATCGTTTTTCCCGTGTGCTCTTCAATTGTAAGATTGGTCGACTTACCTGAAGGAAGATTAATCTCATTTATTCGAACATCGTGGTCCTCCTTTGGTCAGGAGCCCACCCACCACTTGAAAATATTTTTCACCCAAACAAAGTGCGAATGGGTCACAAAAATCAGACTGAATAAGAGCGGGCCGATATGAGGGTATCGCATAAAAACGTTAGTAGTTTTTATCTCTAAAACTTGTGCTGAACCGTATTCCGGGGTATAAGATTCAAGAATCTATCACGGACCAAAGGAGGACTACGATGTACTACAATCTCACAAATATATTTGCTTTTTGTTGGCTTATCTTCTTTGGATGGAGGTGGAAATAAACTAAAAGTAAAATTTGTGGCGACAGCTTCAGCAAATGTCCAAAACGAAACGAGAACCGTTTGGACATTCAACAAGTTTTGAAAGAATTCTATGATTATGTGCTTCTCAAGCAGCTTCAATTGTTGCACTACACCTATTTCTTGCGTTAACATACTCTGATCTCTCTTCAAACTAGGGTCTGGCTTTTCAGACTTCTAGAACGAACTGATAATCTAAAATATCTCAAGTTGTGCTTTAAATTCAGAAAACCAATTTTCTCTCATAGGGAGGTACTCCAATCTTTTGCTCTCATATTCCCAAATCGTAAAAGTAATTCACGACCTGCTCACGAACCACATAAGTATTATATTTTTGGAATTCATTCCTGGAATCAGATAAAATATTATGTGATCAAATCATATTTTTTAATAGAGAACAAGTCGTTCTTGAGTTTTGAAATCGAATTGAACTCATTCCAATGTCTCAACATCCTTAGTATTATATTTACCATTTACTGTTTGGGATAACGAGCCCTGTGGGATGATGGTTAACGTACCTGGAACAAAAAAAAAATCTTAGAATGGTTGTCAAAAAATTCTGAAGTAAATTATAAGAATATCAGTGGGTTCCAATTAATATTACGAATATTCCAATCCAGTAGTAGAAAGTTTGACGCTGAATTGGATATATTTAGAACATGCAATGACACCAAGAACTTCACAATATTCGTTGATTTCGTACACTTACACAAAAATATTCTGATGTACTTTTCCAGTTGGTGAATGAAGCAAAATTTTCATGTCATTGATTACAGGTCGCAATTGATAGAATAATTTTTAATTCCCAATTTTGCAACAAGTAATCAGATTGCCACATTCCGAATATTGAAGTTAAGTTAGGTGGAAGTTAAACATCTGGACATATTTTACGAAACCATAAATATCTTTCTTCTCTTCCGTGATGGTTCACATGTCAAGAACTTGGAAAATTAATTCAAATATTGTGGGCCCCAAACACGGCAACGAGACGCAATAATTTACTTCGCCATGTAGATCTAATCAATCCTCGGATGATTCAGAAATAATTTTCATCGAGATCGTCGTTGATTTGTCTTCATTTATCTTTGAATAAGTAGGTAACGAGTGACTTCACATTTCTCTACCCTCTATTTCTGGTCGCTGAGGACAGATTAGAGCAGTTTGTCCGGACCGAAATAAATATGTCAATTAGCGAAGTTTGTTGGAGTGTGGTGTTTTTGAATGCAAGGATATTCGTTTTTTTTATTCTGATCTATTTCAGTGGGAGCAATCAGTATCCAAATGTTTGTTATTCATTAAGAAAATGCATTTAAGATGGGATTCCCAGTGGACAAATTCAATACAAATTTGCGGCCTTCTTTTGTCATTTTGTTCCCATATCTTATAGGATGAATGATTTGAAAATTTGTATGCATTTAAAATACATATATATATATATATATATATATATATATATATATATATATATATATATATATATATATAAAAGAACTTCGAAACCACTAGGTGATTTCTGTGGATGCCAGGGAGTGAGAAAAACTCTTTGGTATTCCGTCAAGCTTTCGGAAATGTTTATTTCCTTCTTCAGGACTTACTAAAAAATTGTGAACGAATTAACAAACAATTTTATAGACCGAATGAGACTACTTACTACCGTGAGTTTGAACGAAGCTAGTTTCTTCATAACAGTCAAAGCTTATCATATGCAGATAAAAACAGTGTAAAAACATTTGAAAGTTGAGTAATATCTTTGAAAACTTAATTGTACCAAACAGCATGGTCTAATTATGAGAATTATTTATAGGTTAGTCACGTGAATCGTGGAGAAGTTGATGTATGACAAATGACAATTTATTCAAGGATTTATATTGACCCATGGAATCAATAGATCTATCGCTCGCTTTTTCTGCCATAGAATTCATGGAATTACAAAAGCTTGTTCGACAGAACCACTGATGCCACGTTTACAATATGAATTTGAGAAATTACGGACTATGGTTAGTAGATGGCGATTCATTCGAAATGTTGTGTGAATTATTATTGAGTTTATCAAAATGCAGTTTAAGTAAATATGTGTAAATGAAACTAATATTGTCAATGTCGGATTTTTTATTCATTTCATTATTTTCTCTTTGTATATAGATCATTTCAAGGAAAGAATGTTTGAATATGTTCCTTTTCCTTTCAACATCGATGATCCTGGCATCTTCAAAATTCATTGCGTGATTTTGTCTAATGGCATGCTCATTCAAAGCACACGAATGCTTGTTACATTCGATGTCGCTCTTATGAGACGTAATCCTTTTTTTCAGGCTGCGACCCGTTTGTCCTATGTAAATTTGGTTACACTCTTTGCAGTTTATTTTGTATACTATATTTGATTTCTCTAAGAGTTTTGAAGGAGTTTTTGTTTTTGAAAAGAGCTCAGACACAGTCAATATGTTCTTTTTTGCAATTTTTATGTTTGTGTTTCTGAAAATATTGATAAGTTTACCAGTCAATTCTCCAATGTAATGAAGAGATCTATATATTGGGATTGTATTATTTTGAGGGGTATTGATGTCAACTCGACTTGTGGGGGTCACAGATTTGCTACCACTCGAGTCACTCATGTCCTGGTGGTTGAAGAGAATGTTGTTTATTAAATTATGAGGATAGGAATTTCCATAAAAAACGTTGTATATGTAAATACCATCAGACCAATTAAAATGTTTAGGACATGTATATATCTCAGTGAATCGTTTTGAAATGAAACAAATTCAAGGGGGACCTGATAGCCCTGAGAATTATAAACGAATGACGATTTCGAATTCAAAGTATTGAATAGCATAAACAATTGAAGTCAGAATATACCTGAACAAAGAAAATCACTATAAAGCATCTGGTTTCTTGAAAGAAAGCTATCAAATGTATTTTTGCTCACGGAAATCATAGTAAGAAAACTATAACTAATAAGCTCCACTGTGTATAAGAGTTTTCATTGTTTTTTCGCTTTTTATGTGAACGTTATCCATGAGTTGTGCTTGAGAAACATTAATAATGTCATATTCCAAAATTTCAGAATAATATCGCAGCGCCAAATCGACCAAGACTTCAACTAATAAGCACCATTTCAAGTTTGAAACTTTTCACCAGAGAGCGTATCGCTCATCTTGTAATTCCAATAAGGCACAGTATTTCTTGTTTTCCAACTACAGATGAGTGATCGATCATACCTCAATTTGAATATATCCAGTGTGATCCTTCACGTGTTTCTCAGTGTGTATATTCGGAATTCAAGGCGGCCAAAAGTTGGTGCATATTGAAAACTCGTACAGGATACACTAAAATTGCTTGAAATTGAACAATATATAGGGCAGATAGAAGACTTTTTGAATCTTTCAAGAAGAAAGAGCCTTCATTTCCGAAAATGCAACAGTATTTTATATCGAATAGTTGTTCAGACTCGAAAAAGGATATTTCAAATAGGTACAAACTTCATACATGATTTGGAAGTTTTCAACATGCACATTTTCGTGAGTAGAGTATTTGCATTTTTAGAGAAATACATGCAAAATATTAGAATTTTTTTGATTAGTTGAGAATCACCTGAAAAATATAAACCCAAGTTAATTCGAATATGTATTGAATCAGAAAATCAAGGAAAATATTGAAAATATAGGGATGAAAATTGACGATTCTAGAAAAAATTATGGAAATTTGACAATGAGATATTGTTATGATCGAAATATTTGCCTCTTCGAAATACCTAAAATTTTAGAATTTTGTTTAGTGTCGCGAATAAAAAATATAAATCTGAGATGCTTCGAATAAATATTGCATTTATCAAAATACCCATATCAAAATAAACTTGAACATTTCAATTTTTCTACCAAAAATTCGAAACAAATTTCCTCAATGGCATTTCCTTATATCTATCGAAATGAAGGTACTTCATTCTCCAACTAATTTATCAATTTTTGACCTGCATGCACGTAATTGAAAGCCACTCTAACTACATCAGATATAGTAATATGGCACTAACTCTGGGCGCTATTCTTGAATTACGTTTCTGCAATAAAAAAAATCCCAGTTGTAGCCCACATGATGAATCACACTGTATTACCGAAAATCCTCATGATGCTATCGACCTCATATTGGGCGCAGTACTCTTTATTTTTGATAACGCCTGTAATACTTCGTTAAACCCATCATTCAATGGGCGGATTATGACCATAAGCAGCATTCCGGTACATAAAAACCTTTTTCCCGAAAAAAAACTTGAATTAAAATTCACTCTAATGGACTTTTTAATGCATTTCCACCCCGAGTTGGCTTTAATGAGCATAAAACAGCCCTTGGAAGAATATAAAACATTTCAACATTTCATCCGAAACAACCTCCGCTGTAGCGCCATGCCGAAGGTTATCAAGGTACCGTTTGGCTTTCATTTTCCATCAACGCTCTGCATGTCGCTCGAGGAATAAAGCGATTGCAGGTAATTTGATTTACTTTCGTTTAATTAGCTAGCAAATTACAGCAGTTCATTTTTAATTGAATTAAGACATGCAAATTCCGCCATTATTTCGCCAGCAAGGCAAATATCTGCCGGCGCCGTGTTCATTTATTCAAATTGCTATTCTGAAACTGATACAGAATTTCCGAGAGAGCAGGCATCGAGGATGGAGATTCAGGATTGAATTGTTTTCTCTCACATTCATTAAAAAAATGCGCTCATTTATTTCCTACTCTCAAGCTGGAAAATTATTTCACTGAGAGGATTTAGAGGTTGAAAAAAAATAGGCCGGTGCTTTCCCGACCTAGCCTTCACTTATTCAGAGTATCATTTTGCTCATCGAAATTTCGGTAATGGTTAGAGCCCCGTGAGCTTGTCAACAACTTTCTTATACCAAACCAACGTTTAGATACATTGGGTACATTGGGTAAGACTCGAACATTATATATCGAATATGTAATAAATCAAATATCTCACATACCATGCGTGAGTGAAATTTGTCATGTATGATGATGAAAATTGAGCACTACTGCGTTTTGTATAATCATCGTTACAAAACATGCTGAATTTGTAACAACTACTTACTGGCCCAGTACTGAAAGGACGGCAAAAATAAAGCTCTTCAGTTACTTACTTGACAACCTCCAACCTGTTTGATGACTTTATACCAGTTTCCAAAAACGAAACTTTACTGGTTTGGGAACCATTTTCCTTTTCCTGTTTATTTTACAATATTTTCTCGGTCGATTGTGAATGAAATATTAAGCAAACATTTGCCAACATTGGCAGAAGTTAATTGGTTGACAATATAAATTATGCACGTTTTATTTCGATGGTAACGTCAATACCAAACATGTTTTGCTAACCAAGTTATCATCTCCAAAACATGCATTCTATACTATCGCTCAGATGAAAAATCCATAACAAGGGACAGAATAATTGACCATAAAAGCAAATTTCAAATGATATAATGCCTTGATTCACAAGAAATTCCTCTTTTCACAGCTCATTATAGAAATTTCTCTTCATATTTGTTAAGTATTATTATCACCTACTGTATAATATATGTTGCTTATGTTCTCCATAGATACGATTTGTTATATAAAAAACAAGATATGAATCCTTGTCATGAAAACATGTCATGTTGAATATATTTTTGGAAAGAAAAGTATTGTGGGCTTTTCTTATATTATTAAACATAGTAAATACAGTCCATATTGGTAGCGGGAAGTCCCCTACATATATACATTTTTGGTCCCATCGATACGGATTTGGAACAGAATTTTTGCTCTTCGACACAGCTCTAGAACTTGCAGAGGTTTGCAAGCACTGTATTGGATGGTGATTCTTCGATTTGGCGGCGGATCAACTATCATTGGCAGAGCATTGGGCTCATAAGCAGCCATCGATCTCAATAGCAGTTATCAAACCGAAGAAGTAGTCTTCATCAAGATAAATAAATCAACGTTAGGCTGAATTGCAGCGGAACTTTGTTTTGATTGGGATAAGGGGCCGTTCATAAAATACGTCACACTAAAATCAACTTTTTTTGACCCCCTCCCCCCCCCATTGTCACGCTGTGTCACACTTTTTGTGACCCCCCCCCTACGAATATTTCGTCACAAAAACTAAGACCCCCCTCCCTCCTGAGTATGATAAATTCTAAATGATAGTACACAAATTCTGAAAATCAAATATATTTATTTAGTTATTATAATAAAATTTAAATAAATTAATAAATATCTTTCATAACGAACATATAAATAATAAATGATATTTCAATCTTTCAGAAGTCCAAGGATTTTCTAATTACATAATCAGAAGATTCAATGCTCAATAATACAATGAAACAGTAAAAAATCGCTTTATTATGTTTCATTTGTATAGTGAAATACAGTGTACTGTAACAAGATTAATTCGCATTCTCAATTGAAAATTCATTCGCAAAGATGGAGTCACTGTATAGATTTGATTGAAAATTCTGACGAGTCTAGGATTAGAAGATGTCGCACATGTAGATTTCTACCAAAATCTACTGATTTCAAAAAATAGTAAACCGCGAACGTCACGTTGCCGTATACCCCCCGTCCCCCCTTGTCACATCTTGTCACACTCAGCCAGACCCCCCCCCCTTGTATGCGAACGTATTTTATGAACGGCCCCTGAGTAGTGAGAGTATCCTTTTATAATTCCCTATCCTCTAATAAATTTTCTCCTATTCTGTGTGCTGGTATATAGTTGTTCATTTGGTGAGGTACAATGACAGATGAAATAAAAAATTTGAAAAGAAAAAGAGGGGTGATTAAATCCCGTTTGACCATCTTCAAGAAGTTCATTGATGTTTATTCAATTGAAATACAAGATGGCAATTCACTAGATAGAACGTGTTTGTTAGAAATTGAATCGAGAATGAATTCAAATTTTGTCTTATTGACAGAATTTCACGAAATTCAGACAGTCATTGAACGTCTTGTCGATGAAGATGAATTAGATAGCCAACTGAAAGAGAGAAAAGAATTTGAGGGTTCTTTTCATAAGGTTATTGCCATTTGTAAAAATATTTTGAGCAGTTCAGAAAGTGATGACATTTGTGATGACATTTCCCAAAAAAGTTTACAAATGTCAAACCCCGAAGTTCATTCAAATGCTTATGCCATAGCATCAAAACCAAAATTGCCACCGATACCTATTCCAAAATTTAGAGGAGATCTGGACATGTGGCTCGAATTCCGAGACATATTCAAATCTCTGATTCACTTGAATACTTCTATAAGTGATATCGAGAAATTTCATTTTTTACGTGATGCTCTGGAAGGAAACGCCAAACAGGTAATTCATTCATTAGAATTTTCCGCAGCAAATTATGCAATTGCATGGGATTTACTTTGCAGTCGATATAATAATGAAAATATTCTAATTAACAATCATTTGAAGTCATTATTTTCATTACCATCTTTAGTTCGGGAGTCTTCCAGTGAACTGAGAAAACTTTTGGATTCAATAACAAAACATTTGAAATCACTTCAATCATTAGGTTTGCAATAATTATATTTTCAATCAGTGGTAAATTGGATGCTAGTACTTTTCGTCAATGGGAAGAACAGAAACCTAAAAATAAACGTTCAGAACTGATAGAATTCAAAAATTTTCTCAAATCAAGGGCTGAACTTCTAGAAACGATTGAAAGTAATCGTAATGATAAGAAAGTGAATGAAAAGTTCAGATCAGAAATAAAAACATGCAAATCATTTTCTGCAACGACTAATGTATCTTGCTCATGTTGCAGAGGAAAGCATTTCATTAGTGATTGTGAAAAATTTATGAATTTGAATGCACAATCAAGATTCGAGCATGCAAAGCGCATGAAATTATGTTTGAAGTTTGAAGAAGTCATCACATTTAAGTCGAGATTGTAATAATGGTTGTTGCAAAAAATGTGGACTCAAACATAATACTTTATTACATTTTGAAACAAAAAAGATCAGTGATTTTTGTTCAATTGATAGAAGCAATATGGAAACTACTAATTGTACAGATACTGTTGCAACCACTTCATCTGGTTCTCAGACATCTAATACTTCGGTGCTGAATGCAATAGTGAACGAAACTTTCACTGAGGTTCTCTTATCCACAGCATTGATTCAAGTTTTTGATAAAAATAATGTTCCTCATATTGCTAGAGCTCTTCTTGATAATGGTTCACAATCAAATCTAATAACCGCTAGTTTCTGTGCTAAATTGGGAATTGATTTGGAAAATATTAATTCATCAATTGTTGGTATCAATCAAACAGTATCAAAAATTAGGCACAGATGTTCCATTAATTTTCAATCATTGAGAAATGATTTTAGAAACACAATTTCTTGTTCAGTTGTTCCTCAAATTTCTGAAAGAATTCCCAGTTTCAATCTGAATTTATCTCATTTGAACATTCCTCATCATCTTCCTTTAGCCGATCCTGGATTTTCGAAATCTAGTTCCATTGATGTTTTATTGGGTGCAGATATTTTCTATTCACTCCTTTCTATTGGTCAAATCAATCTGGGAGAAAGAAAGCCTATTCTACAAAAAACATGTCTTGGTTGGATTATGTCAGGTTCTATAGGACGTTCCTCAAGAAATATTTCAGCTAGTTATTGTAATTTCAATGTAAATTCCGATCTACATGATCAGTTAGAAAAATTTTGGGCCCTTGAGGAACCACCATCTCTTTCCATCAGTATGTCTGATGATGACAAAAAATGTGAGGAATTATTTATCAAAACAACAGAAAAATCATTTGATGGTAGATTTGTGGTACAAATACCATTTTCAGATTCACCAACTGTATTAGGTAATTCTAGAAACAAAGCTTTAAATAGATTTCTGGTTTTAGAAAGACGCTTGTTGAAAAATTCTACTTTAAGAGAAATGTATACAAACTTTATGAAAGAATATGAGAAGTTAGGGCACATGTCTTTAGTAACATCGGATTTTGATGATCAGCCTTCATATTATTTTCCTCACCATGGAGTTCTGAAAGAAGACAGTGCAACTACAAAGTTGAGAGTTGTCTTCAATGGTTCAGCTCCAACAGATTCTAATTTGTCGTTGAATGATATTCAATTTAAAGGACCAATCATTCAAGATGAACTCATATCAATATTATTGAGGTTTCGTCGGTTCAATTTTGTTATTTGCGCAGATGTTGAAAAAATGTACAGACAAATTTGGATAGATCCTGACCAAAGGAGTCTCCAAAGAATATTGTGGCGTGCTAGTCCTGATGAGGATATCAAAGAATATGTATTAAACACCGTCACCTATGGAACAAAATCAGCTCCATATTTGGCAGTGAGGTGTTTGAAACAAATAGCTATAGAAAACTTGGAAAGTTTTCCCAAAGCTGCACAAGCTATTTTGCATCATTTTTATGTAGACGATTTGTTGTCTGGAGCTGATTCAGTTGAAGAAGCAATACAACTGGGCAACCAAATTTCATCAATTCTGAAATCAGTTGGATTCAACTTACGAAAATGGATAAGTAACAACAAACTAGTTGTGGAAGAAATTGATGGTGAATCATCAAATTCACATGAAGTCCATTTTGGTGAAAAAGAACAAAATAAAACCCTCGGTTTATATTGGTCATTTAAATCTGATACTTTGATGTATAAAATCAACTTTTCATCCGATTTCACAAAGATTACCAAAAGATCAATCTTATCAGATATTTCAAAAATATTTGACCCACTTGGTATATTAGGTCCATGTGTTATCGTTGCAAAGGTTTTACTCCAAAGTTTATGGGCATTGAAAATCGGTTGGGATGAACCATTACCAACTGGTATTCATTCACAATGGTTAAAACTAAAACATGAATTTTATAATTTGAATAAAATTGAAATTCCTCGACTTGCGGTTTGCAAAAATTATAAAACGTTAGAGATTCATGGTTTTTCGGACACTAGTCTTACTGCTTACGGGGCGTGTGTATATATACGAAGCATTGATGTATATGATAACGTTCATGTACATTTAATATGTTCAAAAGGAAAAGTGGCTCCTTTGAAGACCTCAACAATCCCACGTCTTGAGTTATGTGGCGCATTGCTTCAGGTAAAATTAGTCGCAGAAGTCAAAAAATCTTTGAATCTTCAGTTTTCAAAAAAAATATACTGGTGTGATTCTACTGTCACTTTATGTTGGATAGGTACTTCTCCGCACTTATTGCAAACATTCGTAGGAAACAGAGTATCTCAAATTCAAAACCTTTCTCACATTGATGATTGGCGACAATATTTTTTTTATCATTTAGTGGTAATGTTATCGGTATTATCATATTTGGCTTTGAATTCTCTTTCAAGAGGTGTTCAATACGATTGAAAAATTTCATTTCAAGTATCGACTCACCATTTTTCAATATGACGTTGGACTGACAAAACACATTACTCTTGTCATAATTTGAACAACTCATTGTGAATGAGGAAAAAATCAGGTCATACACTAAATGGAGTATTTTGACGAACGAACAATATTATTACTATTATTATTCCACAAAGTGACTATCGGAAATATTGGTTTCTTCAAAACTATTCTTTGAAACTCTGAGAAAAGTGGATCAAATACATTTCATTTTCTGAATTTATGCCAGAAAATAAGATTTGTTGAAATATAAAATGGGGATAAAGAATACATCACATAGAGCTCACCCATAGACCTCGAAATAGGACGATATATACGTTTTCAGATTTTGATATTAAAAAATCAAAATATTTATCATGAAAATTTAGAGACTTCCGAACTATAAAATATATGCAGTTCCTTTACTCGAACTTTATTTCTGATTCCAAAAACACGATAACTCTGAGTTTAGTACTCAATCCATATAAAGGTGAATCAAAGGTAGTTTATTTCAAGAACATAACTGACTTTTCATTATAGACGGTTTATGGCACTGTAAAATGCTGCAGACGGAATTGAACGCAGCTATAAATGGATGCGTTATAAGGAAATGGGTGAAAGGCCAGAATGAGAAAAAGATATGGGATTGTGAACTATCTTAACATAAAACCATGAGGTGAAGAAGTGGAATTATCGTGAAATTATGTCTCAAAACGGATCCAGATATCAAAGAACTTAGCCTTTCTAAATTAAATGCAGGGTACTGATTGAAATCGTAATGATTCAACTTTTCAATTTGGAATCAACATATAAAACACTTTCCATTTTCGGAATCGCCTTGGAATGAACTTTTGGAAAATATTGTGTTTCATGAGTGAATGTCAGGCAGTTTAGAAGTTACGCTCAAAAGAACGTAAAAAAGTTTTGGAAAAGCAGTCCCCATTTTCGACAGAAATTCTGTTCATCACGAAAATCTTTTGAAAAATATAGGTTTTCCGTTGTTGATTGATGATTTGGATATGAAACTCATCACCAATAATCGATAGGTTACGATTGTGAAATAGTTTCTGAAAGAAGAGGTTACATGGGTATGAACCGAGCAGTTGTTTAGTTGAATAAATTAAAAAAATACTCTTGGACAACTCAAAGAGAACTTCTTTTGAAATTCCTGGATAATATGAATCAAAGCTATATTTTTCATATTGTTTCAGTCGGATCAGAAATCCACACCTAGAAGGCAAGGTGTGCCATTTCTAGTGGTCACCATGAAATAAATATTTTGGGTTGTCTCTTCCTTAAAAATGGAAAAAAGGCTTCAATACCCTACATCATCTGTAGATTTTTGGGCATTTTAACTCAGCATGACCTGAAAAGATATTTTGGGGTGTATACAAGTTTGAAAAGGCATCCTTGCAGTCAACCTCAAAAGTTGCTGTGTTCAAGAAATAATTTCAAATTCATGCAACTTTTTCTATCATATCAATTCCTAGACGAAATGAAAGATGAATAAATCTACTTGTATGAAAACTATATTTCAATGATGTTATTGATTATAATGCCAAATCTCCTTCAACTATTCTCCAATCCAAATTCAATATCTGAGAGGTTTTGCAAAGTGTCACACGTCCATCGAATCTTCTTCGAGTTGTGAACAAACTTCATCCTCCAATGATATTCAACATAGCCATTTCAATAATATAACATGCAGTGGCGGATTCACAGATTTGCCGCCGGTAGGCTATTCAATTTATGCCTACTCTAAATTTTGCTATCTCTATCCACAATGATATCAATTTTCTATCAATAATACTCCAACTTCATAATTTGTGCTCCATCATCCTCGTTACATCAACTGTTCCTGTATGGTAAGTATCATTGAGAACTATGGTACCGTGTTAGATCCTTGATTATTTTTACAGCAAAGAATTATCAAAATACATTACTTTTGTCAGTAAAAATACATGTATGTTATATGAAAAGAAACTTACCAAAAAAAAAACATGATCGCTGAGCTCGAAATTTTTTTTTTTTGAGTTATGATTGATTACTTTCCATATAAAAAAAGGAATTTCAATGTCATATCGTATGGATATAATATCGTGTTCACAGTAACCACGACAACTTTCGGAAAAATCATTTTTTTGGGGGTTATATCCCGAGTGCACCAAGTTTAATCGGTTAAAATGTGTGCTGCACTTCCATAATTCTCGAAATTTTGCTCAGCAAATGACTTGAATGTATGATAATTTGATAAAATCCCGAGACCGCAGGTCGAGGGATTTTATTTTAAATTATTATACACGAAAGCATTTGCTTGAAAGCAAAATTTTGAAAATCATGGAAATGCACACATTTTGGTCGATTGAACTTGGTGAAGGAGGGATATATGTTTAGATTATTTCCAGGAAACATGTAAACTCAGGAAACATCAAAATCGAACACAGGAACAATATAGTACCAAAGATAGTATCTGAAAAGTGATCCAAACGCCCGGTTTATTTCGAACATTTTAATCGGTTGAAAGGTCTAGTGCATTTAATCGCTGTAAAACTCAGTAAAAGCAGTCTAGCCCTCAACTGTTTCCTCGTTTATTCGCATTGAGGGAAATAATCACTTTAATTTTCTTCAATATACTCTTGTTTTATCTTATGATAATTCATTCATTCCGATTGGCATTTTTTGAAAAAGTTGGCATTGTGAAAAAGTTAGCGAATGTACTTACCAATATTAACAGTCAATCTAAACAATTCGTGTACAATTCGTGTACAACATGAGCACTTTAGGCATGCCCATTTGGATCGTTCAAACTTTATCTCAGTAGAGATAAAATAATCAACTGATGAAATGTAGCAATTTTCTGATCAGAAAATTGTCTAACTTCATATTTTGAGGAGGGAATTTTTTTATTTTCAAGTCGTAGCCGTTCAAATATCAGTAATTCAATTAATACAAACCAAAAGACTATATCTGTATAAAATATTGAACTATTATTTATTCAATGAAAACTCGTCAATTTTGGACAGTATTATTTACGAATAAAGGTATAAATTTCTGAAATTGAATTTGACAATTTGCAAACATGCTGTAGCAATCATGATAAGAAAGTTGATATCATATGAGGATTGAATTGTGTGAGGAGATTTCATAATTATTAGGTGCAAAGAGGAAAAATGATAGGTAGCAGTTATCAGAGATCGCTACTGCTGCGATATTCCAAGAAAGCATGATCATTAATGTATAATTAATAAAGAGTTTACCAATTGTTCATGTAGGGTTGTTGAAATATTTATTATTCAGCACTGTGTATAGGACTATATTTCAATTTTTGTTAAATATTTTAATCTCCCTTCAATTTTCGAAAGTCGTATTTTGTGTGTGTACCTATATTTTTTTCAATATGTAGATCAAAATAAAAAATTATGAACTGAATATGCCGCTCCAGGCTCCAGCCTACTCAGCCTGCTGGTAAATCCACCACTGTTAACATGTCTGTTCCAAGTAAATAACGTTCGCTCTTTACCATTACCTCCACCCCCACTCAAATTTTTTCACTGTCCATCATAGTCTGCTCTTTGACTACGTTCACCCCTGAAGCCATTACCGCCGCCCAAACGGCAGTAAACCTCAATTTACCCCGCCGTCGACCACCGAGCAATTCATTTCCACAACGAAAATGGATATTGATCTAGATGGATTTGTCTGCATCAACAGCGATTGTCGCTGGACAGTGCTAACCACAGACGACCACGCTGCATAATAACCTCGATAATAACTCTTGTTTAGTTCGACAGACGCAGTAATAAGCGAAGACCGGCCCAGCCCACGTGATGAATTACAAGCTAACGTGATTTCAATGTCCACATTTAATAAGCTCGTAATTGTAAAATATCGATAACTGGGAGGGCTGGGACACTTCACTGAATAGAACTGATTAATGCTGGTGTTAACAGTGATGTAGGATTTGCAATTTCAATACTTGAATCCTTGTGAAATTTTCAAAAATTAATGTCGTAACACGAACGGACACCACCTGGTGATATTCGTATTATGATATTAATTTTTGAAAATTCCACAAGGATTCAAGTTTTGAATCTGCAAATTCTACATTACTAGTAACACCAACATTTTTAATTCTTTTCAGTGAAGTGTCCCAGACCTCCCAGTTAACGATATTTTACAATTACGAGCTTGTTAAATGTGGACATTGAAATCACGTTAGCTTGTCATTTCGCTGAAAGCTAGAAAAGTGGCTATACTTGGTGTTGTCAACAGTTTCATTTCAATATCTATGGTCTGGATCGATTGCTCATTTTTTTATAATACATTTTTCATCCTCAAGCGATTGGGCTCAAACCTATTTTTCATTTTGCTCATTATTAACAACATTTGCACCAGAAGTTGGCTACAAAATTTTATAACCACTTCCAGTACAGGTTATAAGAATGTGCAACACAGAAGTTGAAAATATATCAATGGAGATAACTGAAAAACTTAATAGAATGAAAAGAGCCTACAGTTGACTATAAAAATGTGAATGATACTGCAATAAAAATTTGTTAAAAAAAACTTCCTCAGCTTCAAAGAATGAAAAATAGGCTTGTCGTTATAGCTAGCTAGCTACAAAATTAGTAGAATAAGACGGGCCTTCTTATTCTACTAATTTTGTATCTGGCTATAACGACAATCAGTGTTGTAGCCTATTTTATTCTTTGCTATACATTTTCTATTCATTTGGAAGATGAGGAAGTTTTTAAAAAAATTCATAGTGGTTGGCAGTATTATTCACAATTTTTTAGCCACCTGTAGGCTCTTTTCATTCTTTTAAGTTTTTCAGTTTTTGTGATGGACATTCTTATAACCTGAAATAGAAGTGGTTATGAGATGTTGAAGCCATTTTTTCAACTTTTGGTGTATATGTTCTTAATAAAGAGCGAAATTAAAAAATTTGTTGGAGCCCAATCGCTTGAGGATGAAAAATGTATTATAAAAATATAAGCAATCGATTCAGATGAAAGATATTGAAATGAAACTGTTGACAACACCAATTATAGCCACTTTCGTAGCTTTTCAGCAGAATAACCATGCTGGCGTTTTTTTTTCTTTGAACACAAATAGCAGAATATGCCGTATACAATATGCATAAAAGCCCTGGTGCATTGAGTGATAAGTTTTTGCTCAGTGAATTCCTTTCGATCTGAGGAATAGAAGCGAGCTTACACGTTTTGACAGTAGTAGATGATGCGAATGCTATTTTCCAACGCTGCAATTCCAATCAAGCGACAACTTACCAGTGAATTACGGTGCTGACGGTCTCATTGGCTGAACTCGGATCTATTGTTCCCCAAGAATCATTAGTAAACAATTTTTTTCAGATTGGATAACTTTAGAGCTATCCCCTTGCAGACAAGATCGACAGCTTGATATTTCGATTTGAAGTATTTGAAATTCGAATGCGTTTGGTTAACTCAACTGTCGAATCTATTCCATTTAGTTTTGTCAGCTTCGTATCACGTTGTACGTCTGCGTTTTCAACGTTAAAATTGCTATTGTTCAATGAATTTTTCACCTATAGGTACTTTCATTAGGGGCCGTTCATAAAATACGTCACACTAAAATCAGCTTTTTTTGACCCCCTCCCCCCCATTGTCACACTGTGTCACACTTTTTGTGACCCCCGCCTAGAAATATTTCGTCACAAAAACTAAGACCCCCCCCTGCTGAGTATGATAAATTCTAAATGATAGTACACAAATTCTGAAAATTAAAAATTTTTATTTATGGATGGCCACGAATAATATACATATTTTACATAATCAGAAGATTCAATGCTCAATAACAGAATGAAACAGTAAAAAATCGCTTTATTTTGTTTCATTTGTATAGTGAAATACAGTGTACTCTAACAAGATTAATTCGCATTCTCAATTGAAAATTCATTCGTAAAGATGGAGTCACTATAGATTTGATTAAAAAATCTGACGAGTTCAGGAATTCGTTAGAAGATGTCGCACATGTAGATTCCTACCAAAATCTACTGGAGATTTCTTTCATACCAAAATTTTTCAATTTTCGTCAGAAATCTACTAAAAAAGTAGATTTCTACCAAAAGTGGTCACGCTGGCTTCTAGCGCTCATGTCAAAAAATAATAAACGGCGAACGTCACGTTGCCTTATACCCCCCGTCCCCCCTTGTCACATCTTATCTTGTGGTATTAATATTGCCGAATCCATCATCATGATATTGAGTAACTACCGCAGCTGAATTATTCCCTAGTGGTAGGAAATATATGAAATTTTCAACACATATTTCGGAAATGGAACAATTTTGAAAAGCCTACAATCGAAATTGATGTCAACTGATAATAATACGCGAGATTATTCTGACGAAGATGAAAGCAAACTTCACCTTCGATTACCTTTCTCAACTTACTTCTTTCTTCAGTTTCTATTCCAGTATTAGATTAGATTTTCGAGAAGCTGGCCCATGGCCTGATTCACTGCGACCTTTTCAGATCTATTGTGATGCTCCTTGGTTGGCTTGCTGTCCAGCTTGATCTCTCTGATGTTACTCCGTATAGCCTTGACACTGCCTTCTTTATATAGCCTACATCCACTGGTTTCTCCTCCCAGCATCTTGCGTGTGTCTGTCTTGCTATCGCTTCGCATTCACAGAGCAGATGCAGTGCGGTTTCTCTAAGATGCCTGGAAACCCTGGTGTGTTTACTTATACCTGTAGAAGTTTGGGATAAAAGTGGCGAAATCTGGATTGCTTGATTTTTGGTGGATAATTGAGCTTTTGGAGGTTTCTGTACAATATGTACAGATGTCGCCAACACGCTCTTGTCAGTCTTGTCTGAAGCTAAATTTGCACTAAGCGAAAATAATGTGCAGTCGGGATTTTCCACTTTTATTTGATTGGCTAGCGAGAAGAGATCGCAACCTGAAGGTTAATGGGTGGACATTGAGATACCAGTAACAACGTTTCGATATTTAAAAGCAATGAAATCAACAAATAAACACGATAAAACATCGTGAACATCAAAATTTCAAACTGACATGACAAAATGACAATTAACTTGACACTTGTCATCAAATTTGAAAAATGGGAACATTACGCCCTCTACCGAAAAAATAGGAGAAACCTTCAAAAGGGGCGATTGTTTTTTTCGCCACAAAAATCTAAACAAAATCTAATCAATTGAATCACCAGGACTTCTAGGCATCTTAGGTTTCTCCCTCTTCTTGACAGAACCTGCATTGGGTTTCTTCTATCAGACCAATGTTGCTCATATGTTTCCTGAGCCGGCATTGCCCAGTTAGTAGATCCACCACTACCCTTACAACCTTTCGGTTGTGGTTTAGCAGGTCTTTCGTGAATCTGGGCGATGGTTTCTTTATGAACTATTCCAGTATTCGTGACAATGGTTGTTAAGTGACTAGCAGAAAATGATGCAAAAACAATAATTTGAAATCATGAAATCAGACGAATGTTTTCAAATGCCTATAACCTACAAAACTGCCGTCGGATGTACAGGAAATGTGACGTTACGTCACCAGATTCATGAAGTGCGACTGTTTAATCAGAAACTGTGACAGTTATCCAACAAGACATGACAATCCTCTAAGAATGAGAAGGCATTCTTCAAGTCTGTTCGAAAAAGCACCATCTTTGGCAGGAACAAAGTTCAACACAGTTAAACCTTGATTTTCGATAATAAATGCAATTTGGACAGCAAAAAATGGTATAACGAATATCTAAATGTCATTTTTGACTTCTCAGTAATGAACTATCTTTGAACAATCAATTTGCTTTCAGAAATTAACCTGAATTCTGTTCTTTTAGTTGCTTTGG
Source organism: Zygogramma bicolorata (assembly GCA_032362365.1). Lineage (NCBI taxonomy): Eukaryota > Metazoa > Arthropoda > Insecta > Coleoptera > Chrysomelidae > Zygogramma > Zygogramma bicolorata. Next base: position 226,702 of record JAVJAQ010000903.1, on the reverse strand, counting down.
GTGCTTTTTATAAACAGCAATTCTGGTTGACATATGGTGTTCATGAAAAGACAAGCTTCATCTAGCGAATTCAAACTCCGAACATAGCAATCGATGGATACCTGGCACTGGACTAAGATGCCTAGGAAACCCTGGTGTATCAACTCATACCTGAATAATTTTGGGATAAACTTGGCGAAAACTGATTGCTTGATTTCTGAGATCACAAATGCTTCAGATCGCTACTGTAGATGGCGATCAGTCATATACCATATGAAGCTTAATTTTCAGTAGAGAGGAATGTGCAACCGAATATTCTACCACTGTTTATTACTTGCCTACTGAGATTTTGACAGCCCTGTCAATACTGTCACTGTCACCTCTACAAGTTTTTAGTGTGTTTATATCAGTTTGTAAGAGTAGACTTTAATTCCGAGAAAATTTACTTTGCCCATTCACCTGAGAATGTACGACAAGGTTCATGCTAGTGTATTGAAAGTGATAGACTGCCTTGGAATTGGGGATACACACATCAGTTATGCAACGGTTCAAAATACGTATCACATCGATATTTCCTTTATTCAAACAAAACTTTGTTTTCAATATCTCATTGATAAGAGCTACAGATGTTTCCTACTCGATATAAGACTTTCGCTCAAGCTGAAACGAATAAAATTAGCTACAACGCCACATTCATGTTATTATTTTGGGGCGATTTGTTTTGTTTTGTAGTTACCTTAGGTGATGAACAAAGAAGAATATTTGGATCCCCAGATTTTGACTGACCACACAAAATACGAAATCTTCTACACATCGTGAGAAAGTACTTGTAATAACTTCAAAACATATTCTACTTATATAGACTCTCAAACACTGTTGAATGCGAAGACATAATTTCAGAGTTTTCGTTGACAACAATAAACCTCAGAGTTACGTCAATTTGTCAAAACCGACATTTGACAGATTTTCGAAAATACTCATATAATGCCCCCTATACAAAAATTAGAAAGCTTTTGTAATCGTCGATTGTTTTTCGACAAAAAATTCTAAACAATATCAAATCACTAGATACACCAGGGTTTTCTAGGCATCTTACACTGGACACATCATACAGCCTTCCTGACATCGATCAAAATTTATATGCATGAAATCATTGTTTGTCATTTGGTGCGTTGGGTGTTAGGGCCAGTTGCACCGCTTCAACTCAGCAGAGATTCAACTAAGCTTGGCTCAATCGTTAAGGAACAAGGAAGCTGATTGGCAAATCCATAGCAACAGAGCCTGTCTCAGATAAAGCACAACTTAAGAAAAGCGGTGCAACTGGCCCTTGAAGTCTTTGCTCGTATCCAATGGATGACGTTTTCCTTACTGTTCATGCCATCTGCTACCCTCAACATAGATTTTTGTTCCATATGGACAGAAGACTTGAAATCGAATATTATGATTCCTGTAGAGGTTGTTGCCCCTTCTGCAAGTAGCATGATACTAGCTTACGAAAAACTTTTCGTTACAGCTTCGCTTTATCTTGTGGACTATCCAGTAGATGACGTATTCTTCCCCAGTTAAACACTATCTAAAAACTAGAATTGGGGTATTTTTTCCACATAGACTGAATGCAATGCTACTGTGTTTTTTTTCAAATCGATAATTTTACACAACCAATTTTTTGTCGTCTGTCTCTATTTGTTCTCACGGACTCTGAGAATTTGTTGAAACCCGACAGAAACTCCGTCAATCGATAATCTGCATTGAAAAATGGCGAGATTTGTGACAAGAGACGAGACAGGATTAAACAGCTCGCTATAAACGTGTGTCGTGATGCATTGCCAGAGAAGCATGCCTGAATAACGGCAGGCGTTTAGTATTTATAGCCGTAATTAATGGATGCGTTGTTTTATTTCGTCTGTGGCTCTTTTCGGCACAATGAAATCTCTTTAATGATCGGTTGCATTGTTAGGCTTTATTGCCTTTCGATTTTTTCTGATTGGTTTTCCTATCGGGTATTCAAATTGTGCCTTAATTGGGAAGATGGCCAGGATGATGATTCTATAATTTGCTAAAGTTAATCGATGGTGGAGTACTTGAGAATCTACACCAGTTTCAATGATGAAAAGATTTGGACCAAAGTGATACATTCTTCCTTAATATATGACCGAAACATACTGGAAAGAGGATACATCCGAATGAGAACATTGGAACTAGGGAAAATTCTGCATGAATCTCATCAACCTTAGTGTCTTGCCAAAGGTAAGTACTGAGGAGGACGAATTGAATCTAGATTTATATTAATACTCAAATATCAATGTACGATACACTGACCATTCTCTCATGAAAAGTTAGAATTGTCATAATCACCCCTTCGGACAAAAAAAATTTAATGGAATGTTGCTCATTCTGTACTAGGTATTTGCTGAATGTTCTGAAATTTTAATCATCAAGTTCTGGAATGGTACATTCCCACTTTGTTCAATCGAGCAGTTCTGATACATCACAATGTGCAAAAATAGTTTTTCGTACAACAAGAGTGGATATGGTTGCCATATCACACGAGGACGAAGTGGCCAATATCTATGCGAATAATGCAGTTTATTTTTTTTTCGACCACATATAAAATACTCCAGAACTCTCTTTCAAGCATCATATTGATCATAAATTTGGGATATACAATATTTTTTCGATATTTGTATATATCGACATCCTCCGGAAATTCCAATAATTACGTTTCTATACGGTTGGGACTGGTAATCGAATATTTTGTTCTCTGTGATTAGTTTAATTCATATTCTACCTTGTGTGGATATGGAATTATAACGATTCAGTTGACTGTAATTGCCTACTTATCCATTGAGTAAACTATAAAGAAATGAGCATATCTACAGGTGGGAGTGGAAAAACATGTTTAACCACCAATGGAACGTCCTCTAATATTTCACCTGGTAGCAATATATTATCGAAAAACCGTATCGATTGATTACATACATATTATTGAGTTGAATGCTTTGAAGTCATCAACAATAAAATATAAACAGAAATGAGACTTAGACACCACTTTTCTATTACTGGCTCCATGTAATACCAAATACCTAAAGCGGCGGTTTAAAGTTTCAGTTAACTGATTATAGGAAATAATCTTATATCAATTATGGGCTTGATATTAATTATGATTCTTAAAAGGTATTGAGAACACAACAACAATAACAATCAATCATAATGTAACAGTGGCGTTCAACTTCTTTGTTCATAATAACAGTATAGTAGGTAATTATTCATTGCAAAAATTTAATTTTTAAACTTGTATTTTGGTGTTGATTGGAATACGACATAAAATATGGAAGATTCAACAGATGATGCACAAGACATATCTTCGGTTTCTACCACAAAACAATGGTGGATGTTACCAACGAAAATATATATGTTTTTTTGAATAATTTCGATTGATTATTCAAGGGATTTTTGGTTTCTTTCTGAAGTGTCATCAATCTTAATCAACTCAAGTATTTTTGCCTTCTCATTCAGAAAGCTGCATGGTCGGTATAAAATTCTATTTCAAAAAAATTAATCTGGAGATTTTTAATTTAAAAGGTTCAAGATCGAGTATCAACTCGGTCTCTGGTCTCTGTATAGAATGTAGTGTGATAATCGATAATGTTTTGGATTCAATTCCATTTCTCATCAGTACCGAGATGGTATTGAGAAATCTATATATTCGCATTGGTGGAGAAATAGATTCCTGTGGTGATAAAATAGTAAGGTGAAAAACAAATGTGACTTTCAACTACCTAGTCTAAAATAGTTTGTGATTGATAACTGAAACCTTTTTTTGTAGAAACAAACGACACCAGGGGCCTGTTTCATTATAGTACAAACCTTGTAGCTACAAAAGAAACACGGTGCTGAATAATTTTTTTAATCGTTTTTTACCTGTACCCACATTGTCTTTTTCTTGTGGCTACAAGACTTGTACTTTTATGAAACAGGCCCCAGGAGACAAGTTGAGCTGGATCACTAGTATGTTCTCTTCAATAAAAATATTGCCGTTGCTACACTGAATCATACCTGACAAGGAGAAGTCAACCAAGAGATTCCTCATCGAATTCTCTGTACGCCTCTGACATTCAATATCGAAAACATCATGTAAGCAATTCAATCGTTATCTATTTTCAGTACACGGCTCAATCGTAAAACCCATCATTCTATAGATCCATTAAGTTCGCATATTGAAACGGGTACTGAGAATGTGTCATCTTTGGTGCACCACGAGAAGCGCATATTGTTTCTGAGCCCACGTTCTGTCAATTGGAGACATTTTCTGCTGGGATGCGGTCACTGTGATATAGATATGATCAGGACCGTTTCCATAAGATTCTCTGATCAATGCACAGATTCCTTATCATTCGATTCCAAAGTTTGCGCAAAATAAAGGCTCAGCACGAAATGAAAGAGGATGGTTTTGTAAATGGGGGTTTTCTGTTGACCAGATATTGTCCTCCCACAAAGAACTTTCAGGAAGGCTGAACTTGTGCAAGGTAAGGATTAATGAAGTCTTACATTTTCACATACGGTTCCTTTCATCAAACGAGTCAGAAAACAGAAAAACATATAAATTCCATGATATAATAGTAGTTTACCTAACAAGTGCGGAAAGTGATACTTTTCCGCACGCGACTGCAGTAAACGTGTGCGGAAAAGTCACTTTACGCACGTGTTAGGTACACTAATTTTTCTACTAGCGTGCGGAAAAAACCAAAAGTTAACACAGAGAAACATTAATTATTAAATATAAGTATGTCAAACTATTGATTATTATTAACATTAATATTGTACGTACAATTTGTTGCATTGTGCAAATTAATTGCAGGGGCTAAAATGTTTTCCACTGTTTCGTCAGCAATTTTTCTGGAGGAAGTCATTTTGAAAGGCTTTACTGGTGACAGCTGCTGACTAGTGGAAGGGCCAGCGACAGTGTCACTGAAGTTTAGTATTTTGTTCGATAGACCCTTCTGGAAACTTTTTCGGGATTCCAGCGAAATAATCCAAAAAAACGTCTTGTTTGAAATTTCTGACACCACTTTTCAAATAAAATATATTCTTTTTCATACTTATAACGGGATTTCGAAGGTAGCAGATCCATATTTGCACTTCTAGCCGCTTCCTGAACTGAGGCAAATCTTCATCTGAAGAATCCATGGAAAATAATCTTACTAGAAAAATCTGCGACGGTACAATTGATTTTGACAAGTTGATGTTTTGGCAGACAGATTTATGTATTCTTTGTTGCTACGTTAATTCAAAGTGACAAATGAGAAATCTCAGATGTTTGCTATTATTTGACATTCAGTTGATGAGGCTTATAGCTGGGCCATTGAAAAATTATTGAAACCTCCTTTTTTTATCAAAAATTATAGCAGAATTCTAATGAGTTTTCTGTCATTCTATAAACTAGAATCATTCAAATATATTTTGAATATTCAAATGTCAGTATACTCCCCCAAAACTCAACAAATTTACTTTTCCGCACGCTAGTAGAAAAAAGGAGTACTCAACAATGCGACTGAAAAAACATCGGCATTTACAAAGTACCTATCATTTGTTGGAGGATTGATCTGATGATTTTGGCGAGGATTCGAGTTTGTTGTACACTAAAAACATTCACTCTATCCTCCTTCTGGGTAACGTCAGTAAAGAAGATAGTAAAACTAAACATTTAAAACTTCACATTACTTTGGCACAGTCTCAAATCGAGCTCCATCAAGCTAAGATAATATAAGGTGGCAAACTTTTCTCGACAAATTTTTTTTTCACGATCATTTTTTTTTCCAATATTATTGAAAACTCAATTGAGACGTGCATAGTTGATTTCAAACCTGTCTATGGAATGAATCTGAGTTGAAAACTACCTGAAATGTGAAAATTCGCCGAAAAAAAAAGATTTCATGAGAATTCTTCTTGAGAAAGACAATTTCACTTTCAAGAGAAACGGAAAAATCGAATTCCCGAATCGAGGAGTTCCATTAAAGAAAAGAAAATCGAGTGAAGTCTCAGGTCGGGGCATCCATAATAATTTGTGATCGTTTGAAGACATTTACACTTGAGGAGTTGACGTATCCAAAATAATTCTGTGGGTCAATGAATTAAATATGAATCAGAATGAATTAAATATGAATCAGAATTGTGATACCATTGAATAATGAACTGCCAAATCAGTTCTTTCTAATTTTGATCTTGCCATATAACATATGACACATTTTTTGTATCACCATAAAATAAGATTACCTTCATGAGGTGGATTGTAGTTTAATTTATATTCAAATCACTTAATTGCATCATTTCCTCCAAATCAAGAACATTTATGATTCTAATGGCTAGCTATGTTAACAAACTTTCCAATGTAAATGAACAGTTTGTGGCTAGATACTATATCTAGTTATATTCATGAATCGACGAGCAATTGTTTTACCTACTTGCTGTCATCGATCATTGCAAATGATAGATAACGAAAAAATTTGTGCTATAGCATCAGGAATCACCGCACAAGCTTGGTGGGATTAGAAAAAGTACAGTAAGCAACTCGAGGGTAAGCCCAAGAACGTGCACCCACGCTAGTGCGTAATACGCTATTCTCTCCCCGTTTAGAGAAATACTATTCCATTATCGGTACTTTCCAAACAGATTTCCATCAACTGAAGTACGACTTATACAGCTACCTAATGAAATACAATTCAATCAACTATGCATTGGGACTTTTTCTATGATCAATAATTACCCTATTACCAAACTGATATTACATGCATTCGCTAGCAAGGTTTGCACTTTCTGAAGTATCAGTTTTTTTCTTCTGGAGATGCTATCTTTGTTAGCGAAACGAAAGTAATACCTATATTACCATATTGCTTTAACGGAAGTTTACACGCTGTGTAACTTGTAGTTGCCACAGACCCTAGATCATGTATGTTGCTAATCTTCCCTATTGTGAGTTCATTGCGAATTGGCAGTACATTTTCAGATAACATTGACTCACTTCCAGAAACACTCAATTGAATTTCACCGGCCCAAGCCCAAGCTCTCTGTGAGCTTACAGTCGAAATCATAAGACTGTGATCCTTTATGATTAATGAAGTTTGTTGGCCCAATGGTTTTTATATATGTATATTTTTCTCCATGCCAATTCACTGTTATTTTTGTCAGGATATGAGTATTCACAGATACCTCTTGTTATTGATGTTGTAGGAAACAATAAATAAATAAAAATATCGGTTTGGTGTTAGGGTTATTGATCTCTAAGAGAAGTCTTAATTTAACAAAAAAATTTTCAATCGGATCGTGTACAACTATGTATCGAACCTTGGAACACTCACAAAGTACGGTCCTGAATTCTTCGTTTTTAAATCCCACGTATTGTCAATTTGAGACAGGTCCTGCTGCGACACGGTTGCAGTAATATGGATGCAGCACTAAGTGCTGCAAGAATATGACATGTTTATTTGGTATAAATTCCGTAATGCGCGTTGTTTACGATGATACGATTCCTGCCGCAATAATAAAGAGTTTTAGTGGCGAGTAAATCACCGATGCTGAACGGAGTGATTTTTATACAATTCGCAGTGGGTTGTTGGATGATATCCGACAATATATCTACACGAATTGTTGTGCTCATTTCGAAAAATTGAGCAGAGAATGGCAGGGCAAAATAACACAGAATCAATCAGTCTCGTTACATTTCTCATGATAGCAGATAATGAAAAGCTTTTTTGCTACTATTACACAAAACTGCTTTACCTCAACTGTTCTTGATAAAGCCATGAGTTAAATTGTATGTTTTCAATTTCATTTACTTACCCGATAAAACGATGACTTCATTGTATTACAGTTGTAGTTATCATCAGAAAATGAATCAGGTCCCCCACGAAATACCAAATTTCGAGCAATGACAGCGCATTGATTCTACCCAAATGGAAATTTTGAATGATATCAAGTCCGCAGTTCATGTTGTTTATCAAATTCGCTATTATATGTTGAAGCGTGAAAAAATAGTGTATAACTCCCATGAACTATCATTCCTTGCTCGTTTAACAATATAGGCGTGTTTTAGCCCTACAATAGTTCCTATTATACATCCTACTACTACAAACATATCTGAATTACCATAAAAATAGGAATATAATCCCAACTGGTCATTATTTTCAATCCATAAATCTGAAATGTGGTAGGATATAAAAAAAGACTCAACATAGACGAGTTGTTTATTTAACGTCGCCCTATTTCCGCTACCAAGGCCAATCACCGACGCCGGTGAGCACACTTCCCCCAACCGGAAATTTTGCCGAACCCTCTGGTATTCCAACCAGAGGTAGGGATCTTTAACGAGCCCAACATCCATGGACTCGGGAACGACGGCTTTACGTCCCCTCCGAAGGACGGAATATACTCAATATATCTTGTGCTCATTGATATATTGTCTGCGAGCTATGAAGTGCTATTCCGCTGCAGCTGTACGGGCTTTCGATACGGTATTTCCCTGCATGGTCACCCATCCAAGTACTAACCGCGCTCGGCGTTGAGCTGGGCCATGCCCCTCTCTTATTTCTTGGAGAAAGCTACAGCAAAGCACGTTCGATGGAATCTGGGAAAGTATAAGGATATTTATTGATCATTTATGGAGCGTTCATGCCTTAAGAAATCACCCAATAACAGGATAGATAAGGGGGTTGACGCTAAGATGCCTGAAAATCGGCAACGCATACATAGTATAATTGTTTATGAGATATAGTAAGTCAATGCCTGTGTTAAAAGGATTTGAAGCGTTTTTGTTACGCCATCTACGGTGTGATATCGATATTTCTGTTAACTTGAAAGTGCACGATAAAGTTTCCTACTCTGGAGGGAAAAAAGGTGCAGAGTTCTGTCTGTTAGTTTGACTGAAATGTTGAAAGAAAGATGATGAAGCTTCAAAATAGAGTTGACGATAAAAGTTTATGAAGGAAATTGAAGTTTAGGCATTAAAATAATCGTCAAAACATCTAGTGATCTACGACACTGACAAAAAATTACACTTATCTTTCTGAATTGATTGCCATCTTTCGGTATTATGTACAAGTAATCAAGAAAATGTGTGATTTAGGCTACGACATCCGTAAAAAAAACGGAAGAAAAGATATGACTTGGAAACGAAATCACCAGTGCCATCTATCCTTCAAATGATATTTCCATAAGGTTGACTGACTATATCTCTATAAACAATGCTACTATGATGATAGGCTTCATGTTGTCTTCCATTTAATTCAGATTGCTATAGTCGGCTGGCTACACTCTTACTTTTGGAAGGTGACCGATCGGCAGATTATATTATTTGTTTGGAATACCGACAGAATGCCACATACGTGTGTTCCTTCCATTTGATTTCATTTTTTTGAAAATATGACATGAGATTCTGCTCAGTTTGTAAGCTGCTCGAAGAGTATTGTTAACCAATTGATTGTTGGACCATGTACTTCCAATTTCCTAACTAGAGTATCAGAAAACTTCAAAATGTGAGAAGAAAATATTTCTATCAAAAATTGATTGAAGCAGGTGGAAGGGGTAAATGTGACGGGTAACGTATGCTCCTCTGGTTTTATAGTGCAAAAAAGATGAAGTATGCTCGTCTTCCCGAATATGAAAGGCGATAACTTCTGAACCAAGGGAAAGCACCGCATTTGCGTTCTCATTCATATAGTACACATCGTAATACAAGTTCTTGTGGAAATGTTTTCGAAATATGACAATAAATGATAAAAATTCAGCCCGAACATAAATGCAGATGGTCATTTCTTCGACGTTTTTTGAAATTATCCTATTATTTATGGCATTATTTCCATCAATGTATGAATTTCGAATCACCTTTGCTTGAATTCTTGTGTAGAAATTCTTTACTTTCCACTGTCTTCATAATGGATTTAACCTCCTTAAGAAATGTAAACACATTCACATTAAAACAGTCTTCCTCTTCACGGTTATAGATGATACCGTCAACATTTCAAGCCCAAATTGAAATGAACAATAAATTTAAGTAACTTATGTTTGTTCGACGAAATCCTGAAATGCTTGTGAACTCGTAAACCTCGACAGTATATATAGCGAACAAGTTCACGTAGACATTAATCAGGTGTGAAATTAAAGCGATTTTTCACACCTCTATACCGATGGCATACGTCGGCTCATATTTTCATAGAAATGTTCAGTGAATTTTGAAACGATTTGATGTTACGGGCTCATGAACTGTTTATATATTTTCCAGAGTTTGTTGATACGAGAGAAAGTTTAGGGATTCATACAAAATGGATGATTTTATTTCAAATGAATTCTGAACTAATGAATGTAGGGGTTCTGGAAAGGGTATTGGTATATTTATGTGTTTCATTTGATACTTTGTTGAAAAATGTGGACCCTTCGTTTGGGACAGAAAAAGCAGTTCATGTTTTGAAATGGAAATGTGTGTACTATTGTATTCGAATATTAATACGATTTTACATTAACCATAAGTGAGTTTTGTTTTTTATGAATGTAGCTTGTTTTTTCATTTCTAAAAAGGTTCATTTCTCTCGAGAGAAAAATGTAACTCACCGAGGAGAAAGCCAAGGTCAGCTAATTCTCGAAAGAGAATTTTAATTTTTTGCCGAGGTTTGAATACTGTATCAACAATCATGCAAAATAATTTCGAAAATTGATAAACTTTCTTTTATGCTAGTTAGATAATCGTACAGATATTTTTCTTGATATGAATTCTTATCAAGTATCCGACTGTTCGATTCGATAGAAAAAAAATTTTACTTCTTTTCGTTGAGTAAAAATGAACATATAAATATTCACACTCGTGTGTTAATGATAAAATAGTATATTATTCAACGAGCTCATAATGATGGCTATTATTCGCAAGGTGAAGTCCACTGCCACGAGCCGCAAGCGAGTGGCCCAAATCGCAGAGAGAATAATAACCATTATACGCGAATAGAATACTATACTTTATCATTACTATACTATACTATACTTTTAACATTACATACATATTTTAAGAATCAATATTATTTCAACAAATATTTCATACAATTCTGTTGACAGGTTTGAGTGAAATTTGTTTCAATTCAAAAGCTATTTCGATATGACACTCACATTCATAGTAGCTGATAGCTCGGAGTAAATACGCCTTGCTTTTTTTCATATATACACATAATATATAAAATATTTGTTGGTTTACACTATAACATTTTTACATCCTATTTTTTATAGCAAAACAATATAGTAATATTCGAGAATTATTTTTTGGCTTGTTTCTTCTCCGAATGAAAAAAAATTGAAATCAAAATTTCTATGAAAGAAGTAAAATCAGCAAAAATTTACAAAAACTCTCTGTTACTAGGTACTTGTATATCATTCTAATTTTATTTCTCCCATAGAAATATTGATATTAATTTTGTTTCATTAAGGTCGAGCAAACCGTATAATGGGTACATCATACAATTGTCGTGGATAAAGTTCTCTACTGAAGTGTTCTACTATTTCAAGCACGACATTTGACTACTCGACATTTGACTTCAATGACGATCGAGAAGTCATCCTCCTAAAACGCCAGTGAAAAAGAATCATCTAGTTAGAATTTCCACCTGATAGGGAGTCCATTTTCTGAATGAGAAATTCCTTATTCTTTCTCAATAATTGAAAGAAAACGAACTGAACAGAGATCGTTACAAATTTTATAAAAAATACCATTTCTCTACTGTTGTTCAATAGTGGAGAATTTTCGTCACTGAAGTCAGTATCAGATTTTTCAGCACTAGTGCGTGAAGAAAATTTTTACTGTTTCAAACAAATAGGGAAAAACTCAAAAATATCGCATGAACCAAGGAAGAGGAGATACATACTGTATGTTTTTTAGGTGGATACATGATGGAGTTCACATTTGAATTTTTCAGGGGAAAGCCATGTTTCGGTTAAGAACTCCAAATATGGAGACAGTCACCCAGAAGATGATTGGAAACTGACGGGGTTTGAATTATTTTTTGACAGGAAGCATAAATACATGCTTTCGGGAAGCACTTCAGGCAACTTATCTCACATGGTTTTTCCTAGAGACAATGAGATAAATGATTCAAAATGCATTTTTTAATTTCTTGAGTACCCTATTCAGCTGACAGTTTTTATGAAATAAAAGAAATATATATATTTTCGTATCTTCCTTCCCACAAAATCGAAACTTTTATGCAACTCACTGCTGTAACCGTATACACTTAGATTACTCTTCGAGACGTCCTCCGACAGATATACCCCACCAGCTGTCAACTCATTAATCTTAGTAACTTTCAATTAGTCGGATTTGGGAAATTAAATTCCAATGAAAATTAATTTGGGCGTAAGTTTACCCGTTCACAGGTAATTAAACCCTATATAAGCACGTTGAAAGTAAGCGTCTCGGTATTAGCTACTCCATCACGCAATTTATATTACTGTGACTCGTTCTGCATATCAATTAGCGCAAGTGGGGATATTAATGTTTTGTTGTGTTAATGAGATGAACCGCTGGGAGGCGCGGAACTCACAATCCCGGCTTTGAAATCGGAATCTGCGTGATGAGGGAGGATTATCTCAGACGTGTGAAATAAGTTTCCGGAGATTATGACGCCTGAGGATTTCTTGAGATCACATCAAGCACAGCGTCTTCTGATATTGTTGGAAAATTTCTCCTGGATGGAAAAAGTTTCCCAACTTAATATATTTTCACTTGTGCTTGAATTATCACTGGAAATTCTTCCGAGATCACGAATATTTTGAAAATTATTGAATAATTTTCTTAAAATATTCATTTCTCCGTTTAACCAGAGAAGATGGGTCACAAGCCACCACAGCCCAACAAAAAGCAAATATATTTGCAAATATGTTTGCTGTAAATTCTACTCTGGACTCATCGAGGAAAGATTCCCCGAATATCACCCCTGTCGACAGCCATATTTCTGAGATAATTTTTCACCAAAATCAAAGAATGATTTGGATGGACCTGCAGACGAATAAGGCTTGCAGATCTGATGGAATCCCACCAATAATTGTACTTTACGAATTATTCAAGCTTTCATACAACTTGGGGGATTTTTCCTAGGTCCTGGAGGACAACAAGAGTTCAGCCAGTTCCTGAAGAAGAAAAGAAAACTTCACCTCGTAATTAAAGACCAGTTGCATTGCTTTCTTTCATTTCCAAAGTCATGGAAAAAGCAATCAATATGAAGCTTTTTATCAAGTTTGACATCGGGGTCTCCTTTCTGACTACCGTTTTATGGTTTGCCTCCTCATTTGTGTGCTTTGTTGAAGAGTTTCTTGTCTGATAGGTCTCTGTATGTAGTTGTTGATGGAGTATCATCTGATATTCCCCCAATGAATGCAGGTGTTCCACAAGGTTCAGTTCTGGCGCCCACTTTGTTTTTGCTTCATATCAATGATTTGCTCGAAAAAACATCTTGTTCAGTACCTAGTTTTGCTGACGACAGTACTCTTTATACTAGCTTCTATCCATGCATGGCATTCGGCTAGAAAATTCTACACCCTACCTACCAACCTAGCGCAGTTTCAAGTTCGGTACGTACATTGGTAACAATGCAATGCCACCGCCGCCTGCCACATGGTAATTTTGTCAAAAATTTCAATAAACATCGGCGACACAATATGAGATGCACTTCTAATCAAACTAACCAATTATCAAATCTCATCACAACATCTGCTAAGTCTCTTGGTTCAGCAATGAGAACTCAATATAATTATAGTAGTAATCCAGATTCCACCATAGTAAATATGACTCCCAATTTCTATATATGTCAGCTTTGCCTGATTCGAAAAATAATAATTTGTCCGCAAATATTGAGTGAACTGAGTATCACGGGAATATATTAACGCCCTAAAATTCCAGTAAAGCAATGAAACAACAAGGTTTCACAAAATCCGTACTCGGAGCTACAAAAAATACATATATTTTTCCTAAACACAATAATACTAATAGTGGTCGGAATATTGTATTCTAATAATCTAATTATAAATAAATGGAGTATAATATATATATATATATATATATATATATATATATATATATATATATATATGACTGCACAGCTTACGTTGAAAGAAACTGCTTCAAATTGAGATGTTCATCAAAGATGACTGCCAATAAACTTCCTCACAACAGTATCCAGGGAGTTTGAGGGGATTTATTTAAATTTTTTCGCACATATTCTGGTGATTATCAGAACTTATCATTCATTATTTCAAATTGTGAAATAGGGGGGAAACTCCGTACAACATATTGACAAATTATGTTTAGTTTTCTCTTTGTTATCATTGTAATATCATCCAAATCAAGAGTATGGAGAAGGAACAATATGGGCACTAACACAGATCCTTGAGAAACTCTCAAATTGATACGAGAACGTGCAGCGTTTTTGTGATTGCCGTGAAGAATCTTGCACTAGCATCAGTTGGATATAATTCAACGACATTTTCTAGTTTTAGCTAGAGGAGTGATTGTTCTCTAACAGATATCAGACTCATCCACCTACTCTAAAGGAATTTGCGATTGATCCAAACAATTTGTCCAAAAAATGGTTTTATATACAAATTAATTTCGACCAACCAATGAACTGAATTGCTGGTTACTTTCGAGTTTGTTGGTTGTAGACTGAAGGTTTTTGGGCCGGAAATTGCGTCTATAACTGCGGCATATATCAAGAGAGATTAGGCAATGATCGAATCCTCTGCCTTGTCAAGATGATAACATTGTAAGTATATGTTACATTTGTTGGAAATCACATTTTCTTGAATTGAGTATGATCTAACATTATCTCAAATATTGGTTGGGGGGGGGGAAGGTTTTTTCTCCGAATGACAGGAAATATGAATTTGATAGACACATATCAATGAGCAAAGGACTTTTGTCCATAGGCAAAAGAAGTGATACTCTGCTGGTTGATATGTGTCTGAAGAAGTAAGTACTTCTAAGTCGCCATCACTGTACATAATAGTGTCAAAATAAATTTACTACCAATATGTATATTTCCATATTGAGCAACCATTCCAACACTTCTATCAAACCATGTTATAATTCATCACTACAGGAAAAAAAGAAAGATTGTACGAATTGTAATAATTTGCAAACAAAATATCGTACATATATCATTAGAAACAATTGAAAAAAAATTATATGTTCAACTCGGCAGCTAAGAAGATTGACTGTCTTACCTGAATTCCTAGCTTTGCTACGCTCGGCTATGAACTATCAGCCGCGACAGTCAATCTAATACTTTGCTGCCTGGTGAAACAAAGAACTATTGCTTGTGTGTATGTTTTCTCTATCGAAGTTGTGAGGGAAAGGAAATTTGACAGCTGCAGTAAAACCCTCCACTCCACTGAAACTACTGTAATGTTATTGACAAAAATTATTATCGTTTTTCTGATTTCACCATCCTTTCAGTTTTTCATTTATATCAGAATATAATGAGAAAACCCCTTCATCTTAGTGACTAGTTATTGTTTGATGTACACTAATTGCTCATGGAAATCAGAAGCATTTTTCATATAATGGCCGTTTACAATTCCACAACAGGAATTTATGTGTTTTCATACCATTTCTATGACAAACAACAACTCTGAACCAAAGCAAATGAATGTTTATCTGTGAAAATTGCGCTACAAACAGAAATTCGTTGTACGTTATCGATAAAAGTGATTAATGCGGCCTATTTGGGTTCCAATTGACCGATTCGTATATGTGGTAGGGGCTTTTTTATGAATATTTGCGTTTGTATCGGAATTTTTTGTAATCGTTGTTACAGTTGTCATTTCTGTTTCAGGAATGTTTATTTTAAATTCGAATCAGAATATAATATTCATTGTATTCGGTAACTTATTGAAAACTAAATTCTGATTCGCTATTTATATATGTCGGTATATTTCTCAATTTTTTTCAACGGTTTACATAGTGAACATGAGTTCTGTCAATGTGTGCAAGCTCTCCCAGAACAATTCGGTACCAGTAAATTCTTCACATGATAACCATTACATTCCTATGATCAGACAACATACCAAGACACGACGACTTTCGATCTTGACAGTATAGATTTTTGTATAAGAGAGTTACAAATTTCATCTCCCGAAATTTAACTGGAGTGCTCCAGAAATATTGTCAAGTATGCAATCTTTTGGAAATGACAGAAATCTATACAAGAGTACTAAAATTCCTTCCTGCATGACTTTGATCTTGAAGCATATTTCAAGAAGGACCTGTATTCCAAATTGGTGGGTATTGTCAGTAGGTTTTTGTCAATTGTAGAAAAAAAAACTGGCCAACTCCGATTATCATACTGTTTCATAATTTTTCTCTCACTATAAAGAAAAATATAGCTTACAGAGGCTGGAAACGGAGGTAATCTGTTTCTCCAGAGAGAAATTTTATCTTTTGCCGATGTTTTTATACTATTCACAATCATCCGATATAACTTCACAGAATAAACACTAAATGAAAATCTGCACGATTAATTTCAATACATTTTGTTTTTCAAGTGGGCATTGAGTGTAGACGACCTTCATGAAGTTCTCAGCAATAGTTTTTTATTCAACTAGTACAAGAAATACATGTATTCGGAACATGTTAGATATTTGACAGTTGAATACAATTTTTTCAACGGGTAATAATGAGATTTGTTGAGAAATTAATTCGACACTGTGTGAATAAACTGTCTGTTGATATCCTCAATTAAAATAACTGATACGATTTCGAGGGAAGAGTTTTCCTTCAGTGGTTGAATAGTAATTTAATTTTTTTTACTACGTCGAATTTTCCACATTTCCGTACGATAACCGTGACAACAAACCAATATCCTGAAATAGAGTGGTTCTTGGTAGTGTAGAGGTTAGCACATTCGTCTTTCAAGCGGAAGACCGGGGTTCGATTCCCCGCCGGGCCACCGTGCTGGGTAATCGCACGTTAAAAGGTAAGGCCACGTTGATGCATTGCTCGCACAAGTTTCGACTTCTGAGGGTTGACATTCGTCAGCTGGTTAACGGAAATGAACAATTTCAGTCTTTTTTTTTAATGAGTGAAAAGAGGACTGTCATATTCCGGCGGTTGAAGAACAATGTCTTTGTTAGTAAAAGTCATTTACCTACATACATGTTGAAAATATAATAATACAGGAGTATACACATTTTGGTATAGTTGTAATGACTGCATTTGGCGTACCAATAATACTTCACAAATCTCAGATATGGCACGAGGATTGCTGCACGAAGGCAACGTTTGGATTAGTCAGTGAAATATTGACGACATTTCGAGCTATGAAAATGAACTGTTTTTGATGTCGACATGGCGACAGATGCTGTAAGGAGAATGACTGATGGAAAGATAACGGCAAACAGTCCAAAAAAATATATTTAAAAAAAATCTCAGCCCCGTTGGTGAAGCGAACCCGGGACCTATTATACTACAGCACCGCTTGTCCATATTTTTGCTTCCTCACCACCAATAACTGGCACTCGCCTTCAGAAAACTCTTATAATAATATACAACCACTTCAATACTCAATTATTCATTTTGCTATTACCATTATTAGCAACCTTATACATTATACACAAAATATTAATGTTGTTAATTGAATGCGACACCGTAACACTAGAACTATAGTCGGGCCGTTCAAAAGATAGAATTCACGGACGCGTGAACAGTGAATGCCTGCATCTATATATAGCCTGCGCGGCGTACGATGCCACGCCTTCGAAACTGACATAAATGAAGAACTGTTTACACTGTACTGTACTCATTTGTGCTTTGTATTGACGTGTGTTACGTTAATTCAATAACGTGATCATTCTATCTTTTCAGCGGCTACACTATAGGAGAAAATCCCCACATTCCACACGCTCGAGAAGTATCCAGGGTTGCCATCTTTGGCATTTGAGTTGACATAATGAAATTTATTTTGACTAGCCAAGTCTTGCCAAAACCTGCCAGGTTTGATAAAACGTGAACATATCATGCCAGATGACAAAATAAGAGCCCAATCCTGCCAAATTGGCAGGAACCTGTCACATATGATCACGCTGCATGGTTTCTTTTTCAAAACTGAGTGAGGTTCTAGTAATTGAAGAGGAATGATATTTCGATGGAGAAGGTGATTCCCTATGTCTTCGTATAAATCCCAAATCTCAACAAAAATTATGTGGAATTTATTCCAAATTTCTAATTAGGAGGTTCATTCCTCGCTTCATTCATTTGTTGGCAAAAATGAAGTGATTTCTGAAAGCTTCGAATGTTTTTTGGATAACCATTGCTCATGTCAAATATTCTTGATAATTTTCCCAATTATTTCCATGAATCAAAGATTCAGTTGCATGTGCATGTTGAATCAATCACAGAAAATATCTTATTCGCTTACGAATGGAACATCCGAGTGTGAAACCTTAACAATACCAGAAGTGCGAACAAAAGTGTTTATATTGTTAGAAAAATAATGAGGTATATATCCCAATTGGTCTTTCACTTCAGAAATCCGCTTTACGAAATTCACTGAAAATCTTGGAAATTCATGTTGAATTACAGAAATCCCCTCGGTATATCGTACAAAATATCCACTTGATACCTGAAAAAATCGCAAGTGATACTGTAAGAAACGAATAACACCTCTCTGTTACATATGGTTGTCAACGAATGAAGAATTCCGCTGAAATTCTCTGAGAGCGATGAAATTGCGTATGCTTGAAAACGTTACTGCCAACTGTGTGCAGCATTATTTTGACCTTGGAATTCTGAAGGAAATCATGAAACTCGAATGAAATCCTGAAATCCCTTATGAAATCCAGAAATCCCACAAGAAATTTCGAAATCCGAATGAAATCTTGAAATCCAAATGAAATTTTGAAATCCCAATGAAATCTTGAAATCCGTCTGAAATCCAGAAGTCTTAAATGAAATCTTGGAAATCTCGTACGAAGTCCAGAAATCCGTTCGAAATTACTGAAATCCAGTTGAAATCCCTCAAATGAAAATTTGGTATACAAATTTTAGAGAAGTGAAACACCCCTCGACATTCAGCAATACAAACCAATTTGACATCTCTATACATTTTTAATGTCATATTTCAGAAATGTCAAATGTTCTAGTTAGGTTCAGTTTGCCGGCAGTTACTCTACTTCTGCGTCTGAGTGACGAATTGGCCACTTAACTACCTGATAGTGATGTTGAAAATTGATCCTCTTTGTGTAGAAGTTAGAAAAGGTATATTTTTAGGACCATAATCTTTCGGCCTGTATATCAGTAACTTCGAACTTCCTCATACTCCACCACACCTCGCATAAATAACAGCATGACAAGTACCACCAACGAACAATGCGAAGCAGCAGAAATGAGTAATGAACGTTAATTGTATTCATTTATTTTTTAATTGCGATCGAAGCGGGACATGTTTTTCGCGATGACAAGGCGAATATGCAAATTGCGTGCTCTGAGATGGCTTCTCGCTCATTTCATATTCGGGCATTCGATGCAGACGTCTTGCGTTTGATGTATGGACAGGGAGTTGCAATTGGGATGGAATATGTATGATGTATATGAGGGAGCGTTGTTTTCGGAGAAGGCTGCCAAGCCCATTTATAGATTAATAACTTGTAAAGCCCGCTATGCACTACAATCGAAACGTACAACTTGGCTGGACAAGCCAAGTTGGTAGAAGAGTCTGTCGATCATCTTTGCATCCAAAGTCAAGTTATTCCACGAAAATGGATTCCGACAAGGAGATTCTAATTGATGCTGCGGTTGCACTTATCTTCAATAGTAAACGTTAACGTTGGACAAAAGAATATTCCTAATATTAGCTGAAAATCACATGTTTTTGTGGCTGATGAAGCGCTTACAATCGAAATTGACTTGAATGGTAATGATTTGGACTTCCATTGTCTTCATTATCAACTCTATTGAAACATGTTGCTAAGAACGAAAGGATAAAAATCAAGTAAGAAAATCAAATCCAAAACAGAAGGGTGAAATGGATTTTTTGGCCAAAAATGATATTAAGGATTGATTGATCAAAGAAAATAATGTTGTTCCAAAACACATACTTTTCGATTGCTGGTATTCGCAATCGAAACGTCGTGAGTACACTCAAATTGAAACTTGTTTTCAACATTTATTCATGATATCTCATTTTTTTCTTCATTAACATTTTTTGACCAATACTTCACATTCGATAACTCAATTTTATTGTCACAATATTGTGTGATTTATTTCTTTATTTGAATTTTTTTTACTCATATTTCATATTCGATATCTCGATATTTTGGAACAACATTATTTTATTCGATCAATTAATTCCTAATTTCATTATTGGTCAAAGAATCCATTTCAAGCTTTCGTTTGGGATTTGATTTTTTCACTTGATTTCTATTCTTATCCTTTCGTTCTTGGCAACAGGTTTCAATACAGTTAATAACATAGACAATGGAAGTTCGAACCATTACCATTCACAAAATAGTTAAGGCTTTCGCGGTCGAGGTTTTCAGTATCACTACTTTTATTCGGGTTTGAAGGCCGTCGTTTTTTGGAATTGGAATTTCAAGATGAATGAGCCTCTGAAGAAGCTAGCCACTCGAGCCAGCGAAACGTCAGGAAGAAATTCCAAAAAACGACGGCCTTCAAACACGAATAAAAGTAGTGATACATTACCATTCAGAAAGGAACATTGTCAACCAAATTTAAGCAAACCCCGAAATTGACTTGTAGAAGCCTTTTAATCAAAAGGAGTTAGATTATGAAAAACGAATATTTCATTATTGACTGAGTAGGGCTAGAAGGATTATCGAGAAGGTTTTCGGTATATTGGTAGCCTGATTCAGAATTTTTTATACCGATATCAACATAAAAATAGAAACAGTTGAATTAGTTTCATGTTGTCGTATTTTGCATAACTCCTTTCATCGGAAACGTACCACTCACTTGTATTCGCAGGAGAAATGGGCCATGAAGAAACAATAAATGGAACCATAAATCTTGTATTGGCATCTGATGGTGTTTTGAACTGTTTTAAATTTTTTCGCTACATTTTCCTCACTCAATTTTCGCCTCAGGATTTCGTCTGCAGCTATTTCTTTTGATTATCACTTTATTTAATCTTCGCTTTTCACTTTCCATAGACTTGTATTTTCTTTGAAATTTCTATAAACCTTATTATAAATCACTACGTTTCTTACGTAAATCAGACATACTGGCAAAAAAGTCGTTTGTTTATCTCAAAATCGAACGACTCGCATACACACTCTTAGATTTGTAATTGAAAAGACTGCACAAGCCAAGTTGGCCGACTTGCATGCGTGTGCGTAGCAGGCTTCAGAGCAAAGATACCCGAAAACCCTGGTGAGTTAACTGATGTGCTTTTGTTTAGTCAATTCTTGTCGATCTGAGGAATCAAAGTGAGAGCTTACATTCTTGGCGGTAGGTGATGATGCAAATACAATTCCCAACCTTCAATTCCAATAAGGCAGCAGCTCACGAGTGAATTTCGACACAACTTCGAAGTACCCTGTTAATCATTGAATCAAAAAATTCAACTCTTTGCATATTTGTTGACCTCTCTTAAGCCTTCGACACCGTGTGTCATATGAAGTTGCTGAAAAAACTTGAAAAATATGGAGTCAGAGGAAATGCGTACAATCTACTGAAAAGTTATCTCTCGAATCGTCAACACCAAGTATGTATAGATGGTGTAACCAGCGAAATAAGGAATATCAATTATGATGTGCCACAAGGAACTGTTCTTGGGCCACTACTATTCACGCTATACATCAACAGCCTATTATCAATGGATATAGAAGGTTGCGTCCTCAATTTCGCTGATGACACTGCGATATTTTATCAATCTGAAGAAAAGACTTTCCTCAAAACTGGAGTTGAATTAGATTTCGGGAAAATCAAAGACTGGTTTAGATACAACGAACTAACCTCCCAATATATCTTTCGTTTACCTCCTACACAAATAACTTACAAAACCTTGTGAATCTTATTATAAACTCGGAAACCATAATACCCGAGGGGAAGTCGATGAAGTACCTTCAGGGAATAGTTATTGATAGACACCTAGGATGGGTCTTACAAGCAGAACATATTCGTAATAGGCTCAGAGGTTTTCTTTTATATTTCAAATACCTGAAAGAAATTCAAGATATTGCCCATTTGAAACCGTTTATTTTTTCCTGATACAGTCTCAACTTTCGTACGGAATCTCAGGTTGGGGAGGTATAAATGACTTTCATTTGAATAATATTGTCACTCTACAAAAGTGGATGATTGGAATAATGTACAATAAGGAAAAAACCTACTCAAGTGACGCATTGCATAGGGGAAGTCGAATTTTTGATCCAAGACAACTCTTCAGTCTCAAAATCCTACTCGGCATCCACCAAAAAAAAAATTATCCTATCGAATATGGTCACTATACTCGGAGCAGAGAAGTTAAACATCTGATGCCTTCATGTGAGACAACGTAGTATTGAATTGCTGAGCCCATAGTTGAATAATATCATACCAAATCACGAGAAATCGATCGAAAATTACAACTCATTCAAGACTAATATCAAAACTTTGTTACATGTGGAAAGATACAAAATACAGGATATAATTAACAAAAGAAGATAATTCATTCTCATGAACTGAATGAGCACAACTGTTCTCTGGATTTTATTTCACTGAGACTATAGTCATTGTTATATGATTTAACAGAAATCAAAATGTTTGTTAACAGTTGTGTTTATGTAACTTGACTGATATATTTATGTATTCATTAAACTTCAGTGTTTCATCGTTATATTTTATATTCGTTAGACATTTATATTTTTATATTTACGATTTTATCTGCTTTTTACATTATGACATTTTTCTATTCACACACATTTTATTGTATTAAAACGTCTCGTCTATATCATACCTTATATCACGCATAAGCTGTCTCCAATACAGCTTCAGTGATCACCTTGTTTATTCATCACAACTATTACATGTCAAATTTGAAGAATCATGATTAAACATTATTATTCTTATAATCAAACTTCAGTTCAACATCAAGTAAATTATTTCATCAATAACAACTTCAATCACCCGACAAATAATTTCAATTCCTCAGTACCAACGATTTGCTACGAAACTCTCCATTTTTTACAGCGACAGCTGTACGACGCCACATCCTTTCCAAATCAACGTGAACGAAAATAAAAGCACTTATAATTGTGAGGCATTAAACCAACAGAACTTGTTTATGATTCATGAGCAGAGAAGAGTAAATTCCTTCATTTCTCGGTCTGAGGGTACAAATTACCTTTTAAATTACACGGCTCGCTTGTAACAACTCAATCAGAATACAAAGCTGCGAGTTGAACTTGCTGCATGCAACGTGACATTCGGGTATGCACGCTTATTTTCGAGGATGAAAAACTTAGCGGCCTCCAGACATTTGCATAGCTGATGTGGTTATGGTCCATATTTGATGTTGCATGTAGATATCGTGTAATTTTATCTGGAGAGAAATGAAGGGGTAGAATGATACATGGTGGATCCGAACAAAGCTCCTAAGTACCGGAGTGAATATCGCAACATTTCAAATTAAGAGTAATTCTGTGGGTAGGATTATCCAGGGGGAAAGGTTGATGAATGCAAATACCCGCTTTGAATCATCCCTTCGAGAAGATTTATTTTCAACGAATGGCCGGAAAGCAAAACATTCATCTACTCAGAATGACAAGAAACATATTTCGGAACTCTTTGTTTACACATTATATTGGTAGGTGTGCACTTCTTTGCAGGAACTGTAGTGAAAATCTCAGAGGGCTGACACTTCAACCATCTGTTTCATTCCAATTGATTATTGGTGTGAAGAGTAGATGTAAGTCCTTCAATTCCACCAAAAAAAATCATCAATCGTGAGAATAATTCAAACTTGACACAATAAACCAGAAGATATTCCAGATATAATGAGTACATTTATTTACGCCTAATTGAAACAACTTGGATTTCGTGGTTCTAGGTAGACAGATCAGAATTGTGACGTTTCTACAAGGTTTTATTTCGTTTTCTGTGATTGGTGTAATTCATATTCTACCTTGTGGTGGATATGAAATCATATCCATTCAGCTGACTGAAATCGCCTGCTACCCGTTTAGTGAACAATGAAGAAATCGGCATGTTTCCAGGTAGCAGTAGTAAATGGTAGTTTGTACAACAAGAGTGGATATGGTGGATAGTGAGGATGAAGTGCTCAAACGTCCGAGATCGATGTTGCCAATATCCATTTGAGTTATACAATTTATTTTGTCCTCGACCAGGTGAATATTTCAGAAGCCCTTTTAAGTATCATATTGATAATCAATTCTAGATGTAGTGTATTTTTTTCGATATTTATGAAAAACAAAGGAAAGAAACTTTATCAAATTCAATGTTGAACGATTCAAATCGAATTTGTAATGCCAAATTAAACAAAGTACTGAATAATTGTTTTTGATAAGACTCGAACCAACGGCTTTAAAATGGACTGTCTTAGCCAACGAAGCTATTTGAAGTGAACGATTTCTGTTAATAATTATTGATTTGAAGAGTAGATGTAGGTCCACAAAAAAAAACATCAATTGTTCCACTTCAAACTCGATTCAATAAACTAAAAAATATTTCAGATATAAGTGTATTTATTTATGCCTAAATGAAACCACTTGGATTTCATGTTTGTAGGTAGACAGATCGGAATTGTGACCCTTCTACAAGGTTGTCCTTGGTAACCGAACATTTTGTTCTCTATGATTGGTAGAATTCATATACTACCATGTGTGGATATGAAATAATAACAATTCAGTTGACTGGCATCGCCTACTTATCCGTTTAGTAAACTATAAAGAAATGAGCATAGTCACGGGTGGGAGTAGAAGAAAACAGACTACCATAATGAAAATCTTGAAAGCTGAGTAATGAGTTTAATTTAAAATAGTCTTGGAGGTGATGAAACTGATATTGAGTTGTTATTTCAATATATACCTCTATAGATCGGATATCAATGAAATATTTGTCTGGACCAACTTTCCACATTCTGCCGTTGTAAGAGAAAATACTGCGAGCTATAACTAATTATGATGTGCAAAAAAATTACGCACCTCGGGATACTTCATGTAAAACTCAAAATTTGCCCCAGAATTTCGAATCAATGTCACGATAAAACTATTTTGAGTTGTTTCAAAACACCTTGTATCATTCGACGCAGTTCGTCTACATGAATTTGTAATCAGAGCGATGTTTCCATATCAAACAGATGTGAGAGAGCCTGAAAAAGTTGTCCATCGAACGTGAAAAAAAAAAATAGTCATCAGGAGTGGCAGTAGTGTCGTGACCTCATATATGGTGACCATGTGAGTGATCGCAGAAAGAATCTCAGATTCTCAAATCCGTATGACAATTCTCAAATCCCATCAGATACAAGAAAACATACAACTACCTACAGAGATGCGATACTGAAAATTCAGTAAGACGCCCCAGAGCGCTTCGGTACTCAGAAACAATTAGCGTCCTTGCCCACACAAGATGCATACATAGCAATATTTGACAAGGAAGCATGAGAAATCAAATTATGTTGCTATCCGTGTTGAAAAAAAATGGCAATGGGTTGAAGGCATAGACACAAATTTCATCTCCGAACTGAGCACACAACTTTCAGAAGGGGTAATATCTAATGAAAATACTGTAGAGTTATGCTCTGACTTGACTGAATACTGATCAAAAATGAAAATGATCAAAAAATATAAAATACCCTGCCTCAAAAGCTGGAGATTCATCTATTTTGTGTTTATACAGCTCTTACCCATAGACTTCTTTCATCACACTGTAGTAACCTGAATTTCACGAAAACACTACAGTATATAGAATTCAATTTCCCAGTTCTCCTCCTAAAACTCACTCCTCCTGTAGAGTTATGCTCTGACTTGAGTAAATACTGATCAAAAATGAAAATGATCAAATAATATAAAATACCCTGCCTCAAAAACTGGAGATTCATCTATTTTGTGTTTATACAGCTCTTACTCATAGACTTCTTTCATCACACTGTAGTAACCTGAATTTCACGAAAACACCACAGTATATGGAATTCAATTTCCCAGTTCTCCTCCTAGAACTCACTTTGGGCATCTAGCGTGCTGTTGAAACGGTTGTAACAGCAGATGAAATTATTGTTATACTTTAAACTGATGTTACGTTTGATGGAACACTTTGGAGACGATGAGGCCGACTTGCATGTGTGAATTTCACAATTCACAAATGAATTTCATTTGGATGTTTCTTTCAGTGTTGTTGCCATGATATGTTGTTTATAATATTTTTTTAGGAAAATGTAGTTTTGTAATCAATGAAAAAATTCGCAATATTCAAAATTAATTCTGATACTCTTTTGAATTACTGGGGTACTCTGCAAATATATTGAACAGGTTATGGGCCCAGAATACTGAAACTGTGCAGACGATTGAATGAAGTACGTTGTGTGCCCCCTATGGAAAATAGTTTAATTCGAATGATTAGATATGATGCATCAACCTATCAGCTGTCGAAATTCAGTATTCACAAGAAGAATAACCAAGCTATGGCCATGTTATCGTAAATCCATGAAGAACAGCTGTCGCATCTTTTGAAAACGCTTCTGAAATGTGGAACAAGCTCATCACAAATCATGAACAGAAAACTGAAGTGTGAAAACACATTGTTTATCAAAAATTTCATGAATTGAAGATGCTCAAAGGACAAAAAGTTGCTGCTTTTTTGCTGATATCAAGTCTGTAGTGAGAGAACTCCAAGATATGGGCGAGAAAATATCTGAGACTGCTCATTCGTTTCGAAGATCATCAATAGCGTTCCATCTAAGTTTGCACTGTTCATTACAATATGGGACTCCGTAGACACTTCCGAACAAAAAATAACTGTACTAGTTGCGAGACTTTTCAAAAAAGAGCAGAAAATTATTACGAATGAAGGAAAAAGCCCGAAACTCTATAAAGGACGATACAACAGAAGCTTTGATGTGTGACTCTGACTCACGCAGTCAATTTGAGGATTATTTACTTTCAAACAATAGTCAGATAATATGGATAGCTGATACAGGAGCTAGCTGTTTCATGTCCTCCAACATAAAATGGTTTCAATTCATAATACCTATTGAAAGAGATATCATCGAAAAAGTTACAATATCGCCATGATTCCAGTCGGTGTTGGTGACATCGAAGTAGAAGCTTCGGTTGGAATGAAAAAAAAAACTACTGAAAGATGTTCTCTACATTTCAAAACTGAAAAAGCAACTTGCAGTAGGCAAAATCTCTGACAAAGATTTCAAAATGATTGTTCTCAAAGAAGAGGTGAGTTCATTAATTCAGATGGAGAATTATCCTGCGTGGGCATCAGAAAAGAAACATATTTGAAATGTTGATGAAAGTGGAACCTCTTCAATGTAAAAGCGCTGATATAAATACTTCCAAACCATGGACTTGGACATATTAATTCAAAATCGATCAAAGAAAGTATCAAAGAGAGAGCAATAGAAGGTGCATCGATAGATGAAAATGACGATTTCTTCTGTGAAGGTGGTCAATACGGCAAACAACTTAGAAGATGTTCTCCTAAAATGAACAGACCAGCAGCTGACAATCCAGGAGAATACATCCATTCCGAAATTTGTAGTCCTAGTTATGTTGAATCACCAAGTAGTTCGAGATACTTTTGCAGTGGATTTAGAACTGTCTATTTTCTTCGACATAAAACGAGATTTTGGAATGATTTCAAGAATTCGAAGGCTTCGGCGAGAAGCAAACTGAAAATACCATAAAATATTTCGTTGTTTTAATGGAACTGAATATATAAAGGAAAAGATGGCAGATTCAATGGAAAAAAAGGATATCTACTGTTAAACTTCAGCTCCTTATGCCAAGTTCATTAAACCTATTTTGTATGCCATTATTTGCTCTAGAGGAACGTGTTTAGACGGCCCACACAATTCTAGTCATTACATCTTTATCAATGTATGCGCTGAATATGTGCTGCATTGCCTATTTCAATTATAAACAAATAGCTTTATTAGTGTAAATAGTTCTCCCGATTCGGAAACTAGTAATAACACAATGGGATATATCAAATTCAATTGTGAAATTACTGATGCTGTTTACATTTGTATTTGTAAACAGAAGTATTAGAATCGGTTTTGAATATATTATCAAGCGTGCGCTGCACAATAAATAAAGAACGATTTCAAAATGGAAACCCCGCTGGCTATTTGCTCAACGTTTATGTATATTATATTGCCGTGTCTTATAATTATATGAATTAAATGCAAATTTCGCTAACAAGCTGAATAGTCAGCACATTATATTCTTGCTTGCTTTTAGTTCAATTTTTCCTGCTAATAAACAGCTGTCTAGTGGATATTATGCAGAGTTTCAAAATAGCCCTGAACAACATTCACTACAATTCACTTCCAATTAAAAACGTTTACTATCTAATTGTTGAGTTCTCTCGAAAAAAAAAATCATCTCCGGTAAAAATTTTTAAAACTACAAAGTTATATCCAATCATGAAGTCTATTGGAGTTTGTTCGAGTCACGTTGAAACAATCAACTCTTTCATTTGAGCTTCGGTACATCTAATCAAGCAAGCATTTCTTTCACTATATTCCTGCTGCACAAATTTGACAGGTGTCAAGAGAATACGTTCCTCTTGTTATTTCAGTTGAAACATTTCGTGATACGACTGTCAGTCAAAGAAGAACAAGGCCTTGTTGGAAAACATTATCGTTGGATCTAACGATAACGTTGATTGAAGAAAATCAAATAGTGGATGAAGACGACGCGACGTACCAAAACTGTATACTCATCGTTGAGTAATTTAGAGCACGGGGATACATTGTGTACAGAGTGAACCTTCTCGAAATAACTTGAAGTGTGCACTGGAGAGTGCAAATAAATTGTTTTATTTTGTTCCTCCAGGTAGTCTTGATATAATGAAGACGCTGATATTATACAAACAAGCGGTGTTCAGCTTGAGCCTAGTACTTATCTGAGTATCTCACAGCCTGTTTCGACGATGCAATTTGTCGCTGCAACTCCAGAAAATTGATTGTATTCATGCAAATTGCATGAACCTTTATTAGTGAGATAAGTTGCAGCGACACACTCTGTGGTGGATTTGTTCTCGCAAACTACAAATAGGTGGTTGCACCATTGTGAAGAATGGTAATTTTGAATAATTCAGTTAATTATCGACCCTGAAGAATTCAAGTAATGAGTTGAATATATCACAATTACAATTATTATAAATAATGAACTCATGTATCAGTTGTGATATTGTAGTCATTTATCTTAGTAACATTCAGTGCTTACATTCAATATTGGCAATGCAAACTGACAGAAAGATGACATTTCTCGCGGCGACGAGTTGCAGTGTCAAATTGCCTTCTCAAAACAATTTATTGTCGATAGTTTTGCCTATTGCAAATTTGTGAGGGCACTTATCTATTTCATGAAAAGTTGAAAATATGATTTCAACGTAGATTTATTTTCGTGACTTTCCTCTGATGTAATGTAATTAAAAATACAGAATAGTGCAGCTTGAGATTCCTTGCAACACTATGCAATGAATCCAGGATTATTTTCTGCAAAATTAATCAGGATGAGTAAGCATAGTAGTTACAGAAAATAACCATATTCGACCAAGAAATTTTGCACGTAATTTTTGCACTTTTTCGACCGTAAAATCCACAGAAAGCTAATCTTAGTCCCCAGATTCAGTATCAAGTCTGTTTTCCTGAAGATGTCGAGTTTTTCAGCGAAGCTAGTGTCGAGTGCAAATGATATCAGTTTGCTGTTAGGGTGATTGACCTCTACAAAAAGTTTCATTTGTAAAAATATAAAGAAATTTTTTCGGCAATTTTGACCTCAGTATATTTTCAAAGAATAATTTCAGTCAAGAGGCAATAAGTCAATTCTATGAATGATTACTTTTCTCTTTGGGTATGGAGCACTTCCGCTGAATGTGTTGATTGACCCCATGCTGAAAGGGTGATAAGTTGAAATTAGCATTCCTAAGAGTGACGCAGAATTCAAGAGACTGCGAAGTAGAAACAAATTTGTTCCGTAGTTTTCTTGGTTTGTAACCAACCACAATCTGAAAAAATAAGAATTAATATTGGAATCTATATAATTGTAGAAGGACAGATTTTTAATTGAACCCGAAAAGTTGCTGCGTCTATTGAAAAACAGCTCTTTCTGGATGGAACAAGTCCAATTAGTCAGCAATTTCTCGTTATCTCAACTTTCGCCTATCAAAAAATATTAAGAACTAATATATATATATATATATATATATATATATATATATATATATATATATATATGCTGGCTGGAACTTCCGTTTGATCCGCGTCTGGAATGATTTTCTTGTCTACGTTTCGGCTCCCATTTCGGAGCCATTTTCAAGACTGAGTGACCTTGCGTGTAGGTCTGAGTTGTCTTGCTAGCTGGCTATCATCACTGGAGATCGAGGATTGAAGGTTGGTGGGATTTAAGGGTTCATCAGTGATTATGGCAGGATCAGGGATCGGACGGTCGATGGGAGGTTCGAACGGATTAGTTCTCAAGTCGGAGTTAATAGAGGTATGTTGGACCAAGAGTAGTTTCCAGGTATTGGAGAGTCTTTGAGAATCGTCGCGTTTATTGAGACAGTTGACCAAAACCCCTCATCAACAACTCCAATATCCCGAATGACCAGAAGAAAGCTCTCATTCCGTCATTCCGAGAGAGAAATCTTCACGCATTCCCCGAATATATGGCCTCCCAAAAATACACAAACCGAATATCTCACTCCGTCCCATAGTTAGCGCCTTCGGATGCCCAACACAACCCCTCTCCAGATACCTAGCAAACATCCCCCAACCTCTAGTAGAACAGTATTCGTCGTATATCCAAAACTCTTTTCATTTCATTGAAACACTCAAAACCTTCAACCTCCGACCAACAAACATTCTCGTAAGCTTCGATGTAGCCTCTCTTTTCACGAATATTCCTTTAGCTGAAACCTTAAGTGTTTCGGAAACCAAGCATCAAATCTCTAGAGACAATCTCAACCTCATCAGCCATAGTACGTCCAGTACATACTTTCTAGTTCAGGGCAAATTCCACAAATAAGTGAAAGGAGCTCCGATGGGTTCCCCCCTCTCCCCAGTTCTTGCAAACCTCTACATGGTGGACTTCGAAACCAGAGCCATTGACACATCTGAACTCAAGCCCACTTGCTGGCTCCGATTTGTAGATGACATTTTTGCCACTTGGCCTCATTGGTTTGAAACCCTACCAACGTTCCTGACCCACCTCAACACCATTCACCCCAACATACAATTCACTATGGAAATAGAAAAGGACAACTCCCTTCCATTCTTGGATGTTCTCATGAGGAAGTCCAACAATTCTTTCACTCACACCGTCTACCGCAAACCGACCCATACAAACCGGTACCTCAATGCCAAGTCTCATCATCACCCAGCACAATTGAATTCGGTTCTGAATTCTCTCATACATAGGTCCTTCGAACTCACCGATAACCACAATAGATCCAATGAAATGAAAAAGCTCTAATCCGCACTTACCCAAAACGATTTTTCCGATTCCCAAATCCACAGGTCTATTGAACTCCAGCAAACCCGAGATTTTCACCCTAGACCCCCGAAGGACGAACCTGAACGACAAAAGGATTTCCTTCCATATATTCATGGTGTTACTGATGAAATAAATCGAATTCTGACACGACATGACATCAAAACCATTTTCACAGCTAACAACCAAATATCCACCTACCTTCGAACACCCAAAGACACAATCCCCAATGGAACCCAAGAAATATATGAAATACCATGCTCTAGCTGTCCCAGAACATACATCGGCCAGACCAACCGACGAGTGTTCTGTAGAGCATATGAACACGAACTAGCAGTCCGTAATTCTGACACAAACTCAGCATTATTTCATCATTTAGAAACAGGCCACAAAATAGATTTCAAAAACACCAAAACCGTTGCCACAGCCAAAACCCTCCAAACCAGAGTTACCCGTGAAGTCATTGAAATCGAAAAACGTCCCAACTGTCTCAATAAACGCGACGATTCTCAAAGACTCCCCAATACATTTGTCAAATATTTCGAATCTGACATTACAATTTGTTCTTCAGGAGGGGCAGCCATCCTCGATACATATCAAGCGAATCCATAAATATGCATTCTCGGCCAGGCAGCATGATGAAAGCAGATTCCTTCAATTTTTGTGATCTCCATCGGCAGTATAAATGTGTTATGATAATTCAGAACCACCTACCTGACTGTCCTGAGGTACATCTTGTGTTCACTCTTTCGCACTTGTATAGATTCCAATATTTTTCGGATTGTGGTAGGTTTCAAACCCAGAACACTACGGAACAAATATTGAGCCACTACGAAATAATGACGTTCAAACAGTACTTAGAAACAAATATTTTGCTAGTCAAGACCACCAAAGTCTTGACGTCAAAGGTTTCGACTTTTCGTTGAGCTGACAGCATGAACAATTCAACAAAAATTCAAATCTAGTTGATCTGGCGCAAAGTCAGATGTTATAGTTCCGCGAATATGACGACATACAAAATCACTCTTTGAGTTCGAATTGGATTTTTCTGTCTGCTAAAATTCAATACCAAAATTACTGACGATACCGCCTGCCTATTCAGATAAATTACCTTGCATCTCAGCATTTCCATGAGCAACAAATGAAAAGAAAAAGAACAGAATTTCGAAGGAATATTGCAAAGTTGAACACCGAAACAAAATTAATATTCCGATAACAAGTTTCGAGACGAAGTGTCAGATAAGAATTTTTGAGAAGGGAAAGTTGGGGAATTTGAATGGAGTTGCACTTTTAGCGGAATGACCTGCCTGGAAGTTTTCCACTTAAAGGAAGTTAAAAGACTTACTTGCAATCTGGGGTGACATAACATTCATAATGAAACGTGACACGAAAATTTGAAAAGTTGTTTCCGGATTGGAAAGAACGAAACAAAACGCATTATGCTGCGAGATTAAAAGTTCGGGAAGTAAGGGCATGGCATATTGAGCGGAGGAGTTCCTCTAACAATGGAGAAGCCATAAACGTGAATCAGGAAACTCCCGAGGCCCTACAATTCCCACCTGAAAGTTATGCTTCCAGAAAACGAAAAAAAAAAGTCCAATTATAGAGAGATAAAAAGGAATAGGATCAGACTGAATACACAATTTTTCGGGACTGTTTCATAGGAAGTTATGATTTCAAAACTTTTATTTTACCAATAGAAACAATACACTTCGATCCATGAACTGATGAACTGGATAATAAAAGGTACTACTCATCGTTTGAATTTCAATGATCAAATTGTAGGAGAACTCTATTCTTGGTGACTAATCAAGTGTACAGACTAGCTTGACTCGACAAAGCTCACATAAACATAGAGCTCTAGAAAATCCTGCAATTCATTACTTCGAAAACTCGAGGGGTAATACAGAGGATGGAAGACATACATATGGAGCTTTCCATCATCACACTTCAAATATAACAACTACTCACAATAAAATATTCGAGCTTCCGATAGTTTACTTTATGTAAGTAAGTTTATTTTAGTATGTTTTTCATTGGCCACTGGTGAGATACTCAAGTAGTTGAACCACACATTTCTTCACTCTCTATATAATCTGCTGAAAAAATAAAAATTCCAATGAAAATGATTGGGTTATTGAGAAGCTTTTTTAGTTTTTCTTCCTCCAAATTGGTTTTGAAAGAATATAAGTAATTTGTATTAAACAGTTACCTTTGTCATCCTCCTATCCAGGAAATGAAGTATTTTGGCTCACAAGTTTTTCGTTCAACGTGGATTAACTTCAAATTTTCACAGAAGGTAGGGAATAGCTCAAGGATCATTATCTATATCATACCGCTGTACGCTAGAGCCTTGGGGGTGGTTGCCACCCCATCTCGGAGGTGGAAATTTTTCATGACATTTAAGCTGTAGGAATCGACGAAAAAAGTTATTCTAAGAAAAAAATGTTCCATACGTTTTTTTCGTAAAAGTTATATTTTTTGAGTTATTCGAAGTTTTTTGAGGTAAAAATTATTTTTTTTCAATACTTTTTTGCGAATAACTCTTAAAATATGCATTTTACCAAAAAAAAGTGTGGAGAGCAAAATTGTAGCTTTCAAAAAACAAAAACAATGCTTTTATTGTAATTTTTCTACGACGATTACGAACTGAGATACAGCAGATTAATGCTTAGCTTTTTTCAAATGTATAAATTGAAAGATTCAAAGCGAAATAACGAGAAAAATTTGCATTTTTCGAAGAAAGCTCATAGCGTCTTTTTTAAAGTATTTAATCAGAGCTTTCAAACAAAAAAAAATGTCTCTAGTATGAAAATTGACCGACTTATGATCAAAATAAAATCGGTAGGTACCCGCTTTTTTCTACGAAAACACACCTCCTTATTGAAATTGACTGCCACCCTCACAAAGTTTGACCAATTCAAAATGCCTAATTTTATAAAAATTGGAGTTCAAAGAGAAAACGATGTTTTTCAATTTCGTGTTTTTAACCCCCTTCTTAAAAATATCTCCCAAACTACTGAAGATACGAAAGAAACGATATAGTACCAAATTGTTGCTTTTTTAATGAAAAAAATTTCCTGTGTGCAGATTTTTAGTACAGTGAATATTCGGCGAGATATAGCCGTTTAACACCTACATTTACGATCGAACATCACCTTAGTCAAGCGCTTTAAACTCTCCCCATTTAAAAATCAAGGGATCTCAAGTACTTTAAATCATGAAGTCTCATAGCTCTTGAAAAGCCCTACTAACTTCTATCACCTAAAATGAAGGAGCTATGCTTAAAAAACCCATCAATTTTTTTTGAAAAATTCGAATTACCTGCTTCGGAGCGTAGTAATCTACATAACTGGTATCTTCGAACGTTATACGTTATATTATGTTCCAGTTTTTCCATTCGTATTGGAAGACAGAGAAGAAACATCTGCTCACGTCTACGCGTGTGTGTGATTTCTCGCCAGTGTATTCTGAAGCTCAAAGACATATTATGAAAATTTCAATGTTTTCAACTAGGGTAGGTTGAAATATTATGAAATTGTATGAAAAGCATGAATCATCATTTAATTATTTTTACCCATATTATTTTATAATTTTTGACAATGAAGGGTATTTTGAAACAAAAAAAAAACAAAAAGCGTACAACGGAACAATATAGAAAATGAACTAGAGGGTGAAATAAGCCTAATCCCAAATTTTTGTACAAATCGGTGCTGGACGATAAAATTGCAAGGTTTTACCCTTTTTTTTTTCTTCATTTTCTGGACTAAATATCAACACAAAGAATACACATAAACCTTTCCTGATCGAATATTTCGTGTAATCGAGTTGTATCGAAATTCGCACATCCAATATTTCCATGAAAAAATGCTTATAATACTGAAATATTATATAATGTAACGACGGGTGCCAATCAAGTACGAGCTAAAACTTATATTTTTTCTACTTTCAACATCCTGACAACAGCAACGAACGTAATGGCTGACTTACATATTCAATTGTGAATTGATGGCGGCCGCCAGTGGAAGCAGCAAAAAAAAATTTTTATGCCCGTAATTTTTGAAAGGCATTTTTGAGGAAAACAAGGATAGACTGAGAGGTTTTCTGTGTCATTTCAAAATTTCAATATTCTTGAGAGGTGATTATCATTGTGGAAAGGCATGTATACATAGTTTTTAGTTTTTTTCGTCGAAGAAATCATTTTTTTATAATGGAGAAACATGAACTTATACTGTTTTTCAATATACCCTCACATTGGTGAGTTCCATTTTAAAATATTCCTAGTATTAATTATGACACAAAAATCGTTCGGAATTCGACAGATTTTTATTAGTAAGTAAATTTTGACTGTTGCTTTCATAAATTTCGTCTGGAATGACAACATTTGCGTAAAAGAGTTTTTTCTACTCCAACCATTTCAAACCGTTCATTACATATTTGACAGCTGTATTTGGCCGTCAGCTACGTCCTCAAAAGCCGATCATAGTGCTTGTCCGAGACATTCGATTGGCTATTGAAGATTTAGTTGACCTGAGTTTGTTCTTATGACTACGTTCAATTCATGACTACGTTCAATTGCCCGAAAGCGAAATTCAGTAAATTCATGCTCATAATTTTCTGAGAAATTGAAACAAAAATCATATTTTCAGGAAATCCATTGTTCAACAGTTTGTAGATTGGTACTGGATCTAGTTTTATCCATGAATCTACAAGCAATTGTTTTACATACTTACCGCCATTACTTGATATCTCGCCAATCATTGAAAATGGGTGATAAAGAAAAAATATGTGCCTTACCAACAGAAATCACCTCACAAGCAGATGGTGGGAGTAAAAAAATTACAGTACGAACTCCAGAATAAGGCCATAATTTTTCGCTCATATGTAATAAGATACTCATCCTCTTCGTTACGTGATATACTTTCAATTCATCAAGCCGAATCGATTATGTGACTTTCCTTGTTTATTGGGAAGTAATTTGTGACTGGTTAATGGATATTGAGTGAATCTTTTGAAGTTGCAGTCAGCTGTGTTGGGCTAAACTTCAACGAAATCTCTTCGTTACTTGTCATGCTTTCGGCATTCTCAGGACTACTATAATACATATCAATTCAATACAATCATCTGATGAGGTGATGGAATGGTTATTTACGTGAGATTATTTCATCAAAAAACGGGGCAGAAAATTGTGAATCCGATTGAAAAATTCAAAAGAAAGTGTGGTTGATGTTTGTTTAAAATATTAAAATGGGGGGATTTGTAGAAATAGATATGTGATTTTCTTCATCTTTTTCGTATTTCATTAAATACGAATGTATTTTGCTAAGGAAACCGATTTGAATAATCTAGCTTTGTAACAATTCACTTACTGCTTTTACCGATCATACAAAGGACGTTGTCAACCTTATTTGACCTCTTGCTGTGTGATAAAAAAGACAACAAAACCGTGGTCAATCTATGGAAAAGGTTTTCGTAATTTCAAGGAGTTCAGAAAGAGGGTACGGCCGGTTCATCTGGCTTCGATAACTCCTGAAACACAACGAAGATAATAGAATATTCTTTTAACAAGACGAACCGAACTCAAACCGAAAATCAAACCAACCGATGCCTTTTCTTTCCGAAATAACAAAAGTTTGTCCATTTCATTAACGAAAAGCAGGAAACTGTATTCCCTCTGAACTTCATATACCCTCTGATTCCCCCAATTTGTCGGCTCTCATAACAAAGGCCAATATTGAAAGTGAAATCTGAGAAAACTCCGTTTTATGTTTATCCCGGGCTTACCTACATCTTTGAGTGTTCTCACATTAATTGCAGTCAGCCATGAGAGCTCGTGAGCTTTCCCCCATTTTACAACTTTGAAGTTTTTATAGCTTTGTCGCAACACTGGTATGGAGCAGTGAGAAGTGGGGAAATGCGGTTTAGGTCCGAAGTATTAAAGGAGTTTTACGAGCTTATCTGAATGAGTGATTTCAAATTAATCGAAGGCAATATTGAAAGCGAGGAATGTTCAGATTTCGTGTTTCAATATTCGTTCGGAGGAATCTGTGGATTTGTACTTCGACTATCATCTGATTTAATGACACTCGATTTGATAATGAGAACTAACGTTAGGAAATAATCCGAAAGTTGCAATGGAGAAGATATTCCTAATGCTGAAATAACAGAGGGATGAATGGGAACAGGTGTAACTTCCAAAATCATCCTTCAAGAAAAGCCATAGATTGATTATGATGTTTTCTGGCGCAGCATATGCATCTTCTGTTCGAAAGATGGTATGGTGTACCAGAGTTCATACCTTTTGGTCATGACATGCTGATTAATAGCTTGTACCTGAATCAATGTGTGACAAAATTGCTATCTGTTGTGTCTTGAAGGTATTATCGGTCTCTTCATCGTATCCATCCATTATATCTTCCAGAGATGCAAATAATCAACGGCATGACCTTCTTGAATTTTGAAGCCATGATCTTGCAGCAGTTGTTGACAATCAGATACCAAAAAAAAAGGTGATGGTATTTTACTATTTGCCAATGAATGTAAAAAGTATATTACACCAAGGAAATAAAGTCACATTTCACCGATCGCAAATAACCATAAACAACGTGATTCTAAAAGGAACAGAATCAATGAAACAGTCATCCGCAAATCAACCAAAAAAACGCGATCAAAGAAACGGGCTGGTGAAGAACCAAGCTGCTCCAAACGAAACCGTTCTTCAGTTTGAGACATTATACCTTATTAATCTCTTATCGATAAATTGACGTTCATTAAAAATGCTTGGTCGTGTTCCAAATCCCATTTTTCCGAAATATTTGCGTGAAAAAAATGCGCGTTGGCAGCATAGGGTATAGAAGTGATAACTTGTAAGTCGAAGAAAAAATGTATTCATTTAGGGGTGAAAACTCGTAACTGCAGTTTCTCAATCATCGGCTCAAAATTTACCTCAGTGACTTTCAGTAATGCATAGTGGGTACTTACATATTTTCATGACTTAGGCAACAAAAACACACTTAGTATTTCACGCCAGTGCAGTGGTAAGTTTTTTGTCCCGCCTGTAAAGTTGTGATTTTGCATTTACGAGATGTCACGTCTAGGCCGACGATTTTCTATACCATGGCGCAATGTTTTTACAAGTCGTCGAGGACTAGGAAGGGGCCCTAATGCAGTGGTGTATAAAGTTTTGATATACAACGTGCATCGCCAACAAATCAACAAAATGAATGATATACATCGCAAACATTCGTTATATCAGAAAAAAGACGTTCCTGATCAGTTTTTTGCATGCACCTCGATTGCAACAAGTGTGTCTACAGGTTCTTTGCAGCGACAAGTTACTGCGGCAACAGAAAATAATTCGACCAGTGTTTGAAACATGTTGCAATCAAAATCTCCAGGGATAAGAAGTTAATTTCCAATCCCTAGGAAATGAAAAGGAATTTATAATCTGAGCATTGAGGCTGCCACGTTAATCCCTGAACCACGTCAAATAACTCTTTCTCCATAACACATCTGACAAGATTGGATATATTGGGCGGATGTCCGTGAGGAACCAACTATTATTTTGGGTAATACCACGCCAGACATCATATGATATCTGACAGGTTCATGTTCTTCGAAGAAGATACAACTTGTCCAATCCATCTTGGCACAGAAATAATAACGTATATGCCCAGTGATATCTGTGGAGTATACTAAGATAAAACAACACCTATTATATGTGTTCACTGTGTTGAAATTTATTTCCAGAAGGTGTTTTTTCTTTCGTCATTGTTAACACTACCATTGTTGAACTGGAAAAGTATGTGAGTTGGTGCCAAGATGGATTGGATAAGCTGTAAGCTTCTTGTTATCGAACAACAGTGACATCTCGATATAGACAGGGGAATTACCTGCATACTTGTGGTTGCACTTCATTGGTACAGGGCAGGCTTATGGTGTCAGTTCGGCCCAATATATCCAATTTTGTTGGATTTTCTGTGGAGACGCGTTATTTCGTCTTGGTTCGGAGTTATACCACTCGAAAAGTTATGAGATGACAAAAATGATTGGTCTTCTGGTGGGAGAATAGTAATGAATCTAGAGTGAAAATTATCCCAAGGTTATGTTTTATACCAGGAGTCACAACACTCAATGATTTGTACGAGGAAACAGTGGACGCAACTGAAAAGAAATCTAACTATGCATGCACAAATAAAAGTTTTCCGAACGTGATCGATTTAGAAGTTCCTTATCGCCTGTTAACATTCCTCTTTAATTCTAAGTATACTTAGATAAAACAACACCTATTATATGTGTTCACTCTGTTGAAAATTATTTCTAGGAGGTGTTTTTTCCTTTCGTCATTGTTAACACTACCATTGTGCAACTGGAAAAGTATGTGAGTTAGTGCCAAGATGGATTGGACAAGCTATACGCTTCTTGTTATCAAACAACAGTGACATCTCGATAGAGACAGGAAGATTACCTGCATACTTGTGGTTGCACTCCATTGGTACAGGGTAGGCTTGTGCTGACAGTTCGGCACAATATATCCAATTTTGTTGGATTCTCTGTAGAGATGTCATTTCGTTTTGGTTTGGAGTTATACCACTCGAAAAGTTATGAGATGACAAAAATGATTGGTCTTCTGGTGGGAGAATAGTAATAAATCTAGAGTGAAAATTATCCAAAGGTGATGTTTTATAACAGGAGTCACAACACTGAATGATTTGTACGAGGAAACAGAAGATGTAACTTAAAAGAAATCTAACTATGCATGCACAAACGAAAGTTTCCCGAACGTGATCGATTTAGAAGTTCCTTATCGTCTCTAAGCATTCTTCCTGAATTCTTTCCGCCTCTGTAATCGTTACATAATTCGCCAGATGGATTTTTAACTTAGCCTCGCCATGTGCTTTTTATGTGCCAGAGCTCTTCCTAAGTGCGTTTGGAACCATTATTCCGTAGTTGAGAATGATTTGTCGGGAGGGTCTGCGGAAATAGACAATTTATCGATAACTCCGAAAGTTTTTTGTTGTTTGATATACGGCAGAAATATTGGTTGGCTTCATAGCGACTGCTGGAAATGAGAAGAGCAAACTTTAAGATGAGTTTTTTTTAGTTATAACTGTTCCTGCATCACAGAGTTCGAACTTTCTTAAAAATATTACACGAATGTGATAGTTATTTAGTTTTTTCCAATTCTTTAGAGTATTTTCAACCTCAATATTAATTGTCGAATTATTTTTATTTTTGAGGAGAGTCCTAAACGTTCGATAGTCGTGATATCAGCAAGCTGAGCTGTATTGATATACAGGGTGTTTCAAAATTCAGTATCAAGATTTCAGGGGCGCATTTTTCAGGTCAAAATAAGACTTTTGTTTTCCATAAACATGTATCCACAAACGCTTTGTTGCCGAACTACAGAGCGTTGAAGTTTCAAGATTTTTTTAGTTTTTTCTTCATAGCTCTTTCAGTTTTTGAGATATCGAGATTAAATTTGAAATAAAAGTTACGTTTTACAGTTTACATCATCAAGCATGCCAAGTGATTGTAAGCTAAAGGAAGCTACACGAGAGGCCAAATAGCCCAAAACTGGTCTGCAGGTGTGTCCCGTTCCAATAATTGAAAATCAATTCTGGTAGTTGTGTCGCTAAGAGCATATGTGGAATTTCTTCTGTGAAGAATCCCGCACTAACACCTGTTGGATGTAACCCAATGCCCTTCGTGGTATTAGCCAGGGAAGTAGTTGTTTTCTAATAGGTGTTAGTCGGTCAACCTACAGTGTAGGTGAGTTTAGGCTGGCCTGAACAAATTGTTCATTTTTAGAATATTTGACAGGAAGATATGTTTTCAGGAGTCGATCCCATTTTCGCCCATAAACTTTTTCGTAGTGCGCCGCTGGTGGATTTCAAAATATGAAATGAATTCTTTGTTTTGTTTATAAATTTTTCTGTCTCCTGTAATTTTTACGCATCTGCGACCGTTATTGAGAAAAAAATCAAAGTAATTTTTTGGTAATTCGCTAAAATTTTCAAATTTGTCAACGAAACAATGAAAAAGTGAATAGTGGGCTTTGACTGCTATTTTCAATTTGACGTTTAGGTTTGTTTTGAAGCATTTGACATTATTTTAATGTTGAAAGTCTCATCGAAAAAACTGAAAAAATCTTAAAAATTTAACGCTCTGTAGTTTGGTAACGAAGCGTTTGCCGGCACATGTTCATGGATAAAAACGTCTTATTTTGACCTGAAACATACGCCCCTGAAATCTTGATACTGAATTTTGAAACACCCTGAATATTATTATACATTCATATTTTGTTCAGAAATGTACACCATTCAATAATTACGTCAACTGATATCAAATTTCCAGTTGCATACAATCAGAAATAGCCCACTTATGTATCTACGGTCGTCTAGAGCATATAGAATTATTCTGTCGCCAATCAACTTTCAAATTCTTTCATGAAATATATACTCACTGAACAGCGCCATGAAGTAGATAACCGGATAAAAAATTATTGTTAATTGCCACATACCCAACAAAAAGATTATAATCAAAGTTGAAGCAAAGCGTTTTTCATGGATAACAGTCAACTACGTACCAATTATTCAAATTTCTCATTAGTCCTATTAGGCAGAATAGACCCAATCCTTGGCTGTCAGATCTCATTACGGTTCTCCGAAGATTACCTCCGGCACTAATTGACATCGGTAATAGAAAGTTTGATCAAGTTTATACGCTATTTGCTCGATAATTTCGTATAATGGAGTTGTAAATGTATTTCGTTGAGATGGAATCCATTAAATATGATGATTTAATAGCTTAATCAGAGGATTATCGTAATTTCAAGTGGTTTACGGTCCTTTGAGATACCGAGGAGAGTGAAAACCACATTCGATGAATTTGTTTCGTAATTGTCCATCTCGGGCATGTGTTCAGCATGAAGGAGAACTCTAATGGAAGACCGAACAGATATCGTCCTTGAAAAGAATCGCACGTTGAGAGGTGACATCCCGTTAATCTTCTACTTGCACAAGATTCGACTGTCGGAAGTTATTTTTGATGAGAAGGCCATAACAACGGATTTATTTTTGTATTTTCTCTCATTCGTTGCCGAGCAGACATTTACCCAGGGTACATCATCTGAACCCAATTCAGGTGGAATAATGTAGAAAGTTCAAAACTTTGGGAGCTTGAAATGATGAGAAGAGCGACTTTTGATTTGATCCTCAGATGAACTCTTTAGAACTATCGGAGTTATTCAAAGATTGAGATTCATACTTGTATTTTCATGGACCACATCTGAATTTTTGGCACTGATGATCTCATTTCAGATTTTCATTCTGATTTGTTATATAGAAACGTTCTCGAAACTTATATATAGATATAAAAAATACGTTTCAAGCGATTCCAAAAGATATAAAAAAACTGAAAATATTTCGACATTAATTTGATTACCAACAACTCTATTGACTTACCACAAATAACTTACTCTTGTTTACTAAGTGTATAACTGTTACTTGTTATTGATTTTTTTCTGTTAGTTACAAAAGGAATAAAATAAAAATAATAACATTGTTCGTATCAGTACCTACTCCTTGACTCTTCGATAGTAAAAAAACAATTACTTTTTATGCACAATTTTCTCGAGAAAAAATTTCTCCTTTCATGTAAGTTCCAGTTCACACAATTCCGAAGCTTTTTTCAACAATACAATTCTTTTATGTAATCATAATTGAAGTAGTATGTTATATTTCTTGAATATCGATTCAATACTGAATCAACTAACACATCTCAAGCATACGTGCACAAAATCCAAATGAATCATAATTGATAGCGCCTGAGATGATCATAGAAAGAAAAATTGGAGCCAAAATGAATTTCAGACATAAATCAATTGTTTTCTCTTCAGATTTTTCCAGAACATCGAAGGTCATTCTTTTGGAATCTTTTTTTATTCATAATTATTATAAAAACTCGAATGCTTATGAATAATAAAAATTATATTGTGAGAGTGGTATATTTCTAGAAAGTAGTGTACCAAGTGATTGAGGTTTCCTTGAGAAATATCTTAACAATATTCGGCACTTGATATATACAGTCATATTTTCACATCTTTCCTGAAACTAAAACTTCTTTCCAAAATTTGTCATGGTACTTTGCCCACTACCAACATTCAAACGCTTCGATTCCCAATTATTTTTTTTTTTTTGAAATTTGCAAGGAAGCTTTTTTTATCAAGGAATTACAAGAAGCGACCATGAGTAGGGTAATGGCCATAAGTGTTGCCACTGCCACCAACAGGTGGCACTGTCACAACCAATTTCCCTAGAAAACTCGCTAAGGCACGTCTGTTCATTCAAACAGAAATGTGATTCAATTCTATTTTGTATCTTTTATATAAATATATTTTGTTTCATATGTTTGTATCTCGTGAATACTATTTCTCATGAAATACATTTTGTTTGTAATTATCAATTCAGCATTAATCGTGAAATGTGACAAGAATAATAAAATAGATGCGTAGAATTGAAAGAGCCGTAATGAGTCTGAGATCAAACTGATAGATGGTGACTCTTTTTTTTTATTTTTTATTTTTATTCTTTATTCAACGTCGGCCTATTTCTGCTACCAAGGCCAATCACCGACGCCGGTAAGCACACTTCCCCCAACCGGAAATTTTGCCGAACCCTCTGGTATTCCAACCAGAGGTAGGGATATTTAACGAGCCCAACATCTATGGACTCCGAAGGACGGCATATCCTCAATATATCTTGTGCCCATTGATATATTGTCTGCGAGCTATGATATGCTACTTCGCTGCAGCTGTACGGGCTTTCGACACGGTATTTCCCTGAATGGTCACCCATCCAAGTACTAACCGCGCTCGGCGTTGCTTGACTTCAGATATCGAATGTCTGTCAGTCAACCTGAAGAGCTGGGCCATGCCCCCCCCCCCCATGGTGACTCTTTCTTTCTCGTTTTCTACAAATGTCATCGGCTATGAAGTCGTTTTTTTTTGTTTGGCAGCAACAATAGAACAATATAAATAATAGCTTTCGTGCAGCAAATGATGCCATATCAGT
This sequence comes from Zygogramma bicolorata, assembly GCA_032362365.1. Lineage (NCBI taxonomy): Eukaryota > Metazoa > Arthropoda > Insecta > Coleoptera > Chrysomelidae > Zygogramma > Zygogramma bicolorata. Next base: position 181,949 of record JAVJAQ010000903.1, on the reverse strand, counting down.
CATAGTATCACATCCGTTCTCCAAAATGAAATGAGTTCTAGAAGAGTGTAGACAATATGTAAAAGTACATATTCCGACTGAAACATAAGAAATTAATCGATCTGAGAAACAAAAATCGAATATCTAAGGTTTAGAAGATTCTGATTACTCCACGGCAAGTGGCGAAACCACAGCACCGCTGACTCATAAACACTGACCTGAATAAAGAAGATATTAGCTCAGAGAGCTTGAATACTAGCCCTATAATAAAAATATTTTTCACACAACACCTGTTTGCCGAGTTTTGTGGGTATGATAAAAGACCTTATAGAAGAAAAACGAGTTATAAATTGTTTGAAGAACTAGTTTTATCCAAGTCCTCTACTTGTAAATAAATATTCTGTATTTTTTTTTCAAATTTCCGAAAATAACGCGACCTATTCGTGATAAATAAACCCAAATTCATTGAGATGTCGTTTGCTCACAAGAGTATTTTATCTTCAAGGAATATTTGAAAAATAATTATTTTGTATCTAGATTTTCAGATACAATTTTCGAAAGTATTTTGTATTTGGTATTTGAAATACACAATTCGAAAGTATCTTGCATTTCGTATTCCAGATACTTTGTGCAGGGTATCCTTCACATCACTGCATTTGAATACACAGTTGTAATCTGGTTGCAGACTACTTTTCGACTCGCCCTGTACATCCACCATCTATAATCGATTCACACTAAACCAAATAAACCCACGCTCCAGACCCATTCCGATGACACGTCCACTCGTTAGCGGTTATCAATCCACCTTTTAGTGAGCGAGTTTCTTCGGATTACTCGCACGTAGGTTGTAGATTGATATGGAAAACAGCGTAAGCGTCTAGCCCGCTCCTACGAGGGCACTAAATCGACGGAACGAATAACCCACATACGGTTTCCGTCTCGGCAAGGCAATGCCATAATTCCAAAGATACGTTCCATGAATCTTTCATAAATGTTTGGTCGCTAAATAACCAGAGGCGTGGTACAGTTTTTCGAGAACGAGTTCGTAGGCGAGTGCAGCACCAAAGATCAGTTATGCACTTTGAAGCGCCACAGCAAACAATTTTCTCTGTCTCATATCCATATCGAGCTTCACTCCTGAAAACTTTCATAAGATGTGACTCAGATTGGCCTTGACGATTCTGGAAAGTGCGGGAAATTGAGGTCGTAGTGCTAGCTCTTATTGAAGCAAGTATCTGCACATACTCATACAAAGCAAGAAATCCCAAACAGATCAAAATCTCTACCCAAAAATCATTTGAACTAACAAAGCAAGCAGAGAAAACTGTCAGTAGTACCCATCTGTGGAAGCTGGGTACCCAGATCCAAGAAGTGAGATCCAGCCCATATAGCACTAAAGCAAGGATGAAAATCATACTGAGTATTCCAAAAAGAAGAAGTTGGCATTTGATTATGCCGAGGAGAATCACCCAAGCAGAAAGCTGTGAATGATACCACCATTATATTCCCCAAGCGTCAAGAGGCACTCAAATCCTAACAAGACTGTCCAAGACTTGCGTAGAGGAAGATCAAAAGACATAATAGATCTTTTGCGGCTCAGCAGAAGCATTCATTAAGATGCCTATCAATTTATTAATTCAATTAGGATATCAAGCTTGATATGAAGCTCTTATCAATATATCAGCTCATGAGCGGGTTCCTCAATAAATGTTTAGCGATGGATGATTTTGATTGGTCAAAGATCATTCAGCCACTAAGAAGCACCGCGACAAAAAATGATATTCTCCATCACCACAAGGTTTGCTTCTGGATACTCTCATGAGGATATTGGTACAATCAATGATTGATTGATGTTTCTGAAGATTGCAAGTAACCGAACAGTCAGTTATTTAATATCATGTTTCTTATCGAAGTCTTAGGAGTGCATCTCGAAGGCACAGTCTTTAGGTAAGGGACGTTTAGCAGTTACGCTATAAGGTAGACACGATTAAATTTCGTGTCTACCTTATAGCGTAATAACTATGGATTTCCATCAAGTAAAGGCCACCTCAGTCCAAAACGTTTAGCAGTGTCATGACTATCTTGAAGAGTCCACCTATTTATGAAAGCAAGTTTATTTCAGCTTTTGTTACAAAGTTGAAACTCCAGTTACTGAAAATAATCCCGAAAGAAATGGATTTAGATGATCGTAGTGTTAGATATTGGGGTAAGTATACTCACAGCAGTAAGGTTTCATTTCGCTTCCACCAGATTGGCTAGGAAACCCCACTCAGAGATTCAACAGCCCCTTCGTTTTGAGTTCACAATCTTTCCGAAAGACACCCACCGCTCTTCTAACGACTGAGTTGGCCCGTACATGCATATACCTTGACATGTATTGCTTGGCTCTCTTTCTCTCGAAGAATCAATGGTAGTTTCATCCAAGCACATGTTGAAATTTTCATCGGAGTGTTCTTCAAAACGCAACGAAGTTGCCAATGGCGTCATGCCAATAAAAGTATCACCATTCGAATAGTGGAATTTGACCTCAACAGAAAAAAATCACGATGCGATTAAATGATAGTCACCATTTGTATCAGTGCCATCCACTTCTAGTTGCCCTAACAAACACAACGACAGTAACGAAGCGAGACGCCTTTGTGAATGAACATATTGCCGACACAGATAATTCTCGCCGGGAACAATCTCGGTTCACCACTCAAAATGGAACTGCATTCGAAGCTTTACATTTTTAATGCCCATTTTGAAATCCTCATTACAAACTTATGCGGCACAGTATAAATTTCAGCTTGACGCCACTCCAGCACTTTCGGTTATCTGGTAACGCACCCTAGGGAAAGGGGCATGTGCCGTGTCACATGTCTTATCTCACAGGCGTTAATTCATCGCATTCGGAGGCGCCGAATGGTTGCATTCGGAGACGCCAAAAATTTCGAAGAGCCTTCTTTTCAGACTTCTTGAAATATATTTTACACATTCATATATAGCGTTTTTAATGAATCATGATGCTGCTATAATAATAGAATACTGATTATTAAATTTTTTTGTTTTCACTCTATAGCAGCGAAACTACGTCAGATACTTGAAAAAATTGAGATAGCTTTTTTTTGTAAAATTAAATCATCTACAAACAGTCGCTATTTCGTATATCTTGAATTTGTCATAGTTCAAAAGATATAAGAGTTTGAACGAAAAATTTTATCATTACACTTTTTTATTCCCCTACATCCCACAAACTAAACGAGATATAAAAAAATGGCACGGAACCTTTTTTGTAAAGAATTCAATTTGCTACAAAAAACACTACGGGTACTTTTACGTATTCTTTATATTTGCAAAATTATTCGCGAATGGATATTTTTTTCCATTTTCAAGTATAATGATTGCATTCAGAGAAATCATTATTTGAATCTAAAGCATTATTAATATACATTACTGTGCGACAGAAGTGATGAAATGAGGGCGCGCATACGGAACATTCAAGTCGTTCCGCCAGGTATTTAGAACCGACATTTTGTTCCGCCAATGTTCATACACACTCAAAAATGTCAGCACAATCACATACTCGAATATGAAGCTTAACTAAATAATAAAGAGTTCAACGATTTTTCAACATATTTGGGGCGTTCCGCCACCCACTCGAAACCGTCCAATCGATCCGCCAATGTTATCTCGATGATTGTTGGCTACCAGAGGATTGCTGAAAAAAAATATGAGCCTTAACTAAATAATAAAAAGATGCGCGATTTTTTGCAAGTTGGGGACGTTCCGCCATCCCTTTGGAATAGCGCTCAGGGCCTGTCCTCCCAGATGGCACTCAGTTCGGTCCTCAACAACACTTTCTCAAAATATAAGCCTTAACTAAATAATCACGCAAAACTATCTGGCTCTAAGTCTATTTATGTTGGAGCTTGGAAATTATAAATGCGGAGATGGTCAGTCTGTTACGGTAAAGTCATATCAGAAGATGATTTCTAGTGGACTGTGTGAACAGTAGCTATCTTCTCATGCCAGAAGCATGACAACCTTCACTTTCAAACGCTAAACACGGATGAAGCAGAAAATTTGCAAAACGAAAGTCTCAGTAATATCTTTGCTCACAATAACTTTGAAACGAACTCATTTTGACTGAATATTCCTCATCATTGAAATCGGACTGATAGATGTTAATCAATAAGAATTATTTTTTACTTTTCTTGATGTCTTGATCTAATAGAATAATTGTATCGGATGCTTTTGAACAAACAAGCAGGTCTATTCTGGTGAACCTTGAATAACCCTCAACATTGAATATTGGTTATTGAAAATAATCGATATATAAGAATATTATGATGCCCCATTTCTGACATATCTTGTAGGTACTGGTTTTCTCGACATGATGTAATATTCAATTCCTGTAAAAGTTTCGAAAAATATTGACTATTGTAAAGTTTTGATGTGCACCATAATTGCATTGGAGCTGATTCCTGAAAATTTCCCAATAATCTAGTGATATTCAAGAATCAACAAGCAACCAGAATAAACTCGAATATCGCATTAGTTCAACTGCTACATATTTTGGACTAGATTTGATATTTTACACATAAGTGGGTTTGATAGGGATGTGTGATTTGGATATTCACTAGCAGTTCTAATCAAAATGTGTGAAGTGATGAGTTTGCCTTTGATTGGTCATTCATCTGAACTTGAGTAACTCAGTTGGACCAGATTTTCGATCTCTTTGATACATATAATGAATTTGTCTGGACTTAGGGTTCAGTTCTGACGCCCACTTTGTTTTTGCTTCATATCAATGATTTGCTCTAGAAAACATCTTGTTCAATACATAGTTTTGCGGACGACAGTACTCTTCATACCAGTTTCTCTTTCAGAGTCCCCATACCAGCTCAAGAAACAAAAATTCAAAGAAACATTAACATCAATAAAATTAACGACGACTCGGCAAGAATAATAGAATGGGGTAACATGAACTTGGTGGAATTTAATGCTACGAAAACCCAGGCATGTCTTTTCTCGAGAAAAGCCGATCTATCATCATCAAATATTGAGATGTCAGGAATTACGATCAGTGATAATCTCTCTTGGGAAAACCATGTGAGACCGATCGCTAAAAGTGCTTCCCAGAAACTTGGATTTCTATTTCATGCGAACAAATACTTCACTTCTCGTCAGCTTCTAATGATCTACAAGGCTCAGATACGACCTGTCATGGAATACAGTTCTCACGTGTGGAGTTCGGCACCAAACTATTCATTGATGCTTCTTGATTCTATTCAGAGAAATGCAATTCGTCTTGTTGGTGATTCTTCGCTCACAGACTCGCTCACTTCATTGGAACATCGTAGAAGGGTCGGAGACTTCTATAGATACTTTCACGGTCGATGCTCTTCTGAATTGTTATCAATCTTTTCCCCCTTCGCAAATACTTAACGGATGACTCGACAAGTACAGAATTCCGACCCCTTTGTTGTGAATTGGGAAACCTGTCGATCCTCTCTTGCTCAGGGATCTTTTGTCAATAGAACAGCTGAGCTTTGGAACTCCTTGCCAAAAGAAGTTTTTCCTGAGGCTTACAAATTTCAGAAATTCAAAGTAAATGTTTATTCGTATTTCCTATCTCTTGATTCACGCGGTGTTCTTTGAACATTACAGGGCTTCTCTTTCGTGTGAATCTGCATATGAAAAAAGAGCCTTGATTTTTGATTTCTGATATATTTGTTATATTTCATTTGCCCGGACTCCATTGGCCCTGAAGGAGTATGGATCATTTTTTTCTAGCACAATTATGAAATCTAAATTTTTTCCGACTTTTGGATTCATTCACATTTGATTCTTTCATATGTTTGACATATATACAGTTGGTTATTGCATCTATTTTCACAAAATGTTTGATATGTTCATCATGTTTTCCAGGTGGACTCGCCTGAACTTGATTAATAGACACAAATTTCAATATGTTTGCTATGCATTTGGAAAAAGTCCACCTAAAACAGCTACCCCCTACCTATATAGCACGACGGGCACTGGGTTGTGTAGAAATCACTTCTTCTTTCATGCGAGTATCAAATCAAGTAGATCGCAAACATAAGAATATCTAAACAAAGCAAAATAGAGAGCTTTCTCTAGATCACCAAGATAATATTTCATTCGAACCCATACAAGATACCGTTTTGCTGAGAGAAAATTATCTTAGAGCTATTCAGTGGAAAAATGGATGAATTACTGAATATTTTCACTAGAATTTTCAGGCGATTTCGAAATATTCAACTCGTGACAAGTCCGTCGTCAGTTTTGATTGCCATTTCGGTGACATTCCCTCATTTGAAAACAAAAAACCAGACTTCGTAATAATGCAAATCAGCAACTTTGGTATTTTTATGAATTTTATGAACCATTTTTGGTACAACCAGGTACATATGGTAGGTCAGAAAATATGAAGGAATGAAAAAATGAAAAATAAGGAGGCAAAAGCACCAATAACAATATTTGAATAAATATTTGAACGTCAAATTTTACATATATAGAATTATACATGAAGTACACAACATTTAATGAATAATCAAAAATTATCATTCATATACTCTTGCACAGTATAGTAGCACCTGTCAATTAACAATGATTCAACCCTATTAAAGAAAATGTTGTGCCTTTGAGAATCCATTATATGAGTCGGCAATTTGTTGTAGAGAGACACAATATTGTAGACTGGGGAGTTTTTGAACTTGGCGGTTTTATGAGTTGGCAACCGCAGATGGCCTCCGAATCTTGTACTATATGTATGTGTTGATGCAATCGTTACTCGAGGTTGTTTCTAGCGAATTTGACACTTTCAAGAATATAAGTACATGGAACTGTTAGAAGTTTTTCAGTACTCAAAAACCGGTTTGCAACTGTCGCGAAAATCCATGTCGAGTATGAGTCTCAAAATACGGTTTTGGCCCACAAAAACTCTATTCAGACCTGAACCGTTTCCACACGCCATTATGTTGAGTGAAATGTGTGAAAATGCCATGGCAAAATAAATGCTTAATAAACATTCTTTTGTTACGTAGGATTTCATTTGTTTGATTGCAGAGACTGCTGAATTCAGTTTATTGCAAACACTATTGATGTGCTGATCAAAATTCAGACGTTCATCTAGCAGAGTTCCCAAGAACTTTACTTCTTGTGTCATAACTAGAGCTTCACTGAAGAATATTTCGTTTGGTGTATTTTTTTTTTCTATTAAGAAATTTCATAGACTTGTGTTAGGGCTCAGAATGAATCTGTTACGATCACACCAAGATGCAAATGTATCAATGATTTTCGTTTACCAAGTAAGTTGTCAATGTTAGAACCTGAGACTGTGATCTCAGGCAAGTCATTCACAAATAGCACAAATAATAATGGACCCAAGACCGAGCCTTGTGGAACACCCATTTTAATATTTTTTTCACTCGACATAGCAGTATTATATTTGGCAGTCATACAACGATTTTCCATGTATGATCTCAACCAAGTTGAAATATTTTCTGGTAAACCAAGTGCAGCTGTCTTAATGGTTAAGAAATCAGAAGATACTGTGTCGAATGCTTTCGATAGGTCAAAAAACAGACTGATGACAAGGTTATTAGCGTCAATCTCTGCATAAATAAAATTGAAAAAGTGGTAATTTGCTGTTTCGAGAGAATGCCCTTTTTTGAATCCATGTTGATTACTACATAATAATTTGTTTGCTTCCAAATACTCCACTAACCTGATAGCTACTATCTTCTCGAATAGCTTGGACAGGGAGCAAATCAGAGAAATTTGTCTATAATTATCAATCTCATTTTTATCACCTCCTTTATATAAAGGTATAACTAGAGCCATTTTCGATGGGAAAGTACCCTTGCATGTAGGACTGATTCATCAGATAGGCGAGCGGATCGATTATGAGGTCCATTACTTTTTTGATGATGATAATAGATAGTTCGTCTATACCACTTAATTTTTTAGCAATTTTTCAATTTTACTTCTTTCATAGAAATTCTAATTTCTATTTATTTTAATCGGAGAAGAAGAATGACAAAAATTAGTTCATGAAATCTAACATTTCATGACTGAGATAATGTTTATGATCTCCTGATGTTAATAGATTGGTTGGCGTGTAGGTTATAGGTAAATTATTAGTGTTCCGCACTAGCTTGTTCGGAAAATAAGCTACCGTCATTTATGAGTATCAAGAAAATGACAAGAATAAAAAACAACAACAATATCTCCTTATAGTTGTTCTCCAATCAGTTTCAGAAGTATCAGAGATCACTTTTATGAGAGGCTGTTCCAACTGACAAATTGTTGTATTTTTTCACTGCATTCACTCGAACGAACTGCAATGACCAAAAAAGGGCATCAAAAACCAGTTTCGATAAATTCCCCATCGACACAATCAAAAGGCGTTGAATTTCACGAAATTCCTGCAAATAATAATTTATAAACGCCAATCACCGAAAACAGAGTTCAGGAGGCGTTCTCCGATGCATTCGTGGCGTGTATAAAAAGCTATAAAATCTATATACGGAGCGGAAACAATTAATAGCTCCTATAAATTATTGTTTAGTGTTGCATAAATTACGTGAATGTTTTGGCACAGTGAGCAGCGCGGATTAACAGTGGGGTGGCAGGGAATTTTGTAGGATGGGAGTAGTTCCATAGCCATGAAGAGGATTGCGGAAGGTCAATTTTTGAATTTGATTTGCGATATCAACTCTGCACGATAAAACGTATCGGACTAATGAAGCGAGTGACACTTTTTTCAAATGGCACACCCAGAATATTATTAAGTTTTTCGAATGCCCCCAACTTTGCTAATATCGAAATGCGTGAGGTTTGATGATACAAATAATATTTTTGAATGCTGTTGTTGTTAGGAGATCAATCGAAAATGGTTTCGTTGATGAATAATTCAAAAGTTGGCAAAAACTAAATTGTTTATCCATTTCATTGATCCTTCTAATAAATTTCATTCCAAAAAAAAGATTATTCCTAATGTTCAATTGTTCAAAAATTGTTATGACCATTATAATAAATCAGTCAAAACACATGTAAGAGAGGCAAAACAGAGATATCATGAAGAAAAATTCAACAATGCCAGTCCAAAAATTATGTGGAGTAGAATAAATGAAATAGTGCATAATAAATCCAGATATAATGCTGAAACAATCGCCTGTGTATCACTAAAAGGAACAAATTTGATGATATAAAGGAAATGTGTGACGCATTCAACAATTATTTCCTCAATGTTGGACCCAATTTGTCAATTGTTTTTTCTTCAAAATATGAAAGTCCATTACAATCAAAATTAACTTCACTCTTTCTCATGCTTACAGATAAGACAGATATCAAGGAAATCATAAATTCACTTAACTTAATGAAATCTCCAGGATTGGACCAAATTAGTGCCAAAATTGTAAAAATGATGAAATCGGAACTTGTATCTTTGATGGAGCAGACTAGTGAATTTAACTTTCGTAACAGATATACTACCTGAAAAAATGAAAATTACGAAAGTGAAACCAATTAATAAATCAGAAAAAAAAAATCAAATGATAAATTACAGACCTATTTCGATTCTTTCAGTTATATCTAAAATAATTGAGAAATCAATGAATTGCGGATTGTTCGAATATCATGAGAAATCAAAACTATTTTATGAAGGACAGTGCGCTATTTGAAGATCCACCGATACCAGAGTCTGCAACACTTGATGTAATTACCCTAATTCAACTCGATATAGACTCAGTTAAAAAATTTGGTAATTGATCTCCGAAAAGCTTTTGATACAGTTGATCACCAAATTTATTGAATATCTTATATCGAATTCTTGTGAGGGGGTGTCGTGATTGGTTCCAAAATTATCTTTTTTTCAGATAATAGCTTGTATTCATGGAAGACAGTAAAGGATTGCCTGAAAGGGTTTTATGTGGAGTTCCACAAGGATCAATCCTTGGACCTGTTCTGTTTCTTATTTATATATATATATATACATATATATAAATATATATATATATATATATATATATATATATATATATATTATATATATACATATATACATACATATATATATATATATATATATATATATATATATATATATATATATATATATATATATACATATATATATATATATATATATAAACTTCCATTGACGACATAATGTTTCAACTTCATTGGCTTTCTCAAAGTTAGACCAATCAGAAAGCTATCGAATCGTCGTACGATTGGATTTCGGATCTGTCTGAATCCAGCCTTAGAGCTAGCTGCGAAAATAAAAATGTTTGCTGATGATATAACCTTGATATATGATGGATATAGTTCACAACAAATACAATGAGAAAATCGCATCTTCGCTTGTGAAACATAAGCTGAGGATAAATTCTGGAAAATCTTCCTTTATATTCGTAACAAAAAAAACGAATTCAATCAACTTGAAAGACCCGACCCCATCAATTTCAATAACGTAAATATCAAGTATTCTTCAATTTTAAAATTTCTTGGTTTCTATATCGATGAAAATTTATCGTGATTCAAACACATTGAAATATTGAGAAAACAAATATCACCTATAATCGGTATTTCAATCAAAATTAGGAAATGTTTGCCCTCAAATTATCTGAAATTAATTTATTATTCTTTAGTGTTTTCCAAACTTATTTGGTTTCGGTTTGGGGATCGGCAAAAAAAATGTGATCAGACCGTTGAAAACACTACAAAACAAAATTGTCAAGTGTATATTCAAATCAGACTACCAGGAACCTACAGTGAACTCATACAAATTGAAACGACTTCTAGATATTTCCTCCCTCCATGAACTCAAAATTTGTTCTCTTATTCACCAGATTGAAAGTTACTTCAAAAACTCTAATTTGGTTTTCAAACCTGTGTAATCTGTGTAACCAGTATAACAAGACATTCGAACAATTTGTCAGTTATGAAAATGAAAACAAGTTTGGGTCAACAATCGATTTATTTTCAAGTCATAAAATATTACAACAAATTACCAAATTATTCAAAAATATTGTGACAAACTGAAATCCAAAAACGATTTGAGAAAATATTTATAATAGTAAGTAGGACTTTTTTGTTTCACAATAATATTTTTATTATTTTTATATTATTTACTTGCAAAGTTTTCATCAATAATATTATGATTTTTCAAATGATTGTGAATGAAATAGTATAGAAACCTCAGTAAAAGTTGCATTTCTCTCAAGATACTGGTATCTTTTTCGCCTTGAATTGTAATATACTACATCATGCTTCTAGTCCATTTGTTATCTTAATATAATTTGAGTATTCATGATATTGGATTATACATGAATGTAGAATATCGACGAAAATTCAGAAAGATAATTATCTTAGTGTAGAAAAGGAAGTTTAGACAAAGATAATTTTGGCTTTCTTTTCTCTAAGCCGATGAAAAAAGAATAAAAAATTTCTATGGAAATTGTAAGACAAATGATTCAGAAAACTCTTTCTGTTCACGAAAACTCTAAACTCTAAACGTCATCTGCAATAATATATATGAAATATAATCACGAACAATAGCAGTGTTGAACATCCATATTATCTTCGCCAATGATCAGCATCAGTTATAACATCTTCCTGATGAAACTGGAAGTAACTGTTGGTGACTTTTACATTTCTACTTTTCAATCGTTAACCATTGTGTCGAAATAATGGTCATTAAACGTGGACATGCGTTCAATTCCAAGATTTATGGGGGAATTATTGTGGAGAAGACATTAGAGAAATGTGAGAACTGTGTTTTCTGGTCAAAGTAATCACAAGTTATTGTGATAAAATCTGTGATTTATTACCCAATAGACGATATTGCAGTAACACATGGAATAAAAGAAATAATATTATGGCGAGATTTCGGTTTCATTATATATCATTCTACTATTAGAAAGAATGGTGTTGTGAACATTTTTCATACTAAAGTATGTTGCTCTTTTCACAATGGAAGAGGCTGTCGCGAGGGGTGAACCACTTCTCGCAATACTGTCACAAATTCATTGGCAGTCGCTTCGCAATCACCGCAATCGCCTCGCAATCATCGCAATCACTTCGCAATCATCGCAGTCGCTTCGCAATCATCGCAATCGTTTCGCAATCATTCCAAATATCCCTAAAAAACTTTTTTGAAACAGATGATATTGCTCTTCCTAACATATTTCGCATTTCGCCAATGTTAGATGATAATATTGTATTAATTTCTAGCTTTATTTCTGCCGCCCTCCGGAGAATGTATACTGTTTTTGGGCTCCTAATACGAAATATCTAATTTACAATTTGTTTTATGTATTATATCCATTACGAAATACTTGCTATAAATAAACGAAAAAATGTATTGACGATTCGATATCTCATATCAGGCAAACGAATATCAAGGCCCGAACGACTGACCTAGGCTAGAGCCTAGAATTTGTCTTTCTTTATCTCAATATTTCCCGCACTATTAAGAAGCACTCCAGTCTGCTTCTCCATTCCAGAATATCACGGGAAACCTATGTTTTAAATACATCGATTATATGCCGTCACTTTTCAATTTTTTCTCAATTTTTCTCGTACTATTGAGAAATCAACTCAACTTTTTTTAAAACTATCATTGGATACCAATGGTTTGAATACATCGATTATATGCCGTCAATTGTATGGAATTTTTAATTTTTCTTATAGTTTCCCTGAGTATTATTTATCTGTCACCTATCAATACAAATTCAACTCATCTTCTCTGAAAATCGTCTCAAAATCATCATTGGATATTAATGGTGTGAATGCAGCGATTCTATGCCATTTGTTGTTCGAAATCCCTAATTCCTACATAAAACGACTTTTGCATATTTCATCGCTATCAACGATGCCCACTGAACATTACATGCATTTTCTGTTGACGAAATTTAATTCATTTTCTGATTTTATGTCGTTGGAGTAGTTTTCTCTGCTGAAATTTCGTGGTTGTGACGAACGGGTGACTAGACGGTTACGTCATGCTTGGATTTTTCATACTTTGTCGTTTTCGAGTGGATTGAATTTTACAGCTTTTCGTCGATATTTCCTAAACTATTGAATCTAGAGGAAAAACGAGATCTACAATTTCACTCCCATGACAAATTTTGATAAAGTGAGTGGTTTCGGAGATATAGTTTGTTTTCTTAAAAAAAATTATATTCCCCGTACTGTTGATTTAAAAAAAAAAAAACATTTGGAATTTCCATAGTATACACTGAGGTGATCATTTTTTTACTCTTGGTGATTTTTGATTTTCTCATCCGTTTCCGAGATATTTACAAAAAAAACTCCAGAAAAAAATTAATTTCAGAAATTTCCCGATTTTTCCATTTTCCGATCGGTTTAGAAAAAAATGTTTCAACTGAAAAGTGTAGAGTATCACGAGTCCTATACGAACGTTTTTTCGTTTTTCGATTACGAGCAACGGTATGGTCTACAGAGTGTCCGAAAAAAAGTGACGGGTGACACGATTAAAACTCATAAAATCTAAAATAATTTTTTTTTATTTTTTTTTTCTTGGGATAAAAGTTATAGCAGAAGGATGGGGGAGTTTTTTCATATCAAGCAAAAATTTCTGCGATCAAAACTCTATTAGTTATGACGAAAACCAAAAAAAGTCAGAATATCGCAAAAAAAACAACTTTCCGATTTTCCGATTTTTCTCAAAAACAATAGGTGTTTGCACACTCATAAGATCTAGAAATGACCCGAGTTTCGAATCGATATCTCTTTCCGTTCGACCGCTATCGTGTTTCAAAGGATTTCCAACGCCGGACAGACACACAGACGGACAGACAGAAAAAATGAAGTTGGGCTAAATCGGCCAATTTTTTTACGCTGATCATTTTTTCCAAATGAAATTTTTCGATATCTCTTCAAATGAAAAAGTTTTGCCCGCTGCCTTGTCCGGTGCTCTGCGAAAAGCAACGTAGATATACACCGATTAATACTTGATATTACCTTGATATTACTTTAACGAAAAACTGGATAACTCTAAACGCTTACACATGTATTGAGCAAAATGCACATGGCTTGATTATATTAATTGAACGTCATAGAACTAATCCAGAGCTTTTATGTCCGTGGCTGTGCAGTAGCCAGCCTTGCGAGAAATGTTTTCGCCAAACTCGCTCAATGACCACAACTTGTTCTACAGTTGTAAACTATGACATGCTCGATTTGCTGCAAAGACGACATAGAATACATACTATCAATTCTATAGTTAGCGATTTGGGTAAGTCAAATAGACCTGATTTTAGTAAATTTTTTATCAAGTCTTATGAACTTTGGGTAAACATGGGCAAAATTTACTAGTAATTAACTGAAAAACCAATGTGAAGTCGAGGAATAAAATGACTAATAGGAAATTAAAAACGTTTAATTAATTGCTAGTCACTCAAATTTCAAAAGACGACCATTAACGTTGGGAAACAAAATTTTGAAAGTTTGAGATTCAAGGAAACACATTTATTTTCCCACGTGAGAATTCTGTCAGATTGGGGGCTAATGACTTGACTCCAAATACTGAAGCAAATTTTCCAACTATTGAAGAAATCTGTGGCATCATTGAAGATGCAAAGAAAGACGTTATTATTGATAGTCAAAACTTAGGTATGAACCTTTCAGATAGATTAACTCAGGCAGCATTCGAACAGGTCTCTATACCAGAAACACATCATGTCGATCAGACTGATGAGAATGAAGCTGACTTGGAAGATGATAATTTACAAAGTCAAGATATTATTGAGATGAGTGTAACAGCAAATTAATGATGATAGGTTTGAAACAAACATGCATAGACAAACGGTAAATGAGGAAGACAAACAAGATATTGACAATGATAAACATATATTTGAGAATTTAGAAGGTTTTACTGAGTTAAATGTTAAGGACTGTAGTAGCACAAGGAAACATAAAGATAATTCTTTCCTTGGTGTTAAAGTCAATAATGAAGAAATGCTAGTAAAAAAATCCACTCTTTGTTGGCTCTTTTCTAAGAGGCCAGGAAAACTTTCAAGTGACCGTCTTCTTCGGTGTAAGAGTATGGGCGGCACATCAGGATTAGGTTCCTTAAAAAACAAGAATAAAAATCAAAAGAAAAATAAAATAACTGCACAGGATCCAAAGAGCAATTTAAACGCATCTGATAATGTAAGTGAGTCTGAAACATCTGAAAGTGTAGACTACTCCGAGACAAGTGAGCTAGAATATGAAAGTTTTGATGAAGGAAGAGAAGATAGTGTTACACATGAAAAGTCTATTGATATACGTTTGGAAAATTATTATGCAGTATGTTATTTACGGACATGGTACATTGGTAGAGTTGTAGAAGAAATTGATAAGAGTTGCAGCAAAATTAAATTTCTTAAGTCGTCCCTCGACGCATACATTTGGCCAAAAGAGAAAAATGAAGATATTCAAGTCGTGGAAAATAAGTTTATATTTTATGGGCCAATTTCACTGTTGGGAAATTAGCCTTTTTATCTAAAACGGCATCAAAAATTGGAAATCGAGTAGAAATTTAGGACTGCAAAAAAACAACTCCAAAATTATTTGTAGTTATTTTATTAAGGTTTCTTACCTATGTTCTTCTTAGTTTTTTTTTTAGATTTTTTATATAGAATTTTTTTGTTGTTGAATGCACAGTAGATATTTGGTATAGATTATTATTTGATGTCTATTGTTCAGATTTTTTAATAAAAAACATCTAATAACTATATTTTCATATTGAAAAATATTTCTAATTTTCACCGTTTAAATTTTGCAGTTTTGAAGGCACTCTAAAGAAATTCCCAAAGGATTTGAGATAAGCCTCGCAGTACTTGGGAGCCTTTTGCAATCCTTGGGAATCTCTCGCAATCCTTCGGAGTCGATCGCAATCCTTCGGAGTCGCTCGCAATCCCTCGGAGTCGCTCGCAATCCTTCGGAATCGCTCGCAATCCTTCGGAGTCGCTCGCAATCCCTGGAATTCTTTCGCAATCACTCGAAATCCCGTACTTTTCGCAATATTGTCACAAATTTCACCGTAGTGATTACCCCCTCGGGCTGTCGCCAATCTCAGACATGAAGTCACTTATGATTGTCCCTTTACATATAGCGAGCTTGAATTATATCCGGAAATTTAGGTATGGAAATTTAATGTTAGAAGTATTTTAATTGAAAATGTTTTAGTGGCGGTATCCATCTGGAGTAGAATATAATCGGCAACCAAATGAAATCATCAAAAATATACTGTTTTATTATTTCAACAAATATGTTGACAGATCATGACACGCTGGTCACAGACTGACTGCAATCCACAGACATGAAATCAGAAAACGAAACTGAGTAATAGTTCGAAAATTTCAATTAAAGCCGGTGACAGATCACGACACGACAGTGAGATGTAAATGCAGAGTGATTAACACTTGCCAGGGCATTTTATACTCATTAATGGGGGGTAGCGACGTGTCGAAATACAATCATAACACAGGCTAAAATCCACTGGTATAAAATTTTATAGAGTTTGAATCATTTACCCAATTCTCGAAATAATTGAGGCAAACGGCAGTTCTTTGGAATTCATTACAATTTCACAATAAAACATGGTCTATTCCATTCCAGGACGAGTTGAACTTGTCAACTTTCAGTTTCAAAAAAATTGTTTTGCTAGACTTACTGCTAGCTTATTTGAGGACATTCATCCCAATAAAATGATATATATATATATATATATATATATATATATATATATATATATATAGTTTCTTTCTCGACGTTTCGGCTCCGATTTTAGAGCCATTTTCAAGAGTAAATGTGACTTCACGCTGAGGTCTCATACTCCTCAGGTGTTGTCACAGGGGACAAGAGTTTGTGACTTGACGCCGGGGCCTCAATCTGCCTACTCCCCAGGTCTCGTCACGAGTTCTTTCTAAGGTCTCAATCTGCCTACTCCTTAGATCGAACTGAGGTCTGGAGGGATGTTGGGTGGTATTTATAGCAGCGGGTGCTGCTAAAGCACCGTCGGATGTCTTGGTGGGGATTGGGCATCTGGAAATTAGGGGTTTCCATGCAGTTGGAAGTCTCTGACCGTCGTCACGTTTGTTTAAGCAGGAAGGTCGCTTCTCGATTCCGATTGCCTCGCTTGTAGTGTTTTTGCTGTGGCGATGGTCTTAGTGTTCTCAAAGTCTATGTTATGTCCTGTATCTTGATGATGTTTGGTCAGAACTCAACTTGCTGTCCGAAAATCAGACCCATCTTCAGCAAATGTATTATCACTGGAAGTAGTGGTTCTCCGTTGAATATTTGCCATGATCCTATTGTAAAGGTGATTGCGCATTCGGATTATTCCAAACTCTTTGTGCTCTATGTGTGGTTTCTGAATTTTGAAAGACTACAGCGCATCTTGAACGTAATGTTTGATGATAATAAAAATCGGAGTGATGCAATGAAACAGGTTCAGGGTGTAGCTGCAATAGGTCCAGCGCCTGAACAATAATGAAAGAAATAATGTCCCAATAGAGGCGGCTCGCTTTGTAATTCAATAAAAACTGAAAAACATTTCGGATGTCCCGATTCATCATTATTATTCCCACCATCATATGAAATATAATAATATATTTCACATATTGGTGTTTCTCCATTCTCCTCTTCTCTTTTGATTTGGGCTTAAAATACCGCCCCTGAGGCGACCAACTCACCTACCTGACCCCTAGCGCCGGCCCTGGTTATTTGCGCCGCCGAGCAGCTGTTCGGTTGGAGCGTAGCGCTGTTGCCACACTTTCGAATCACCTACACTTTTCTCATAATTTCATTAATTGATCTTTGAAATGATCGGTAGGGTAAAATCAAATTGGGTGAAAAATGATCGTTGATTGTTGGGCTATCCACTCATGCTAAATTCATTTTGTTCCCTGCATTTTTCAATCGACGAAAAATGTATGAGAAATTGCACTTCTGCCATAAAAGCCCATGTTGAAATACTATTCACTCAAAAAATCATTCGGTAAGAGATATAAAAAAAATCGTACATTAATCTACATTCATTGGGTAACTTGTATACCAAGTTTCATTCGGTTCTGTGCATATGTCTGTAAGTATCGAACCTCCTTAAGAGTGTAGTCACCCAGAAATTCATTTGTAGAATCAAAATATGGATTCTCAGTACTTGCAGCTTCTTTTCTGGTATTGTCAACCAGAGGGATACTATTCGAATACCTTCATCTTCTACTGACTACGGAAAAAAAATCACTGACACAATATGACAATATTGAATAGAAATGAAAACCCAACACTTAATAAGACCTTATGCTAATAATGACCTAACTACCGAAAATGACTCGTTCACTTATTTTGACAAAATACCAGATTTTAACTTAGATTTCAATTATATTTTTATGTATAGTCTCAACATCGTCACGTACAAGCGACTTTTGTTGATTCTGTGACTCAACTGTTTATTCACTCACAAATGTATTGACTCCCTTCTTCTTCTGTATTTTACTATGAATAAACATTATTATCATTATTATAGATAGCGGTGACTGAAATGAGATTCATTCCGTGAATCTTATGATTAATTTTAATTGAAACACTGAATTTACTTCGATCGTGGGGGGTAATTACATCCATTACCCCCCCCCCTGAATACGTGCTTGTTCCCTTGATAGCTTTCGGGCTTAATCAGTCAAGCTGAATACTTCCGAAAAGTACACGGTGCGTCAAAACCACAGATCAAATCAACTTATTCGCCCACAACAAATTATTTTTCTGGTGTTGACTTTTGAATGGAATGACGAACACCCTCCGTAAATCTTCGCGTCTGTCTACGAACGTGATACGAGCAGTGGCGCCTTGGTGGATGTTTCGGGATGGATATAAATGAAGCTATTCGGGGTAAGAAGTGTCTCGGTGGTGGTTGGAGCAGTCAAAGTGGATGTTTCCGTGGAAATAGTCATTATTTTCTTCCGTGGTGTCATTGGTTCTGATGAGCAACGCGAATATACGTGAATACTTCAAAATTCGGAGGCGGTTCAATCTACGTTGTAGGGATAGAAAGTGCATTTGGAAGAACATTATTGAAAGTTTCCATTAAAAACAGTCAGAGTCAGAGAAATGATTTTTGTCGGATATTATGACGGGTTGCAGCAGGAAGTCATATATTCTTGTGTCGAATAAAATTTTTGAATCAAATAAAT
This sequence comes from Zygogramma bicolorata, assembly GCA_032362365.1. NCBI lineage: Eukaryota > Metazoa > Arthropoda > Insecta > Coleoptera > Chrysomelidae > Zygogramma > Zygogramma bicolorata. The sequence continues at coordinate 162,756 of JAVJAQ010000903.1, read as the reverse complement.
TATCCCGCACACCTATTTGGAAACGTCAGTATTTTCATCTTTCCATTATTTGCGAAATATTGTCATATATTGAAAATAAGAGGTCTCATATAAAAATTTATTTACAAAATTATCAATCTGAAAATAAATTTGTAAATCGAGTGATTATTAATATTTTATTATTGCCATCTTCAAGAAGAATGAAGAAAGCACATCTCATCTTTTTATGTGGGTACTTAGCAAATCTCCTAATCTCAACTGCATTGTTTCAATCTGTTTCAATTTATTGATGAATTTTTTTTTTCTTTATGTTTTTTTCTAATTCTTTTTCGCTGAGTGAATTTTCATTACCTCTTATTTTTTCACTTCACCAGGGAACACTTCAAATACACAGTTGAAATCACCTCTAGCAGCCAAGCTAAAAGTTTCATGTCCCTCATTGTTTGAATCTCATAATTTGAAAAGGTGTTTTTTTCAAAAACCCCCTCAAAAGGCACGTCCAAAGGTCTTGATGAACTTCTTCCATTTTTTGATAGCAAAAATCGCTGATGTTTCCTGACCTTCAAACATACATTCATTTCACATTTTTCAACATGACATTTGGTGAAAGATTTTCATCATGTTTTTAACACATTTTCATTTCAATCCTCATTCCCTTTTTCTTTCGTGACAATATTGAATTTTTTGGGAAAAGAAGTATATATAGCCATCCGATAAATATGATGGGTATTAGTTAGGGCATTTGGGTGATTTGCATGGAGTGTCACTGAAAAGTATGGGGAGACATTTGGGTATAATACTTTTCGAAAGTCATAATTTTTTGAAGATTAAATATTTTTTCGTAGTTTTTTGGGTTGTTAACCGACCACAATCTGAAAAAATAAGATTGATCTATACAAATGAAGAAGGGTAGATTTTCAATCTAACCCAAAAAGTTGATGTGTCAATCAAAAACAATTCATTCTGAATGATCTACGTCCTATTGATCAGCAACTCCTTGTATGACTCAAATTTGCTTATCATAAAAAATTTATATCTACTAAAATATTTATCGTTATTGACGTACCGAAAACCAAATCTACATCTGTTCTCGAAACTAATTTGAAATTATTATTCTTCCATGTTCATTTTTTTCAAAACCTGTAAAAGATCTGAGATATTTCATAATATTTTGTCTCTCAAGAGTGGTGGACAGGTGTGATTCATATCAAATGAATTCATAGCGATGCAACTTTTCTCAAACAGCATAATAAAAGTAAATTCTTCAATTTTTATTTTCTTGCCTTGTTTCAATCAATTCTTTCGTGTGATCCCCATCGGCAGTGAGAATATGTTCTGATAACTAGGAACCACCAATCTGCCCTCAAACACTTGCATATATTCCCATATCAATTCTCCATTTTTCAAATTGTGATGATAGGTTGGCAATCGCAAAAAACAAACTACGAAAGATTTTTTTTCGAATTTGTTTTCATCTAGAGCAACAATGTTGTTCATTCCGGGACTTCTACACTTTTCGCCACATCTCTTCTTATGATGAAAGAGAACTACTTCGAACGATCCCTAACCTCATTTTTTCCCACAATAATTCACACGATGACCAAAGCATCTACTTTCTTGACCTCCTACAGCATATATTGTCCCATAAACAACAACAATTTCTTTAAAACAGTAAATGAAAATTAGTCCGAATGATTCGTATCTTCCACTGATACTTCAAAAACCAAAGAAAACATGTACATCAATTGTTATGTGATATAGACGACACTATCAACAATACCTCCTGGAGGCTTGACTTCCCTCCTTAAGTACGGAGATGACAGAATATGATCGAAACGTTCAAGTTTTCCACTACGACGCTCCCTCTTCACATAACAATTCTCATTTAAGTGTTTACCAGCTTTTCTAGCATGAATTTGAAAGTTATTCGCCTAACAAAAGTTAGCAGAGAACTTTCACGCTGAAATTCCATCTGGATATACATTTCAATAGGTTCTTACGAGAATTAAGTTGCTGGAGAATACTAGAATTGTAACAGCTCTTAACACGAATTTATTGATCTGATAGCCTAAGAGGTGCAATCGAGAATGATAAGATTTTTATGATGGCAGTTGTTTGATGTGATATAGTTTACAGAGTATCAGTCATAACTCACGGATGATCAGGTTATGGAACACCTGGCGACAGCGCAGTTTGAAATATTTCAAACTATTGTGCCTAATCTGCAATTGTTATTATTATATCTGGAAACTGGCACTGAACTAGGATATTTTTCAAACGCAGCAAGTCAGCACATTGCATGAGTTATCGTGATATTGAGCTGGTCTGCTTCCTTTTCAAGCCATTTTTGAAAATTTGTTTAGAGATTCGAGGTGACACTGACTTAATTGATTCATCGATATTTCTACTGAGTGTTGATTTTGACAACACCTACTTCGAACTGAATCTTTCCAGTTCAACTTCCCTTTTTAGAAGAGGCCTCCAACATTGATGGATCTTCATCAAACGAACAAGTTGAAATCTCTTTATTGCCGTTTGAAAAGTTGGAAGTAGCCTCTTCGAGTTTCCCTTTTGTTATATTCTGTTTTGTCATAAAAAACAACTTGAAAAGACGAGTGATGGATATTCGAAATCAACTAAATAGTACACATAACGTTGAATGGAATAATATTATTTCACTAATTTAATTTCGGTATTTGCCGTACAGTAACCAGAAACTGTTAAAAACAAAGTTTATAATGAAGCCGTTTTTTAATTATGAACAGAATGTGAGAAAAGGAAACTCGATGAGGCTGCTTGCATTTTGTTAAACGGAAATTAAGAGATTGCTATTTGTTCAATTAGTAGGTATAAATCAATGTTAGATGCCTTTCCTGAAAAGGGAAGTTGGACTTGGAAAACTCGGAGCAGGTCGTGTCAAAATCAACATTGAGGAATTACTCATGACAATGTGACATTTTGACACTACTCATCAAAAATTCGAATCTTATTACGACTTTTTAAAAAAGCTTGAAATAGGAAGCAGATTAGACACGTCACCGAGACGAAGTGAATGCATTTTTAAATATATATTTTAATTCGGTCTACAAATTCATAAAACTTATAATATAATAATATTATTATTATTTATGTTACGTATCGGGGTTCATATACCTATTTGCCTTGAAAACAGATAAGATAAGAATTGAAAGACCTTTTTTTTTCATTATCAGGGACAAGAAAATCTGAAAAATGGATTTCGCGTTTGTCTCTACTCAATTCTCAAATTTGATTGATAATATGGGAAACGACCAATTCGTAATAACTATCAGATTTTTTTCAATATAGTTCTGACTCTTGTGCTTCATACAATTTGCAATTTTGTGACTTTCGATTGTGGTGGCCACATTTTCATTGATAACAATATCTCCTAGCCATTCCCAATGATGACCTTTGTACAATACAGCCATACCAATGATTGGTTCTCCTGGTCTGATGAGAAGATTTAGTGGACAGAGTTGCAACTTAGTACTTTCTGCAGGGTTTCTCATGGCTCTGAATGATTCAAGATGAGCTTTTCCTTTTCGAGCCAAGGATAAACGGGGTCTTACCTTTTAAATTGTGATACCTACCTGCTATAATGTATACCCTATATTCAATTCACAAAAATATTCTATTCAGAACAAGCCGTATTGTATATCGTACGAACGTAACTCTCCAATCATTCACCCAAACTTCTCTCACTGGAATTTATTCAGTTATGGTAATTCTAAATGTTCACCCGACCTGGTTGTGTTCATCGGGCAATCACAACGCGCCACTGGAGCGGTAGCAAGGCTGACATGGAACCCCAACCCCAACCCCGACCCCAATATTTGCCGGTGACATTTTATTTTCATAAAGGACACGATGAATTTTGCCACCGCATATGTCGTCTCGAAGTTTCACAATAAATCTTGACGATCGAAGTGTTTCCGCAACAAATATATTTCGATACAAGAAAGTGGATTGGACAAATCTTGACGTTTTCTACGACCAGATGCTGGTGACGTGAAGAGGTTTCGAAAGAATGAGATTCGGCCAGTATTTCTGCATGTACTTGTTCTCTGAATAAGGCTGAATTCAGACAGATCCGAAATCCTGTCGTACGACGATCCGATAGCGTTTTGATTGGTCTAAATTTGAATTTAGACCAATCAGAAAGCTATCGGATCGTCGTACGATCGGATTTCGGATCTGTCTGAATCCAGCCTAAATCGGCTATCAATGAATGGTCAATGACACTACAGCAGAATTCAGATATACATTTAAACATGTAATAGACACCCTTCCGCATGTTTGGAAGCTTGGAAGTTACTAAAACGCAAACTCCTATGATGGTGTCAAATGAACTCTAAATACTGTGGAGAATTAGTTTCGATTCTATTTCGATGGAATAGCTTCGTGTGAGTTATAAGCTGTATTTCATTCTAATGATAAATGAAGACCAAAAAGTCTGCAGAGGAATAATCAAAGGGTTTTCCACAATTGGAACGAGTGAATTGAACCACCAAAGAAAAAAATCACTCGGTACCTGATTTTCAAGCAGTATTTTGTGTTAGAAATATCTCTTCGAAATTCCCATTGCCATGTACTGAAAGGAGACATAAAAAGTTGTCCTATTGCTTGAAATTCCAGGTAAGTTATTGATAATCACGAATTCATTTCCACTGCGGCATATAATTGTTTCCTATCAGAATTTGTTTCCATAATTCATGGAGAGTAAAATTCAAAACTAGTTAGTTGAGTGAGGGAAATTAGCTTTCAAATTCAATTATTTGTTATCGATTCGTGGTAGATCGTTTGAATCGAAAAATCTTCAGTAGACAATATTTCTCGACGAAAAATTGCCTACATATTTTGTACCGCTAAACACGGATTTGAAGTGATGAAATAACGATCTCCCTTCGATCGGGAGCTTGATCTCTTCAAAAGTCGAAAAACAGGAGTATTTCACATTTCCGAGTCGCATCAGCAAACGATCCGTATACACTCATGTTTTTACTCGCCATACACTTTTTTCAGCTCATTCCGCCTTCTCCGATACTTTTTTTCACAAATATCTGACGAAGAAAGTAGATTTTTTAGAAAAGTGGGAATTAGGCTGGTTGTACATACTCCAGTGAATTAGGTTACATCTTATAAAAGTTCAGAGATATGCACGAGGTTTATTTATTAGTTTGCAAATACTACAAGAAATTAAGTCACAGAACCTAGAGAGTTTGTTTGCATTACTGCACATTTGAAGGTAATGGTGCTTTCGACATCAGATTTGTTTGAGCTTCCCCGTGTGAATGAAGTGTTAAGAGTTAAGCTAATTACAACCTCTCAGAGGATATTTTGTATAGATTTTTTTAAACTTCATCGATAGCTGATACGTATTGAGAATATATAGGATTCCATATTATGGATCCGTATTCTAATTCAGATATCTTACTAGAGTAGAGGTATTATTGGAATACAGTTCCTTATAATGAAATCATAAGCTCGATATGTTGAACTTACAATAATATTGATGTATTGATTAAATGTGAGTGAATAATCGAAATAGACACCCAAGTCCTGAATGGTGAAGTTGCTGTCAAGACTTTGAATATTGTTGTAATCAGATACAAGCGATTTTGAAGGCACCATTTCTGTACAAAATCAAATTGATTCTGCAATGTAACACAATCATCTAAGCTGATGATAGTAGCATACAATTTCAGGGCATCTAGAAACATCAAGCTATTGCATTCCAATGATTCCCACTAATTATTGTAAAATATGAATAGTAATGACGGACCTAGATTAGACCTTTGAGGTGCTCCACTTGTCGAACAAAATGTTTGTGTCGATGAAAGTATGATTTCAATAGTTTTTGATGAATTTCATTGTATCCCGACATGGACAGTTCATTAAAAAGAATTTTGTGACTGATGCAATAAGATGTAAAAGAAATATTGCTACAAACAATATACGTGTATATGGTTCCTGATGCAAGGAAGGAAGTAGGATATACCCAACGTTGATATATAGGAGCAAGGTTACGAAATGTCATCATATCGATCCCTCCATATTGCGGGGGCGTCAATGAGGTTAAGGTGAAATTCCACGATATACTAATATGCAAGTGGATTTCAGTTTCTGGTATCTGATTGGTAGATAACCTGCTTCCCTAAAAAGATCTATGAATATTCGAGTATATTGGAAATCTTACTTTATGGTGTTCAATACTGATGAATGTCAGTTGAGAAAAAGTGTGGATATACTCTTCGTATTTGTGTTTGGTTTGACAGATAATTCAACTCGATCTGATCTCGATATATGTGAAAATTGAAAACGAAAGCAAATGAAAAATTTATGACTGTGTATGGTTGGTGAAAATCTGAAAGGAATACCAGTGTTTTGAAAAAAAAGTGGGACCGTTCCTCATGCAGCAAGAAAGTTTGCCAGAGTATGATGATTACTCCTATATGAAATGGAAAGTATTTGGGTTTACCAGTCGTTCAAGGATCTTTTTCCGAGGCCAAGAAAATGTTTGAGCTTGAACGTTATCTACGTCTTCTAATAGTCCAGTCTATGACCATTTACCCGTGTATTTATCCCATACAGCACCGATTCGCATGAAAATTTGGATTCAGGACCTACATACCCTCTTTTTCAAAATCTACCCTGAGCCGAGGGTTGCTTTCTCCCTGGGGGTGGATGCTACCCCTTCTTGGGAGTGAAAAAATTTGTATTGGAAATAAGTGCGGAAATCAATAGATTGACTAATTCTAAGCACTTTCTGTTCAATGAAGTTTTTTCCGAAAAGCGATAGTTTTCGACTTATTCGCGAGTGAAATTGTCGGTTTTCAGGCAAGAAAAAACTCGTTTTCAGATCCTTCTTCGCGAATAACTGGGAAACTATGCATCTAATCGAAAAACCTATGGAGAGCAAAATTATAGCTTTTGAAAAAACGAAGGCGATCGTTCATTTGTTATGTATACAAACCCACTAAAAACTGAATAATTGCTTGTTGAGAGTTGATTGGTATTTTCAAACACCGAAATGGAAAGTTTCTACCTACAATAACCAAAAACCAATGCATTTTTTTGGAAAAACTCATTGGACTTTTTCTGAAGTCCTTCAAAAATCCTTTATTTTTGTTATTTATAAAAGTTTCAAGCATCAAAACTGACCGAGGTATGAAGGAAATAATGTGGAATCCTATTTTTTTGTTGAAAAAAAATTGTGAATAACTCATCCTCTCTTCCCCCTCTTTGAAAAAAATCGTTGTTACTTTATAATTCACTTCATTCATGTTCTAATAATGAGTTTAAAGTTTTTCATCAATTGTGAGTACGTACCATTTCTTCGAAATAACTCGAAAAGTATTGATCACATGCAAAATTTTCCAGAGTACAAAATTAAACGTTATTCTTGTCTGAAAATTTTGGTGCTTCATTTTTTCTGTAGGATGAAAATAGAGTAAGATATGGCCGGTTAAATATTGTGAGGGTTCGCGCAAAGTACTTTTTTGAGCCCTTTCAGCATGAACCTTCTCAAAAATATAATCTGAAACAAAACATCATGTGAATGAGCTTATAGCTCTTGAAAAAAGCTACAGAATACTTCTTTGGTGGATTTGATTGCTTACAGACTAAGCGAGTTATGGGAAAAAACCAAAAACAATTGTTGGAGAAATCAGAGTATGTACATTAGTATATTGAAGAATACACATGGTAACTATATTTTAAGCCTAGTGGAACTATATGATTTCAATCGATCACACATCCAAATCTAGACAACCTTTTTTTAATGGGGTAGTTTTCAACCTTGAAAAATCAAAAGCAACCCCGAGTACAGAGGTAACTTTAAAGAAAAGTCTCAATCTGAATTTTCATACAGTTGGGTTTCCCGGTTACTCAATAACAATTTCGATATAATTTTTTAATGAAAACTATCATAAGGGTGGTTCTTAGGGGTCGAAACTGTATAATAGATCAAAAATTGTCTATCAAGGTTCATTCAACGTATTTACAGATGAGTGCACGCTCAAAACTAGTATTTTGTAATTTTTTTTTAATAGGGGTAGTTTTCACCTCTGTTGAATAAAAATCAACCCCAGGTACAACCTCAACTTTGAAGTAGATGGTGGATATAAGCTAAATCTCAAATTAAATGCATATAGATACTGAATAAGTTGAATAACTGCCAAATAACATGTTAATTATTATTTTCTGATGATATTCTGTCACAAGGGGGGGTGTTGAGGGCTGACACTATATTATATTATTATATTAAAAATTATCAATTGATTGATTTTACTGATATAAATATGATTTCAGTTTATTACATGCTCCAATCTAAAATTTTGATAATTTTTCCGAATAGGGGTGGTTTTACCCCCCCCCCACCCCCCAAAAATCAACCCGCGGCACAGGGTAGATTTTGAAATAGAGGGTAAGTAGAACCTATATCCAAATTTTCATACGAATCGGTGCTGTATGGGATAAATACACAGTTTACACTTTTTTTACCGTCATAGACTGGAGTATAATGTATAGTGCTAAATTCATATAGGAATCCAAATGAAGTCATGAACAAAATGCCTCTTCAAAGATATCGCTTTGTAATCATGCAACCAATTGTGATATAGTCCATTCATACAAAATGAGTACTATGATTATTCGTGAATGAAACCTTATCCTAATGAACTTATCCTAATAGAAACACTTTAAAGCTAGTAAAATATTACTGTAAGAAACTCCTTACACTAATGAAAATTGAACAAACGACTTGAAATACTTGCAGAATCATTCCCTAAACTTCACAAAGACAAGACAGAATACACAACGCAACGCAGGTTCAGGTATGCTGTGGGCTGTGACAACGCAACAAATCTTTCACTTTTACAACAAAGTAACAAAGAGACCATGAGACAGAGACAATTAGGAATACCCCTTCGCCTATAAACTCGTGACATTTCGTAACTTTCCTATATATATATGAACGTTGGGATATACCATCTTTTCGTCCTTTAGAGAGTCATACTTTACGAACAAAAGAAGATAACTGATGGTTTTTGATGAAACTCCAAAATATCTGTCGAATGTGGATGCCGTAGTTCAAACTGACATCTATCAGGTAATGATAATACAAAATTCGATATCAAGGTAATTGCAGTGAACCAAGAAATGTTTGAGATGAATGAAAAAGGGAAATTGACAGCAAATTATTAGTTTGACATCAATCAATCACGTTGTTATTACTAGAGGGTGATTACTTTTTTTATCATCATATAGGGTTATGAGAAGAAGCAGGAAATGAGTTGACATACGATCAATTTAATAGACGATGAGATTATATATATATATATATATATATATATATATGTGCCCCCAGTACGTACATATATATATATATATATATATATATATATATATATATATATATATATACACTGATCCTACTTAGTGATAGCAACTGTCTAGTACAGTTATACTCTAGCATCCGTGAAAGCCTTAAACTGTTCATTTTTTTAGCAGTTATCCATACACATTAACTACGAACATACATTACAAAACCATACAAAATCAGGTAATGATTTTTGAGATAGAAGATAGAGATAGAATGTGGATGCCGTAGTTCAAACTGACATCTATCAGGTAATGATAATACAAAATTCGATATCAAGGTAATTGCAGTGAACCAAGAAATGTTTGAGATGAATGAAAAAAGAACCCAAAAGGGAAATTGACAGCAAATTATTAGTTTGACATCAATCAATCACGTTGTAATTACTAGAGGGTGATTACTTTTTTTATCATCATATAGGGTTATGAGAAGAAGCAGGAAATGAGTTGACATACGATCAATTTAATAAACGATGAGATTATATATATATATATATATATATATATATATATATATATATATATAGATCCTACATAGTGATAGCAACTGTCTAGTACAGTTATACTCAAGCATCCGTGAAAGCCTTAAACTGTTCAATTTTTTAGCAGTTATCCATATACATTAACTACGAACATACATTACAAAACCATACAAAATCAGGTAATGATTTTTGAGATAGAAGATAGAGCTCGACGATAGAATTATCTAATGGCAGCTCTACGACGGTTGTACAATCTTGCTCTCCATGTAGAAAGCAGTGAAGAGGCAAATGAATTTTTATTGCGTCTTGAATATATATCAAAGTGACTAGAAATGAAAATCAATTCATTTGGACAAATTAGCAGTAATATCTGGACAAAACTATTGATGAAACTATAAAACTCTGCTTCATTAATATTTTATTTATTGTTGTCATTTTATTTTTACTGACTGAGACACAAATTATAATTCTTCGAAGGAGAATTATTCTCAAATATGTTAGATATATTCGTGTTGATTAAATGCTGGACAAAAACTCAATTTATCAGTGTCAAACTATGATAATGAGTACAATGATAATAATTCATAAACTCATAAAAGTTCGAATAGCTTATATCCAACTCATTTTTCAAACATCATTACTTTAGTCAATATTCATTCCCATTCAACTAGAAGTTGTGGAATCATTTATACCACAAAGGTCTCACAGTATTTATTAATCTTTCAAGAGGAATGAAACGGTGTAAAAATATAAATTTCACTATTATGTCTTCAAGCATATTTCTATCTGAAAACTGGTATGCATACTTTTTAAGTGAATTAATTATAGAATTATGTATTCACTCAATGTGATATAATTGAGCATAACTGGTAATATTATTATTATCATTACTTCCTCCTTGAACTCAGATTGCAGATTAGGTCTACTCTCTGACGTCGAATCAATGAAATTCAACAGTAGTAGGTCATCTCGCAACACCAACAACAACACAACACTGTTGCTTCCAATATTCATCGACCTAATCGCGTTCAGCTAACCGTGCCGTCGGTCATCGTGAAAATCAAACGATGAAATAGTTTCGATGATAATCGAGATTGAATCCTTTTTTTTGTTTATTTCAACGTAGATTACGTGGGTAATAGAAATCATACGAAATTCTGAGAAGAATATTACCTTTCAAATGTTTTATCAGGAATGCTATATCATCATTCAAATTGTTCAACGAAGTAGCTGGGAAGCTGAGGAGTCATTCAAACAAAAGAATGGCTTTCCTGCAAATCTTCATTCACGGGCTTCGATAATTTTTGATAGTCGCCTCCCTCAAGAAAGATTCAGGGTAAGTTTCTGTTGAATAGCCCTCCTGTATAAGAAACCCACTTCCTCAACCGTTCTATAAATCACTCACCACCGATTTTTCAGCTTCTCATATTTTATTCAATACATACCATTTCTACAGTCTTTTTCGAGACTTTCTGATGAATAATGCGGAAAACATGAAACGAAAATCCCTGAATCAATTTTCAGAATGAGTCACATACACTCTGATTCATATTTGAGTAAAAGGAATTCAACGCTGCGACTCCAGCGTGTATTGAAATAATTGAATGAAAAGAATATTTCCCCTCTAGCTTTGATATCGAAACTGAAATGAAATTTGAGGTAATGAGAACAGACTTTGAAGATTCTTTCGCTGGCATACGAGGAATTGAAAGACTTATCAGTTGAAAAACATTTAAAAATGATATATCTTCGAAGATACAACACAGGGAGCTATCTGATTATTATGGCGAATGCAAATTTGAACGAAATGAAGTTGTTTTTTTGTGATTATTTTCAAATTCACCTCAAAAACTAGTCTAATTATTTTGTAATATTGGTTTCTCTTCCGATTCACATGTTGGCAACAACAGCACCTACAAATCGTAGATCTTAGTTGGAGTTGGTGGTATGTCAGAAGAAGAAAAATCAGAGTCCTTCTTCTTTTATTTCTTTATTTAACGTCGGCACATTTTCGCTACCAAGGCCAATCACCGACGCCGGTGAGCACGCTTCCCCCAACCGAAAATTTTGCCGAATCCTCTGGTATTCCAACCCGAGGTAGGGATCTTTAACGAGCCCAACATCCATGAACTCGGGACCGACGGCTTTACGTCCCCTCCGAAGGACGGCATATCCTCAATTTATCTTATGCTCACTGATATATTGTCTGCGAGCTATGATATGCTATTTCGCTGCAGCTGTACGGGCTTTCGACACGGTATTTCCCTGCATGGTCTCATGGTCACCCATCCAAGTACTAACCGCGCTCGGCGTTGCTTAACTTCAGATATCAAATGACTGTCAGTCAACCTGAAGAGCTGGGCCATGACCAAAATCAGAGTCAGTACATGCATCTTTGTCGACACTTAATGTCAAATGATGACTTGGAGAAACAGTCTGGTTCATAGACTGGTGAATGTTCCCTCTGATACGAATCACAAAAAAAAACTGAATGTTACGAAACGATTCGCGTTAAACAACGGTTATGATGGTGATTTAGGAGCCTTATTGTCCATAATGCTGTATAGGCAGACTTGAAAGAAATATACACAGTTACAGCAAATGATGATGAGAATCACAAAACGTTGACACAGTAAGACAATTTCGAATTTCTTGAAACAAAAAGATTTGAAGATTGCATATAAAAAAAAGTTCAAGCTCACATGTCAAAAACAATAACGATAAAAGTTCGGTGTCGCATAGGTCAAATGGTTGAAGATTGTTGTGTGGTTCGTGTCCTACGTTTCACGTTTGTCAAACGGGAAGAATATTCGATAGATGCGTGGAAGGGTATAGAAATAGTTTCCGAAACAGTGAAACTAATTCTGCGTATGCCTCTTCACAGAGGGACATGAGTTCAACCGTGAATTCGAAATCCTTCATTTCCAGGAGAATGAGGGTTTGAAACTCAATCTCTTGGAAAGTTTGGAAATCAATAAATGTGAACATTCACAGTATCTAGTGAATTATCAGACTGGGCTGAATAATTTGCCTCTGTTGAATATAATATTCTTCTCAAGAAATTGAGCTCAATTCACAATTTGTGATCATTTTTCGTCACCAAAACATTATACAGTGTATCACACTAAAGATGAAGACACCATGGTATTTTTGAAAGCAGATATTTTATTTTTGATACAAGGTAGACCTTCCGCGAAAAGGGCAAATTGTTAATATTTTGCTTTACGTTGGAGATACCGAAATGAGTTATTTAAAAAAGTTTCCCAGAAATTGATTCAAACCCTGAAGACAGAATTTCAACACAAAATTCGGAATTCGATTTTTTTTGTAATTTTCATATTCAAGTCCAATTTTCAATTAATGGTCCGAATGAGAAGATATATAAATGATAAAATAATAATTTTCAATTCTACTCATTTCAATACATTCATCCCATTGATGTTGATCATTTTGTGTGTTATTTATGTTCTTATGATACCTTCTGAGTGTTTAACCAGTTGAAAGTACTGATTTTCGAAAAAAATTAGGTTGAAGAGAGGAAAGCATTTTCGTTACATAGCGAAAAATCGTCTTTTCTTCAAAATAACCCGCTCAGTTTTCAACCAATTAACTGATCATATCTTACTCAACTCTCTTCCTCCAAAGAAAATTAAACTCAGAAACTATCAGAAAAAACAATAAAATTATTCAGATTGCAATATTTTGCGTGTCATTAAAAGTTTTTGAGGTATTTTGAAGAAAAGGATATATTTCGCTAAATTACGAAAATGATTTTCTCGAAAGCTTCTTTTTCCAACGAAAAAAAAGGAATCGACATTTTTCTATTCTTACCTGGCTTAGTTTTGATGCTAGGAATTTTTATAGAAATCAAAATGAAGGACTCAAAGAATGGTGTTATGTATTTTCCCCGAAAAATGCATTGGTTTTTGATTATTGTACGTGAAAACACCAATCAATTCTCAGAACGCAATAATTCCGTTCGTATTGAGTCTGCATGCATCATAAATACACGATTTCATGAGATATATTTTTTTTCTCTACAGGTTTTTTCATTAAATGCATATCTTTCCAGTAATGCGCGAAAAAATTATCTGAAAACGTGTTTTTTTCCTGAAAATCGACAATTCCACTCGCGCATAAGTCGAAAGTATTGCCTTTCAGAAAAAACTTCATTGAACAAAAGTTGCTTGGAATTATTGAATTTATCGATTTCCGCACTTATTTTCGATTAAAAGTTTTTCATCCCCAACAAGGGTTGGCACCGCCCCCAAGGGAAACCCCCCGCACAGGGTAGACTTTGGAATAAATAATAATTACAACCTAAATCCAAATTTTTATGAAAATCGGTGCTGTATGAGATAAATACACAGTTTACACTTTTTTTACCGTCATTGACTGGATTACATCGGTCTCAATAAGACGCGCGTCGCGCCACAAATCAAGTCGACACCGCTCTCCTCTATTCCGAGGCAAATGGTCCGTTCTCGTCGTTATTTCTGATCACGTCTGTGAGAACCGCCTGTAGCCCCTCTCTATCCGCCGCAGCTGCTCGAAACCGTGTAACGAATCGCCGTGTCCAGCGAGCTGATAAGAATGGCAACGATATCACCACTCGTGTGACCCTACTATATGGGCCGTGTAAGGACTTGTAGGCCAGCAGCAGGAATCCCGAGGGGATCGGAAGGAATAAATTTGAAGCGATAAAATTGGTTGGTGTTGGGTATTTGGAGGTAAGGTATATTCGAATTCAAGGTTCAGTAAATGTACACAAAATCACTTTAATGTTTTTTTTCCACTACGGTCGCAATGAGGACAAAATATTATTGCAATGTAGTTTCGTTGTTTTGAAATTAGGAATTCAAAAGAAGTTAATTTGCAATATTTCCAATAGCAACGGAAAATAAAAAAGTTAAATTGAAAATATCAAACAAGGTTATCGAAAAAGGAAACACGAAGTCATCTCCACAACATATTTAATTTCTAGGAGAATTATCTCACAATATTAAAAATATTTTCAATAAAGCAGATAATAATTTATCTATCTCATTTAAAACTAACAATTCATTGGGAAAAAACTTCATTAACACTAAAGATAAAATTCCCTTAATGGAAAAATCTGGAGGTTTCAAATTGATGTATTCCCATCCTGATTGTAATAGTGTTTATGTGGGACAAACAGGTCGTGATTTTAAAATACGTCTCAAAGAACATATTAGAATGATAAATAAATATAAAAATAATGATAATACTTTTGAAATTTTAACTAATAATTCTGTTGCTAACCATATTATTAACTCTAATCATTTTTCAATCCAGAGACAGATTTTGATATAGTTCATATTTGTGATAAAGGTGCGCTACTCAATATCAGTAAAATTTTCCATATCGATCAAATTTCGAAACAACCTTTCTATTATTCCCTTAATGATCAGATTACCTTTGATTGTGTACCTTTTTTTATTCTATTTTAACATTCTCTTCCCATAATTGATTTTTATCAGTCACAAAAAAGACATTGTTCTCCCTAATGTTAAATCATAAAATAACTTGTTTAAATTGATTTTCTTGCATTATAACAATCCATTTTCAAAATAATTAATTATTAGTTTCAGTTAGGACATCTATCTTCCAAAGACTGAACCTTAAAACTTTTTATAGTTTTCTAGTTTTTTTGGATTTTGTGATATGCCCCTTTACTCCTGGGTGCCTCCACTCGTCTCCTTGATGATTATATCTCGGTTTTGTTTCACGATTTCGTCCATTTGGTTGTCTACCCACGCCACATTTGCATGGTGTTTCTTAATTTGTCCAAGTTGTGATGCACTTATTATTATTCTGGGGGCCCACCCCCAATCTTATAACATTAATTTCAACTTCTTGAACCACTTTGGTTCTTGAAAGTAGTTTAATGATAGTTCCTAATATGTAGTTTGTCAATTTTTGATCTCCCAACTTTCGTAAGTATCATGTAAAAAATCACCTCTACTGTTTTCTCATTGTTAACTCCATTTCAGCCTTTTTGTACCTAACTGAAGATGAACATACATATGTTCGAAACATGTCTTATTAACTAGGACATAGTTCCTTCAGGAATTAACTATGTTGTGGAGATTACTTCGTGTTTTCTTATTCAATAAAATTGGTCTTCCACTTTGAGTATGGACTACTACCTTCGTATTAAACAAGGTGACGCAAAAGTTGTAAATACCACTGAAAGCAGTACATTGTCTTTGAATAGTTGTGAAGTTTCTACGGCATGTAAATGATTTTGTCCGTACTTTTGGTGCTATCATTATTTATAGAGGTGAAGTTGGTCAATTATATGGAATATTTCCCCCATATATAAAATGTCCCATAAGAGCAATGCAACTATCGAAAACTTACAGCGGTAATTGTTGTTGCTCTGAAATTGTTCGTTCCGTAAACCAGCTGACGAACGTCAACCCTCAGAAGTCGAAACTTGTGCGAGCAATGGATCAAGGAGGCCTTACCTTTTAACGTGCTATTACCCAGCACGTTGGCCCAGCGAGTATTCGAGCATTGTATCAAGTCACCAGAACAACACATTTGAAACCGTATTGCTAGACCTCAGTAAACAACACAAATAAATGTCAGATAGACTTCAAAAATAGAAAAACATTTCGCGTTTTGGTGAGTGCTCCATACAATCTATAGAGGAAAGTATAAATGAACAAAAAATAATATTTCCTTGAGAATTTCTTTATTCGTGAAATATTCCAATGAATTACATTCGTGCATAAAAATGACCAGATAATTTTGCATTCAAGCGTGATAATCTTATACGAATTGCATTCGGGTATTTTCATATTTTGTAAAAGTTTCGCCAAAATATGAAAATAAACTTGCAATTTTTAGATATCACGCTTTCTTGCAAAATTATCGGTAATTTTTATGCACTCATGAAATTATTACCAAAAATGACTTGAGGGGTGGATACTACAGATAGATGCCACTAGTAAATTCGTTTCCAAGTGATTTTCTTGATCACTCAAGCATAATACCAAGAGATGACAATCAAAGAAACAGAAATGGAATTTTCCTCGATGTCGTAGATACGTAGATCATTCATGTTCAGAAGAAGATTATAATTCCTGAACTTTCATTTCCTTTATATACTTCTATCGTCAACTATATTTTGGAGCTTCGTTATCTTTTTTTCAGAATTTCAGTCGAATTGATAGACAAAACTGTGCAACCTTTTTTCCCCTCAGGGTAGAAGACTTTGTCGCGCATTGTCAAGTGAACGGAAATATCGATATTATATGTGGTCTCGGTAGTGTAGTGGTTAGCATATCTGCCTATCAAGCGGAAGGCCGGGGTTCGAATCCTCGCCGGGCCACCGTGCTGGGTAATCGCACGTTAAAAGGTAAGGCCTCGTTGATCCATTGCTCGCACAAGTTTCGACTTCTGAGGGTTGACGTTCGTCAGCTGGTTAACGGAAACGAACAATTTTAGAACAATATTGTAGATGGCGTAACAAAATCTCTTCGAATTATTTTTACACAGGCACTAACTATATTTCTGAACAATGGTTTGAAACCAAAAAACAAATCACAGTATTACCTTCAAGTCAAACTAGTTCGAACTGAGAAACCCGATGACATTGTGGCAACCTGAACATCGTAAACATCCGACAACCTTGGATTCACCAAAAAACAGGAATCGAAGAGGGATACTGAGAATACCAGCATTACTATTAAGATGTAGAGTTTAGAGTACATTGTGTTGTAGTAATTTTTTTGTAACGATTGTGCTTAAAACTCCCAAACTTTTATCTGAAAGTTTTCCCCTCATAATGAGGTCCTGGTGCCAGACTCCGTTATTTCAAGCATGGTAGATATCGAATGATGGATGTCAACATTTCCACTGATATTGAGAATTATTATTGGAATTTATACAGTGTATAATACTGTGTCAATTATAAACAGTTCCTTCTATTTTCAATCAACGCAGCAAGTTTCCGGAGTAGATTAAAAATTTGTCCTTCTACACTTATATGATTTCAATATCAATCATCAATCTTTCAGGACGTGGTAGGTTAATGAACAAAAAACTACAAGGAAAAAATTCATCCACAACAAAATCTCCTCTCCTCTCTCCTTCGGATCGGCATATTCGGATCTACGCAACCAACTGCTAGTAGAAAAACTACCTTTCCTAATAAAGATAATGAATAAGTAATGAGTTGCACTTGTATGTTTCATTCTTTATTCAATCAATAATTTCTGATTGTTTTTCAAAAATTGCATGTTTTGTTGAGTTTTGTTTAAGTGTCCCGAATTTATTATTCTTTATTCATTTATTTATTCATTTATACTGCATACAAACAGGAGAAAACCAATTACATGAATACAGTGAAGTCGAATTCAGAGTGATAAAAACAGTACAGCACAGTGCCTACACTAACATTACAATTACTGAAGCATAGTAGTAGTTAGAGTAATGAAGTATATACATTTAAGACACAAGTAATGAAAACAAAACCTACTGCCTCAGAAGTGAGATAAGATGAGCTTTCCTAACGTTGAAAATGTCTAGATAATTTTTACTTATTTTATACCAAACAAGTATTTGAACAATACAATAGAGATTTCTATAAGTGACCGAAGAGCAAAACACTTAATTATAATACGTGATGTATTTCATTAGAACACAATATATAAACTGCAATTTATGGTATTCAAGAGATGCGATTTGAACAACACAAATATTCCCAATAAAATGGATGC
Source organism: Zygogramma bicolorata (assembly GCA_032362365.1). NCBI lineage: Eukaryota > Metazoa > Arthropoda > Insecta > Coleoptera > Chrysomelidae > Zygogramma > Zygogramma bicolorata. The sequence goes on along the minus strand of JAVJAQ010000903.1, from coordinate 144,146 downwards.
AACGACCATCCACTTTGCTCTGAATCGTGAGTACGCATCTGAATCAAAACGGTAAAGATCATTAGTAGCAGTTGCATCCAATGCAGATTCCAGTTGGTTATCGACTGAATTTGATTTGCGACTGAGCATACTAAAATCAGCTGATTTCGACCTATCAAGCGACTAAAATATTTCAGATTAGTTAATTTCCACTGATTTTCACACTATTTTGACCTAGTTTCTCGTAATCTATTTCCAAAATACTCAGTATTTGCTCAAACTTCATTCACCCCACTCGAGGATTCAATATATCTTGGATTCAGTTCATAGTAATTCACGTTGGGATTTCAAATGAAGGACAGTGGTTCAGTCTGAGGTTATTACGATCTCAAATCGATCTGAATTCGGTGTTTCATTCGGGTGAATTTTATGGATTATTGTGAACTGAACTTCATGATAAATATCTCATGATCCAACAGCGTACAATAATAACTTTCCAATTTCGGAATGTGCTGATCACTAGATAATGAGTAAAAATTTCACTCTGTTGAAAGTCTCGCTCAATAAGTCAGAACGGGCTAATTCCAAGATATTGAGTTTGAATTAAGAAGTAGTAGAAAGGAATTTAATTTTTTTCAGATCGACTACTTCTGAATCATTCAGACAGAATCAGCAAGTTTCGATAAATTTTCATGACATATAGATTGTACGAGTTGAATTCATATGACTGTGAGATATCGATATAAATAACAACTCGAGCAATTGGTATTGATTTTGTTACAATAAGTGGAGATGTGAAATCAAGTGAATTAGTTGATTCTCGCCAAATTATTTCTACTATCACTAACGAATTCCACTAACATCCTCAAAATGTACCTGAAAAGTCAGTACCAAAATTTTTCAACTTCGATATTTGTCGTTCAGTCACGGAGCTTTTAAATGAGCTACAGAGAGATTTAAAACAAACCTGGGATACTCGTTGAAACAAATTTATCGATTTCAACAATTCAGAATTGATCTTTCTTGTAGAGACTATAAAAATTACTGAACGAATAATGCAAATGAATGACTCGGATAATCTACTGACCTATAAACTGCTGAATATCGTTGATATCAAACGGTTAGATCATGGTATCCAATTGTCAGAACCAGAATTACAATTTGGTTAGAAATCCAGCTTCTGATAGCAATAATGAAACTGCGTTGACATTTTTCCTGGATAGCTTCTCTTCCGATTAGAACAAATCCTCACGATATCATATTCCTTCCAAGAATTGTTTTTCTTCATAAAATGGCTGCACGAAGTCTATTTATCCCGGGAAAATTGGAACGCCGCATAGAAAAATATTCCCATATCATATGAGATACCGATATAAATTCTCCAAATTCCTACCGAGCAGCACACAATAGAATGGAAAATATTTTTATTCAATAACGGAGAGGAAAGAAGAACGCACGCATTCCGTATTATCAACGAGTTCAGAGAAAACTTCTCGGGAATTTTCAAATTGTAGGAAATCTAGGCATAATTAGTGCGGTAGAATCAGTCCAAATTATAACAAAAATGGAAAATATTGCTGGGAATATTATCCACCAGAAACCTCACAATATGAACATAATCGAAAGTCTATATTTGAATAATAAAATCTGGAAATCAAAAAGGAGTAACGTGTACTTTAAATTATTGCAGGGTATAACCATCTGCCATATCTTCGAAATGATAGTATAAGTGAAAAGACTGAACAATTAGATTTGATCGTGTTCAACGAAAAACGGTCCACTTCAATATATTAGTCTGGTTACTGAAATGCAGTAATATGAAATTCATCACAGTACAATTCTCCGACTGGTTTGAACCCGTGCTCATTCAGAACTCAAAAAATCATGATCTCATATGAATTATTTTTCAGGAAAGTCATAGAAAATAACAGATATGAATTTTTTTTCGTGTATAACACTCACAGAGCTTTTACTCGTTAAGAATGAAAATTGGATTGCATTGCAATGAATGCCTGTCTGTTTGCTACAAAAGTCCTAAGAGTTATGTCAGATCCGACTGAAAATCCTGACGTTTGTCTATAGGCTCTTATGAACTCAATATTAGTTATCAGTGAAAACATTATTTCCTAGGAGGCTAAGGAGCGCAGAATTTCAGCGGATCATATTATCATCAGAATCACCAGAACGAATAGCCTAATTTGAATGCTTCTGAATCGAATATGGTTGTTTCTTATAGATACGACAAACACGGTGGAAATGAAATGTATTTAGATTGCAAATCCGTATTCATGACCAATTCGAAAGAGTTGGATAAACTTCAAAGTTTTCCATTAAAGGCTCATAGGCTTATATAGGAATCGATACATAAGTATTTGTGGCTTATTTTCCTTTGAAAAAAGAAAGGAATACAAAACTTTCATGGAAGGAGTGAAATTGAAATCTTTCCCAAACAAACCCTATTCAATTCAATAATGTTCTTATAGGTACATGTTATACACGTATCTATGTACGCAGTTTTGGCAATGAAATGAAATATCATTTTTCAACACCTTATCTGCAACTCTCCCCATCTTTTTGTTTCAGATGCAAACCTTCGACGTGTATGGGCTCATTGAAAAGCCCGTAAAAAATGGAATCTGACCATACCCTTCCTTTTTTCTTACCCATGTGGTTACCACGAAATGAGAAAAAAATCTTAAAAGTTAGAAATACCTACTTATAGTGTAGCCGCTGAAAAGATAGAATGATCACGTGAACGGCACGCACTCTTTGAATGTTCCTCACCCCAATGGTACAAGTCCGATTTACACCACTCAACAAAAACGTCGCATTTCCCTGTTCTCCCATTAACTTTTGGGATGCTTTTTTATAATTATTCATTATTATACCTTTTTTCTCTACAGTTAAATGTCTTTTTTTATCTTCTTCTTGGAGGTGAAAGAGTGTTTCCATCCATATTATTCAATTAACGTAACACACGTGAATAAAAAGCACAAATGAGTACAGTACAGTGTAAACAGTTCTTCATTTATTTCAGTTTAGAAGGCGTGGCTACGCCGCGCAGCCTATACATAGATGTAGGCATTCACTGTTCACGCGTCCTTGAATTCTATCTTTTGACCAGCCCGACTATAGTGCTATCTAAGGGTGAATTAACGTTGCAAAAAACAAATAAGTGGTATTCAGCATATGATGATGTATCCTGCTCAACAATTGCTGAGGATCACCAGTACCTAGTTTCTGAAAGTTTACAAATTTTAAGAACAGACGAACCTGGGCAGGCACCACAACAAATTTTATTGATTTATGTATAAAACTGATAACGTAATCTAGCATCAACATTCTTTGGAATTTATTCTTTCACAAAAAACTTTCACAAAAAATTAGTTCCATCCCAAGCAATTGTTGACCAGTATATTTCGAAAAGAGAAAAGAGTTGCATTTTTTGTACTAAATTCAATGCCTTGATGAGAAATATTTTGTTTGACTCAGTTTTAAAATTGTGGCATTTTTGGGTAAAATTGAAATATGTTTAGTTCATCAATGGTGTATCTTCAAAGTGTTCTTTTTTAATTTGCTAAACAAAAATGGTGTTGTCAGAGAGGCAGCGTATCGAAGTCTTGACATTGAACTTGGCACTTTGAAATCAATTGACGTGTTTCAGCGATTTCTTCCTAAGTTACTGGTTGAGCAGATATTAATTTTATTCCGGACTTGTGCGGATACACTTATATATTCCATTGAAGGCTCATATGCTTATATAGGAATTGATACATATTTGTGGCTTGTTTTCCTTTGAAAACAGAAAGGAATACAAAACTTTCATGGAAGGAGTGAAATTGAAATCTTTCCCAAACAAACCCTGTTCAATTCAATAATGTTCTTATACATGTTATACACGTATCTATGCCTATCAGAGTGTTTGTAACTTTTTTTCTTATTTTTTCCTCTCAGAGAGATTGTATTTATTTTTTGTCAGTCTGTCAAAATTGTAAAATATTTTTTATATCCTATTATCACCACTCAAAACACTTTGGGGTTGAGAATCATTATAGCTAGTCAAGTACGGAAAGTATCATTTCATGACTTAATATTGTGGCTTATTGTAAAACAAACTCGAAGGTATGGTACATATACTGTATTCCTGAATTTCAGAAACTCAATGATGAATCATCCCGTTGATGTTTTTCCAGTGGGACGAATGTCCAATTGATCGAACACGGGACCAATTTCCTTTAGTGCTTGTAATGGAAAAATAAAACAAATGACTGAACGATTCCAACAAAACCATGTTAGTATCAGACCTTTTGTGAAAGTGAACATCCCACACGATGTCGAGGAAAACACAAGTATGTTATTACACGAGTCTTCTGTCTGGGAGCGCCTTAACAGCATGGGAAATACAGTTAATTCACTTAAATGTTCGAAATTAGTGATAATGACAAAATTAATGGAGTGTTTGTCTTCGGATTGTGGAATGTTTCTCCCACACGCGAGTAATTTTAGAATTTCATCATTATTTCCTACACGACGTCTCGGAGTTCGTAACAAGGGCGACGGAATACATCTATAAGAGAATTTGTCTTTCTGAGAAATCCAAAGTCTTATCGATTAGTAATGGTTATGACATGAAAGATATCTTTTGAATGGTGATGGTTCGGACTTCCATCGTCTATATTATCAACTCTATTGAAACCTGTTGCTAAGAACGAAAGAATAAAAATACAAGTCAAGTGAGAGAATCAAATCAAAATCAAATATTTTTGGTCAATAATGAAATTGAGAATTGACTGATCAAATAAAATAATGTTACAAAAAATCGAGATTTCGAATATGAAATAGGAGTCAAAAAAAAGTTTATATTGAAATAAATGAAATAGTATTGTGACAAGAAAATTAAGGTATCGAATGTGAATGTGAAGTTTCAAGTTGAGTGTACTCACGACGTTTCGATTGCTGGTATCCGCAGTCGTCTTCGGTTGATGACTATTACTTCTCTAAACAAACATTTTTTTTCGACTTATTATATATTTCATATTCGATATCTCGATTTTTTTGTAACAACATCATTTTCTTTGTTCAATCATTTCTCAACATCATTATTGACCAAGAAAATTTGATTTTCTCACTTGATTTGTATTTTTTATCCTTTCGCTCTCAGCAACAGGTTTCAATAAAATTAATAATAAAGACAATGAAAGTCCGAACCATTACCATTCATCAAGGAACATTGTCAACCACATTCAAGTAGATTATTTATTGTCAATGGCAATATCAGTATGGATAACAGTATTTTAAAATATGAAAATAAATGAAGGATGAATAATGAGATGCTGAGCTTCAGTACTATTCATCAATCACTTCAACTCATCTCAAAGGGGTCCACGCAGCCGGCGTTAATATCACAGTAGTGAGGTTTGTTGTGACTTTCATGTGCAAAACTACTATTTGGGACTTTTTTTCATATCATAAAGTTACAATGAACTTCACTTCCATGAAGAGTCGGAGTTGAGTTTTCCATGAAATTTTTCTTAATTTCTTCTGTGTTCACCGTTATCTTCACTTATGAATTTCAGAGCAAAATAATTATTATTTTTCATTGAGATTTTTTGAAGGTCTGTATTCTTGAGTTGAAACCGTGACCGATAGCATTGTTTATGGAGATGTAGTTAAGTCAACCTTATGGAAATATCATACTATGAGTAGATGGTACTAGTGATTGTGTTTCCAAGTCATGCCTTTTTTCTTTTTTTATTTTACGGATGTCGTAGTCTCAATCACACATTCTATTGATTACTTATACATAATACCAAAAGATGGCAATCAAGTCAGGAACAGAAGTGGAATTTTTCCCAACGTCGTAGATCAGACATGTTTTAAATACTATTTTAATGCCTAAATTTTCATTTTCTTCATGAACTTTTATCGTCAACTCCATTTCGAAGCTTCATTATCCTTCCTTCAACAATTCGGCCAAACTGACAGACAGAACTCTGCAACTGTGTCGTGCATCGTCAAGTAAACGGGAATATCGACATTGTACTGTAGATGGCGTGAGAAAAAAGGTTCAAATCCTTTTCACACAGGCATTGACTAACTACATTTCTATAAACCATGCCGATAGTGGAATTGTGTCAAAGTTCAACATATTCAATTCTTATTCCTTTTATAATGATACTATTCTAATGAAAATAATCCACATGTTTCAGAAATAAAGCCCCAGGACAAATACTGATTGTTTTGGCAGAAAGGATAAGGAAATTTAATTTTGGGTAAAATAAAATATATGTGACAGCCCAAAACTAAATCTTTCCAGAATCATGCAACTCATATATCTCTTTTCACAAATATATTTGAACGTGTGTAACCTGCCTCAATTGTAAAATGAATATTATTACTATCATTTCGCGTATCATATCATCAAATTCCGTCTTGAAATCAAGAGATATCCCTATTTTCAATCCCCCGGTTTATAATAACGTATTCTCCAGAACACTTTAGTCAATCTCTCTAATGTAATAATTCAATATGATTCCCCACAGAGCTGACCAAATAACAATCACATTGTGATAACTTTCTTGCCATAATATCCCACCAAGTCGTTTCATCGAGTTAATATTTGATTACCCCTCCCAATATAATAGAAATAATAAGAGTAATTACGTGGGATCTGTGGAACGAATAATTGAGAAATATGAAGCATTCCACTGATACAATTAAGTGCCCGCATGCTTGCCAAAAGCTTTTAATGGAATTACTTTCAAAGTTTGTCACAGAAAGTTTCATTCCATTGTAACTTGATTAACGTGAAACTTGAGGATTTCGTATTTACCTCAATTTGGAATATTGATGATGGGGCAGGAGTGAACTTTAATGGCGTTTGTTTGATTTGTACTTGGTGGATGATGAAAAGATATTCTGATGATCAGGAATCTGAAAATATCTTCGAAGTGGATAAATTTTTTGGATAATTGTTTTTGATGAATTTTACCATTGTGATTCTTATGGTTTCGAGGATAATTTCATTTTCGAATCCGAGATGAGGGAAAAATTCCACCTTTTGCCGAGGATTGTTACCTACTATTGATTATATGATTTCACATAATAATATCTATCTACACCCGTACTCTAATGATACACTTATATGCCCACAACCCGTTTTATAATGAAATCCATTACGATACAGATTTTTCATTACGATACAGATTTTCAACCAATAGAAACCCATTATTTTTCAATTAAGCATGATGTGCTTGCTCTGCATTTGACGTTCGTCAAGTCAAAATCGGTATAGGTATTGAACTTTTGAAGAATATAGCCAAACTTCGATAATCATAACAAAATGTCTGATATCAGTGATATGGAAGAATCACCTTCGACACCTTCACCGACAGAAATATAGTTAGAATGATTAAATTTTTCATTTGACAAATGCATTATTTATTACTTATTTTTTCATCAAAGTTTGTGAGCTCTCTGTAGCCGAGCCAACTGTGGCGTTGAGATTGAATATTCTACTTGGAAGAGACGTTGGTTCGATTCCGGCATCGAGTAATCTTTTTTTTCTTTAATTTTTGATCTTCTTTTCAAATACCATCGTTTTTTTTCTCAAATTAATACTATTTATTACAATTCTGTAGAATTTTTCAAAGAAATTCGTTAAATTAGTATTATTGTGTGCAATACAAATATAAATAAAATATTTGTAGTTCTTCACTATTTATCGGGTGTTGATGAAATAGCGTATGCAACTCTCATGTAATGGTTATAAATACACTCGCATAAACCATACGAAACACACCTTCGGCTCGATTCGTATCCCGGTTTATGCTCATGTATTAGTAACCATCATTACACGATCGTGAAACTACGTGAAATTGAGTTTATAAATATGCAGAAGTTATTTCTATGCAATGCAAAACCCGGCAAGCCATGTAGACAGGAAAGTGGTGGTTTCATATGGATTATTTGCCTATTTCTATGTAATAAGTATTCTGAGTCCGGATTGAAATTAATATCTGTTTAACCAGTAATTCAGCAAAAAATCGCAGAAACACGTCAATTGATTTCAAAGTGTACGCATTTTTGGCAATAAAATGAATTTTTTTTTCTACACCTAAGCAGCAACCCTCTCCAACTTTTTTTTTCCAATGCAAACCTATTTCGTGTATGGGCTCATTGAAAAGCTCGTAAAAAATGGAGTCTGACCATACCCTTTCTTTTTTTTACCCATGTGGTAACCACGAAATGAGAAAAAACTCTTATGAGTTAGAAATAGCTACTTAGTGCTATCTACGGGTGAATTGACGTTGCAAAAAACAAATAAGTGGCTTTCAGCATATGATGATGTATCCTGCTCAACAATTGCTAAGGATCACCAGTACTTAGTTTCTGAAAGTTTACAAATTTTAAGAACAAACGGACCTGGGCAGGCACCACAACAAATTTTATTGATTTATGTGTTAAACTGATAACGTAATCTAGCATCAACATTCTTTGGAATTTATTTTTTTACAAAAAACTTTCACATAAAATTTGTTCCATCCCAAGCAATTGTTGACCAGTGTATTTCGAAAAGAGAAAGAAGTTGCATTTTTTGTACCAAATTCAATGCCTTGATGAGAAATATTTTGTTTGACTCAGTTTTAAAATTGTGGCATTTCTGGGTAAAATTGAAATATGTTTAGTTCATCAATGGTGTATCTTCAAAGTGTTCTTTTTTAATTTGCTAAACAAAAATGGTATTGTCAGAGAGGCAGCGTATCGAAGTCTTGACATTGAACTTGACACTTTGAAATCAATTGACGTGTTTCAGCAATTTCTTCCTAAGTTACTGGTTAAACAGATATTAATTTTATTTCGGACTTTTGCGCATCCCTGTAAATAGGATTCGTTTCCTGGAATTGTTTCCTGTTTTCAATGTATGAGGCAAAAGATTGCTCGCTTGTTGAAACAGAATTTTACATTGCTTATGACAAGGTACTGGTGTAAACATTTCAATTATATACCTACACTTGAATCACAACTCTTTTATATAGTAATATTCAAAATTCTAGAAAAAAACTTCAAATGTGTGAACAATGATGCATTGACTTTCTTTCAGTTATTTCACGATTAGGATAACATGATAATCTGTCATTAAACATGAATTTTTTCTCAAAAAGAATTTGCTAGCCAGATTCTTCCACATTTCAAATCTCTCACTGTCTAAAAAAGAATTTTATTTCATATATACTATTAATTTTTTGTTTTTCGCTGATTTTTCATTTCCTTTTTTGATTTATTCACTAATCTTTCCAAAGTTTTCGAAGTGAATATTGATATTTGAATTTGATTAGATGCACCACAGAAAAGGAAACTGAAGAAAATTGCGATGATGCCAGAGTGTAAAATTCGCTTCAGATAACGAAACGCTATAAGCATAACAAAAAGTGTCAAAAATACGATTTGTATATCATTTGTTATTGAAGATGTGTTAAATAACGAAGTAGTTCCATAGCAAATGATTTCAAAAATCGGGCCCCAGGCGGGTTAGTTCATTTTATGAAACTAAACACTTCGTAAATTCCGATGAGTTGAATGACGTTTTGAATGGAGGCCGAAGAGGTGGGAAATTAACAAAAGAGGTCGGGAAAGTTATTTTCACCCTCGTATTCTCAGTGGTTACTTCCCAACCTGAAGGAAGGAAAGATCCACATTTCAAAATAATTGTGAATGAAGTATGAATCGAACTCCTTCCTCACCATAAGAATAATGCTGAGGATAAATAATATCGAAAGCGTCTTGATTTTCATGTATTCCTTCCTAATGCTTTCAGCTGAAAACATTTCTGTTAGGATTTCTGAGGTATATGTTCTTGGGGCTGGAGCACTTGAAAAAATGGTTCGATTAGTTCTTCCAGTAAGTACTGATACTATTTTGTAGTACTATACAGCATCAATTGCTTCCAATGGTTAAGACGAAAACCAGCTTCAGCTGATATTTCACCAATCCACTTTTCCTTTTTTACTATTTTGTACAAACTTGCCGAATGAAGTCGATTATTATCATTATTATTATTATTTGAGATTTTTTCGTGATGTAGAGCAATAAAATTTAGTAACATTCAATCACTTCACCAAATCCACATGAGAGCCTAGTTGTCATTGTGAACTTTGCTTTAATTTCATGTAATTTGTTCATGGTTGTATCGTTGGTGTCTCATCATTAAGGTTTTTGTTTTGATTTTTTGAAAGAAGCAAATACTTCATAGTAAATACTTCAGAAAGAGAAATAATAACTATGACTGGAAGAGCAGATATCACCAATCCGAGTTTCGTATGAACGACCATCTGGAAATCGTATGAATGGAGTATATGGTCCTAATATAACCAAAATAGTAGTTTGTTCAAGAGAGGATGTGGCCAATATCCATTCAAGTTATACAGTTGATTTTTTTTTCGACCAGGTAAATATTTCAGAACTCTTTTTCAAATATCATATTGATAATCAATTTTAGATATAGTGTATGTTTTCGATATTTATAAAAATATTAGAGGAAATAAACTTTATTCAATTCAATATTGAATGCTACAGATTAAATCAGTAATATCGAATTAAAATAAGTAAAAAAAATGGGTTGCGGTGAAACTAACGACTATAAGGAGGACTGCCTCAAAAGACAATTTGCGTTAAATATTGATGTGAAGACTAGATGTTAGTTAGTCTTTCAATTCCACAAATGTGACAATTTAAACTTGCCTCAATAATCTAGAAAATATTTCAGACATAAGTACATTTATTTATGCTCAAATGGAACAACTTGGATTTCGTGTTTGTTTGTAGACTGATCAGAATTGTGACATTTCTATAAGGTTGTCGGTAACCATGTATTGTGTTCTCTGTGATTGGTGGAATTCATATCCTACTCAAGCTGCGTTCGAGTTCACGCCCAAAACGATCCAGGCAGTCTCTCAATAACCTTATAGCATTTCTTTTGAAACTCGGGGCGGGTTCTGTACCATAGTTTTCAATGACATCAGAAGCCCTGCTGATGCACTGAATGCCCTGTTCGCTCGATCGATCTTCAACACAAACTCAGCCCTTGTGATATGAAATCATAACTATTCAGTTGACTGGAATCGCCTAATTAACCGTTTAGTAAACTTTTAAAAAAATAAGCATATTCACAGGTGGGAGTAAGAAAAATCTTTCATGAGTCAGGGTATCTGGTTATTCCAAACGGATTTATGTTTCTCGTAAAAAAATGTGTTTTTCCCTTTTACCTTAATTATACATGAGTTTGGAATATACTTGTGCCATTTGAATTACTAGATATAAATTGAATAAAGGCACTCTTGGCATCCAACTGCACCGGAGCTATAAATGAAATAGAAAACCTAATAAGGAAATCGCTGAACCTGGAGAGCAGCTTTATGAATCTGTTTACCTCTCCAGAGGTCATAGCATTTACTTTCCTCGTTTCGAAAAGAAGAAAACTCGTAAATAATATTCATAACGCAGGTCTGAAGTACGAGATCCTGTCGTTGCCATTTTGCAGAGACAGCACAGGAAAACATTGCCCGTTATTTATCGAACAGTCACAAAACATGACTAGCAGAATTATAACGACATTGTCTCCAGACGCCACATAGGCGTGTTTATGCAGTTAATGCCCCAGTTGTACCCGCCGTTTTATTGAATTTGATTGATGGACGGGAATCTCGAACACATGGATGCGACTGTTTGATAATGCTTTTTCATTGATGCTGAGAGATACAACAGAATTGAAATCAATAAAGAGATATGTATTCTGTTGGAAAGATAATAATTTTTCGGGCTTGAATACAGAAAACGTTTGTCCAATTTGTACAACTCATCTGCCACTATTATTGAGTAGATACAGCATAGTACGGCATGAATATTTCTTCGTAGCCTCTTTGATTCCTGTGCTACCACAATCTGGTAGAATATGAATTAATATTGAAATCTATAAAGAAGAAAGGTAGGTGCGTTTATTGGTAACAAGTTTTCTGGGTAGATTAGGAATCTACCCACCTACACTTGCATAGAATTCAGTATGAATCCTCTCTTTTCAGATTGAGGTAATTTGAGAACCCAAAAATTTACGAAAGGATAATGACTTTTGAACGGCATGATTTCATTTATATACACTTATATGTTCATAATCCGTTTCATAATGAGATCCATTACGATACAGATTCAATAGAAACCCTCTATCACCTGTTTGCAGACACTCAAAAACCACTACAAAAATCAATACCATTTTCTCTGTTGTCTAGGAAATATTTCAAGGACTACATGTGCGATCTTTTTCATTCCTTTTCTTCAAATCACGGTCCTTGTAAATTTGTCCAAATCTCCTGTATACTTTGTAGATCAAAAATCATGATATATCAATGAATCGTGATATACGAATGTCAGTGAGGAATAACCCAGTATATTCAAGATGCATCTGGATTATCGTATCCAACGTTTAAATAACGCAGTGTTTCATTATTGTTCTCAAGTTTTTTTTCTTTGTATTCAGCTGAAAAGAAGTAATCAAAAGCATACAATAACATTCCATCAAAGACTGATGGATTAAATTATTATGTATGATAGCTGTATAATAAAAACAGGTATATACTTCACTATGAAGGTACTCACTTGACGAGTTTTCATTAGATATGCCTTACCTGGAAAAGAAAAGACGTATAAACTTTACGGTTTTTTGCAAGGCAAGTTGTCAGACATTGGAGGTAAGTCAATTTCAACTGATTATACTTTTTGAATAATAAAAGTAAATTACTATGATTGACCAAACGACAAGAAAGTGGTATAAGAGAGTAGTCTTGTGACAGTATAGATTGGTCTATATAATATTTGAAACAAACTCAAACGCGGTCAAGGAAATACGAAAAGTCAATTTCACTGGTAAATATTGTTCACCACATTTTTTCATTCGAGGAAATAGTAGGAAAACGTGATCAAACACTCATTTGGGAACCAATGGCGTCCAAGCACATTTCAGTATTTCCTAATGGTGTATATAATGTTTTGCATTTAGGCAGAAAGAGCAATGATCAAAATGCGTAAGACCGATTTTTTTGTTGAACTGATATTGACGGTTACCTGCGAATTATATTTTACTTTTCATAATAATATTGGTTGCAATTCAGGTCGCATTTAATCAGTTGAATTTATTTGGACTTTTTGATGATAAAGGTATTTACAAACTACAACAGTACTATAAATATTACGCTATAAGGTAGAACACGATTAAATTTCCACGAAATCTATTGTCTTCGCGACATGTTTCGATACACTGTATCTTTATCAAGCGAATGTATTTAAACACTAAATTATTCTTTGTTAAAAGCTCCTTAAATACATCAGTGCCTACTATAATTACCAGATAACGAAAAATTAATATCATTTGACGTTCAAAATCTTTTCCCTAGTATACCTCCACAAGATAGCATACGCTTAGTCGAAGGTTTACTAGATAAAAATCATGTTGATCAGCTTATTAAACAAGAGATATTAGACCTTTTGTGATATGTCTTGAACAAAATTACTTTCAATTTGACAATAAAGTATACTCTTCATCTGACGGTTTGATCATAGGAAATCCGCTGAGTCCTCTACTGGCAGAAATTTTCATCGACAATCTGGAAAATATAATTCATAAGCATCCACTCTCGCAACAGTTTTTGTATTGGTACAGATATGTAGATGACGTTATAGTTTGTTTTGAAGGCACCAACAGGCAATTAGATGCATTTCATAAATATATTAACACTATTCATCCAAATATTCAATTCATAATAGAGATGGAAGCAGAAAATTCAATTGATTGTTTAGACTTGACAATAGGTAAAGCCAACAACAAACACCACTTTGCTATTTTTCATAAACCTTCCCACACTGATATCACTATTCATAATAATTCGGTACATCCATATAAACATAAAATATCAGCATACCATAGTATGATACACAGATTAGTAAACATTCCTCTTTCTGTGGACAATTTCAACAAAGAATTGAATATCATAAAACAAAAAGCAGTTAACAATGGATATCAATTCAAATTAATAGAAAATATTCTTGCTAGAAAACTACATAAAAAAGCTATCCAAGAAGTGTACCCCACTTTGAGGAACCATGACAAATAATTATAGAATTTTAACTTATTCAGGACCTGCTACGGAAAAAATAGTTTCATTTTTGCATAAACAAAATTTGAGAGTAGCATATAGAACAGATAACACGTTGGGAAAGTTCATCAAGAATAACAAAGATTAAACAATAGAAGATGAAAAATCGGTAGTTTATAGATTGAATTGTGGATCTTGCTCCAAAGTATATATTGGCCATACAGGTAGACCATTCAAAAGCCGCATACGTGAACATCGTATGAATTATGAAAAGAAAACAACTCATTCATCATATGCCAATCACATTTTGGAGGAAGGCCATGACTTCGATAAAAAAAATTCGAAATTCTGCATGTTGAAAATAAAGGCATTAGACTTAATTATTTAGAATTTTTAGAAATCAATAAACTGAAAAATTCAATTTGTGTGCTAAATGATCAATTGGATCTCAATAGTTCCCCTTTGTTGAACTTATTCAATTAATAAGTAGTAACTATGTTCAGATAGCATAATCATTATCAGTTGTAATTCTAGGAATCAGTATCATTGTATAATTTCAGGAATCAGCATCATTTCATAATTTACGATGCAGAAAAACTCAAAGTCGTCTCCACAATTCAATATTCGAAAGATGTCAGTACGGTATTAAATTGTGGAGACGACTTTGAGTTTTTCTGCATCGTAAATCTACTACACTCCACTTTGAGATACAATGGACTTCTACCACAGGTTATCATTTCATAAGTTTGGAAATCATCATCAGTATCAGTTGTATTTCTAGGAATCAGGGATAATTATAGTAGGCCCTGATGTATTTAAGGAGGTTTCAACAAAGAATAATTTAGTGTTTAAATACATTCGCTTGATAAAGATACAGTGTATCGAAACATGTCGCGAAGACAATAAATTTTGTGGAAATTTAATCGTGTTCTACCTCATAGCGTAATAACTATAGATTTCCATCAAGTAAAGGCCACCTCAATTCAAAAAAAGTACTATAGATACCGGTGAGTATGGTTCGTGTTGGGTAGACAAAGCTGACGTGAACGTACTCAAATGATCATAGTATTCCAAGACAGAGGATGAACTTTGGTTGAGTAGCATTTTCTCAATGGCTGTTTCAAATTTGGTGATAATTAGCTCTTCAAAGTCATTTGTCTGGGAGTTGAAGAGATTGTAATCAACAGAATTGATTAGTGATCTGGTCAAGCGATACCAGCCTGCTCTTACCTTTTCCGTATTTTTCTCGTGAATTGTTTGTAGTATTGTTTTTATCTGCACCTAAGCATCTTGCTGATTTCCAGTAGCGTCTGATGAATTAATAATGTTGGCAACGGCATGATACGTGATTTTTTGAATAATGGTCTACAGTGCTCCTGAAAAACTGCACTTGCCAGTATTCTTACATTCTTATCAAACCAGGAGAGTCCCCCCAAAGAACAACACCGAAGCTGTTATGTAAGTGACACAATACAAAATACGCCATTTTCAAAATCTCACTGTTTGTGATGTTTTTCAGTTGACGAAGGATAAAGATAGTTTACTTGCGAGAAGATCTGTATGTTGTCAAGATAAAGAAGTACTGTCGAGAGTAATGCGTCAAAGACAGCTAGATAAGTAGAACGAATTTTGCGAAACTCATATTGACCTTGAGAAAAGAAGTTGTAACTCTCGAAGTCATACAGACGCTTTCTCTTTGTTATTTCAACGACTTTGGAAAAAATAGAGATAATTGATATTCTTGAAAAGTGGAATTACTTTCGCATATTTAAAAGCGTCAGGAAAAACACCTGTCTCAAATATGGGGTTGATCAGCCCTTCAGAAGGGAAAATGATAATATATAGGGTTGAAACCAAGGAAATAAGGAGCACAAGGTACTGGAAATTCTTCGAAATGAATTGAATTATCTATGTCCATCTGAGTTGAAGATTCGATGATGGTATCAGCAATATTAAAGAAAGAATTGTTGAAATTCTGGGGATATACGTAGGGTGTTTTTGAAACAGCCCTCGTTTTGTTACTTTCATAAATTATCCGACAAAATGTGGATGATTTATTTTCAGGAGAGATAAAATATTCATCGTATATGCCCGATTTACCCAGTGTTATCGTTGTTGATATTCATATTTGAGTTTTTCATATCGGATTCACTGCTATAGGCGATAACTTTGATAGTCTTCAATTACTCTCTGGAAAATTGAAGAAAACCGTCAAACCAACACAAGAAGGATATTTGTTTCTAAGCTGCAACTTTTTTCACAAGAAATGACTAGCAAATTTGAGTAACATAGATATCAGTTTATATGTTTTTCTCCTACATTTTGCATAATACGCCCTATATATTTCGTTCGCCGTTTTACAGTTAATGGAGTTATATTCAAGTCTGTAGTGACTTCCATCAAGAGACCTCTCAAAGTACGAACGCAACACTCAAACTCCGACGGAATATTCACAGAAAACTCTTCCAGGGAAACTCGTTTGCAGTAAGTTATTTATCTAAAATCGAATTCCGAATCTCAAGATCATCGTATACGGATCCACTCAAGACACTGGTGCTGTATATTATAATATGTCAGTCACCGTGGCATGTCGCAACAACCTGGTTACATTATATAAAGATTGTGAATGGAAAAACGTTCGGTCCAAGAACGGAAGTTTTTCCCACACACAACACTTTTTTTTCAAAAACTTACCATTTGAAGACAAAATTCAAGTAGTTTGTGAGTAGTTGGAAATCCACAACTAAGTTCAAACATTTGAATAAATCAGCTTCAGCAATGAAATGAGACCTCTGAGTGATTTGCTCTGGGTCTGCGCTCTCTCGTGACATTATGTTTGGTAATGTTTTATCGTATACCACTAAATCCATTTTATTTGCTCTCGTAAGATTTCTCTCCAACACAATTTTTGTGAGCCAGAAGTATACATAATATCTTCAGACACTGATAATATGAATGTATTTTGCAGATTTCTCCATGAGATTTTCATTATTCTTCAACAACCCTGCATGATGAATTATTTTGAAATCCATTATCCGTGATAGATCAGCATAATGTCACTGAATATGATGGCGATATTGTAAATGATAAAGCGGAATGAAATTTGCGAAAAATAGTATTCCACTTGCTTTGAAATTACTACTAGTAATTCAAATATAGAAAATGTTGTGATTAAACATTATCTATTCTCTCTAGAAAATCTTTCTCCATAAATTGATTTTCATAATTCCTCTAGTTTTGTACTTTTTATCATCCTAGCATTTCCAGTGTATTCCGTGTTGTCTTCTCCTCGTAGGAAGTTTTCGTTCTGAATCTCGATGAAAAATTCCTTGAATCTTTTCATCACCCATTTCATAGACTATCGTCAGCTTCAGGATATAATGAATTTTTTGCTGTCTATCAACTTGCAATCGAAAGGAAATATGCAATTCTCACTCTATTTCTGTCGATTGATGTTCGAATTAAAGTGATTGACCAAGATAGAAGAGAATACATATGATTAGGAGACATGTTTCTGATCATGAGTATTTTTTATCTTCACTCCGCTATTGTTTGAAATCGTCCTGTCGATTCTAGTGCTGACAATCAACTGAACCTGGTACTAATATGGTGAGTTCTGTTAACTCTTGTACTCCATTCCATGTATATGAACGGAACGCAGAAATCACATTCTTCCACATACGCTGTTTAATAGTTAATGGAGTTGTGAGATCGGAGTGACTTCCATCAAGGGGTCTTTCAATCTAAGTACGCAACACTGGAACCACGACGATACGTTTGAAGGAAACTTATCTAGGTAAATTCCTCACCAGTGAAGTTATCCATCGAAAGTTGAATTCCAAATCAGTCCAATATTATCATAACCCAACTTCATCAATAGGTATAATCCTCCTGGTAATTTAGTTCGGCTCTTTTCTTTCTCTTAAAATTATTTTTATTCTGCACATGCTAAACTCTGATGATTTTCTTGGTGGTGATAGTCTAGATAACTTTTTTTTTCAATTTTTTTCCAGCACGAAACCCAAAATATTATAAGTCATACAAGATCTTCGAACATTCGAAATCTATGGATCTCCTGTTTTCAATCGTACCTCACCTTGATTATCACCAAGGATCATTGCAATGTGTTCATGTATGAATGTGTTGGAATCTTCATCATTATTTATGATTTTTTAGGATTTCTCAGAATGTTTGAATGATGAACTCATTTGAAATCCATTATTGCTGATCGATCAGCGGAACGTTCATCGATATGAAGGTGACAATAAAATAATAAAATGAAACGAAATATAAAGAAATGCGTTTGGTGATCATTCACTTGCTCTGGAACTACGAAAAATAGTAAGAATATGAAACAAGATACGAGTTTACATGATCTACTCTTTCCATGATCTACTTTTTCCATAATTTATTTTGCTCAAAATTTTCCGAAATTTCTTTTGCCAGGTATAGAACCTATTCATATTTTCATATTCGCTTCTCATTTCTAAACTTCTCAATCGACCTTCTCCATTCCATCCATGTTCTGAGCGAGTTGAAGGCAGAAGAAAACACTCATGATAAGAGAAAATATCTTTTATCATGAGTTTTTACTTGTCTTCTAAATTTGCTTTACTATCGCTAGGAATAATACTAGGTCTGAAAATTACCTGAACCTGGAACAAAAGTAATCAGTCTGATAGATCTCTCGCTTCATTTAATGTTGATGGAGGGAACCAGAAATTGTTCCTTAAATATACATCGTTTTATAGTTAATAGAGTCATGTACAAGACCAGAGAGACTTCCATCAAGAGGTCTCTGAATCTACGTGCGAAACACTCTAACTTCGACGGAACGTCCCCAGAAAACTCTTTTAGGGGAGTTCGTTAGCAATAAAGTTATTCATCGAAAATCGAATTCCAAATCAGGCATCCATCTAAATGAAACCCTGCCTGAAACTTCATCGTAAAGCGATCCACTCAAGACGCAGAGTGCTGTATATGGCACTCACCAGCCGTGGCATGTCGCGACAACCTAGATACAAGATTCAAGGGCTGTCAAGGGGGAGATTTTCGGTCCGACGACGAAGGTTCGCCCTATTTGCAACCCTTTCTGTCAGTGGCACCACAATCAGTTGCCGTATTGTCTCGTATCAGCCGTTGTCGCAACTGTCAAGAAGTTTGGAAAATTAACTGTTATTTGTTGTTCTTGAATTTCGAGACTTATCATTTGGGAGGTTGTAACAGAATGCTGGTCCGGAGAGACACTTGCGGGTAAAGTGGGACATAGGCGTGCAGGGTGTATTGTCTTTTCGAGAAATCATCGTCTCAGTTCCTGTATTTTGATACCTTCAGATCAGAATCATTTCAAGGTACATACAAAGGTGGTCTGTGTCTATTTCAATAGTGTGGTTTGTGAAAATCATCATGGAAGTCCAACTAAATGTTTTTGAACATTCACTGAAAAATAATTGTTAAATGAAAATCTTCATTGTGAAATTATGTTTTTGTTTTATTCGTAGTAACCCACCACAAGTGAAAAAATCAATAATCAACATTGAATATTGATATAAGTGGGGAATGGCAGATTTATCCACCCTGGGAAGTTGCAGCGTTAATTAAAAACAGATTCTTCTGAACGAAATACCCTATTCGTAAGTAATGACTATCAAACAGTACCGTATTTGTTTGTGTTAACCTACCACAATCTGGAAAAATAAAAAATTATATTGGAATCTATATAAGTGTCGGAGATTTCTAGTCTAAAAAAAAAAAAAATTGTTCGTTTTCGTTAACCAGCTGACGAACGTCAACCCTCAGAAGTCGAAACTTGTGCGAGCAATGGATCAACGAGGCCTTACCTTTTAACGTGCGATTACGGTGGCCCGGCGAGGATTCGAACCCTGGCTTTCCGCTTGATAGTCTAACCCGAAAAGTTGCTGGGTTATTCGAAAAACATGAACTACCCCTCTTAGTCAGCAACTTGTAGCAAAACTAAAATTTGTATTTCAGAACAACAATTGATATTTGAAAATAAACTTTTTCATTCATTCCTCATGCAACGATTGAATTTTAATTCATGTAGATCAGTGACTGCCAATTCAACTACTCTGAAGGTGAAACTTGAAAGTATTGGAAAGCAATGATAACAACATGAGAGACTGGTTTCAATGAGTTCTACAGTACACAGTTATGTATCAGAAATTCTTCCAAAAAACAGGAACAAATGTGATGATGAAAACTGCCCTTCAGAAATATGAAGCGAAAGTGGCACGTCTCACATCGGAGAAACAAAATAGATGATTGGTTATCAGTATAAACGAACAAGAGAACACATAACAAAGAGAAATATTTCAATCATTTATATTGGAACACATCTGGATATATTGAAATGAAACGAATAGCCTGAACTTGAGGTCATTTTGAAGTGGATATTTGACTAATCAAGAAGCTGCCAACAAGATATCATTCCAAAAACGATGCAATAATGATTCATTTATTCACTTTCAGGAACAGAATGTTAACATACTGTAGAGAAATGTCGTCAATGTTGAACAGTTCAAAATGTAAAAATACTTACAAGACTTATGTAACGAACAACTAACAACAAATGAACGAACATTTAAGTACATCCATAAAATTCACTAACTGTGTAACAATTTCTCTCTAAAAAACACTCTCACTTCTTTCTCGAATATTTTCGAATTCCTACTACTCTCAATACTATCATAAAATTATACATTCCATATAGAATTAACATTTCTGAAAGAGCCAAGTGTAATGCTTGTTAGGTTGAAGCTGATCTTTTTGCTTGTATTATATGAGTGCTGAGCTCAACATATCCCTATTCTTAAAAAAATTATAAACAACTTCATACATACAAATATACACAGATAATGAATTCAAATTTTGGAGGATTTGAAAATATCTCTTCATGAATCATGGACCCAAGATTTCCCACAATTCGTAACGCACATTTTATCAATTTTGAAACTCTCTCAGCATCTGAGCCAAATCCCCAGCGCATTTCAGCCATATTGCATACATGAATGAAATCAGGCAAACTGAAGTTGTCTAACGATATCCTGACTGCATTGCCTAGATAGCACCGTTAGGGCGTAACAAGCTTTTGACAACTTAACACAAAATTCCTGAATATGGTCTGACCATTTGAGGTGCCCAATAATCTATCCTCAAAACTAGCATTCAACTTTACAGAAGTTTTGTCGAAAAACTATTTCGTTCCTGTGCTGTTATTAAGAAAATTTGTACCATCAACATACGAGACAATCAATGATGAAGGATGCTGAAGACATTTCAACATGTCATTAATATACACTATGAAAAGCGTAGGGCCTAGTATCGACCCTTGAGGCACACCAGATTTGAAATGCTTTATGCTGGAGATGGTATTGTGTCAAACAGCGTGGGAATTTGAAATGTCTAGAAATAATATGAAGCAATTCTTTATTATAAGATATCAATCCTCTTTTACTATTGGTTTCCTGATCGACACGTGTTGCGGTTTTGAATATTTTCTTCGAATAAAAATATTACAGAAAACACTTTTTGTATTTTTGAATTTGATTAGTAACGATAACAAAATAACAATATTTTCAATGATACACGAGACCATTCGATCATCGATATAATATAAATTTCTCTTGATTTCGAAATAGGTTGAGTTTTTTTTACTACATATTTCCGAAGTATTAATTATATCAATTTTTTCTACTAACTGACAAATAAATATCGGATATGATTATTATGTATCATGGAAATCCTTAAGAGTTGTGATAATGGTATATTTCATATCATTCGAAAGTTCAGTATGTATTTTTCCACTGATGAGGGCGAGTCTCTTCGATCCTTACTGTCCAAAGTTTTTCAAAATACTCCGAAGGTTATCGTTGATAAAGTTTTCGAATCCCCTTTCTCAGAAAGCAACTATCAATTTTGATATCGTAGCACGGAATATTATTAGCTGTTGGGGGTTGGCACGCCCAAAATCATTCACACATTCACATCTACTGTAGATTAGATACTCTAACCATAATGAACTTAGCTATAGCAGAAATGAGTCTGTCAGGTTATGATGAGCTTAAAAAAAAATGTTGTTGCACGTGTAACTCTGCGTGATATTCAATAGATAGTGCTAATACTGTCTACAACGCAGCTATCTTTTTTTTA
This sequence comes from Zygogramma bicolorata, assembly GCA_032362365.1. NCBI lineage: Eukaryota > Metazoa > Arthropoda > Insecta > Coleoptera > Chrysomelidae > Zygogramma > Zygogramma bicolorata. Next base: position 121,857 of record JAVJAQ010000903.1, on the reverse strand, counting down.
GTTTGATTATGAAAGTGATCAATCGATTTCTTCGTCAAATCTGCAGGCATCAATAAATTGATACCAAACGACTGCTCTCTTTTATCTCAACAGGGTGAGTGTACGTTCCTATATCTAACCAGGAAACTTCTCGAAACATCTACTCTTGGGGGTAGTTCGTTACACATGATGTAATTGAGTCCCGAGAGACAGCGAACTTTCAATGAAACGGAAACCAATACGGTCCCATTAATCCAACATCTTGACAAGGATCGTTTCGAAAAATGCGGTCGTCGAAAGTGACCGAGACAAAAAGCGACTTTTTCCAATTTCACAAAGGGCGCCACTTAAATTAACAGACGCTACGGAATTAACTTGAAATCCGACACAAAGCTTCCCTCCTTATCGCAAGTGAACATCTGAGGATCTCCGAGAATGGCTCGGATAAAGCTGTCACTTCTCGTTGTTTCACCAAAAATTAACAGCCAGAAACAAACCAGTCAGTGGCTGTCACATAATAATGAAGATGTTATGGTGTTGGGTTGCTTGCAGTACAAATTTTTCGCGACCACGGGCTTTGATGAAGTAATTGGTGGGCCTTTCAGAGGAATTCCGGTCGAGTGGACAGATTTTTCTGAGATTAGTGTTGTCCAGTGATACTAGGAACCAAATTCAATATACGATCCAGATGGTTTCATAACATTCCTACCAATTGAAATAATCTTCCATGTTATTTTTCAGAAACTGATCATTCCACCCTACTTACATACTGATATCATTGGCAACCGACGCGAATTTTACTAAGTTGGCATCTTTGGGCAGGAAAATGATTCACATGAAGATGCTGTTATCACTTTTGTATTGGGGTAATTAATGTATGTAGGAAGTTTTTATCACTGCGCTAAAGGTTCCTATTTCACCGATAATAATTATTTTTGAAGATAGAGATTTGAGGAGCTGAATTCTGACACTTTCTTTTCCAAATCAAGGTCGAAATGATACAAAACTTCTATAAGAAGCAGAAAGATCACACATTCGATCGATTTATGAAAAAAAAAGGATCATCCTGGAACAGCTGAGACCGTGCGTGACGGGTGCTGAATCAAAACCAAATTCATATAATGTTTCTACATGAATGAGAAGTAATTTCAAATGAAATGTGGAATAGCTCATTATTCCCAGATCCAGGCAAGTTTGTTTCGTTTAGAAAAAACTATTTCTTGAAGTTCAGTCTTCATATGGATGATTATAAATCATCCCCACTAGGTACAAAATAACTAGTTATTTTTGTTTCCTGAAACAGGATTATACATGCTTTATGTTTCATGAATGAGCTTTGAGAAAGTGAATCTCCGTTCATTTTTCGAAAGAAATTATTCCTTTTTGTTTAGTTGAGCAATTAAGTGTTTACTCGTGATTTCTCGATATAAACACAGAATATTGCCAAAAAAGTACATACCCTGTTATATTCATGAAATTTACCCAAACATTCAATGCAAAATCTGCGTTGAGAACATAATACGATAGCTTTTGTGCTGGTGAAAAAACCAAATAAGTTTTCGGATTTGAGAATCGGAATAAATACAAAACATTTCTGAATTACTTCATGTTCACGAAAGCAATATTTCAACGTCGAAATATTTCTTAACAATCAAATTCCCAATCTATCATTGCTCTTTGTTGATGTGAAAACATAGCAGATAAGTTTGGGAAATGATTAAGGCAAACGCTCACTTCAGTCTTGTTACTGACTCAGATCGGTTTCTCTGAAAATTATTTCAACTTCATCATGAAACATGGTTCATCAATTCCAGAACGAGTTGAAATTGTTAACTTTCATTTTCAAGGAAATGGTTGTATTAGACTGCTCGTTTGTGGACATTCATCTAGATAGAATGATTGGTGTGTTACCTAGGAAGTGTGTCGATACCTGATTCGTTTGTAATGTGAAACACCAATCGCAGAACCCCATCAGTAAGAGATTTTAGTAAGGAATTCCAACAAAATCTATAGTATTGTATGGAAGCAGATGGATTACATTCTCAACTCTTGTTGAAGTACCGTTTCAATACGTTAAAGGAAACACTAAAACCTACCACCAATTGTGAATTCCTAATACCAAGAACTTATTCATATTTTTCATCAATACTAAAATTATTCGGTTGATGTTCTTAACGCCATTTTGACATAGATTCTTCAAGTGAATTTTAATAAATCCTCGACAAATCTTTACATTTGAAATTTTAGAACTATGACATCTCCTTGCTAGGGAATCGCATGCGTATGTTGAAAAATATGTCCAAAATGTGCCCCCCTCTCAATCAAACTCTACTTGTCGAATAAACAACGAACAAATAGCTAGGTGCATACTTTTTGTTGGTCCACTCTGTATAATGATAACAAGTTAATTCGTATTGTAAATCATTATATAAGAACGTGTTAGGCAGTTGAAATGGTATATTAAAATTATCCTTTTATGCCTGATAATTCAAGTGTAATATTATGGTTTGAGAAATTATCCACGATAACAACAAACAGAAAAATCCATGAAGTCAAATTACAGCAGTGAATACTTGTTTGGATTTTGTTAACAGCATAAGTATAGGCAAAAAAGTTATTGAATAATGAGTATGAATTATGAGTATATTGTCGCGTGGAAGTTGAAAGGGAAAAACTCTCAACTTCGCCGTCTCCACCAAATGTCACGAAAATGGAAAAGAAGTGTAGTGTTTGTTTGAAAATGGTTGAGTGAATCAAGTGCAATTATACTAGTTCATTAGTTTACTGAAAGAATAAGTCAAAAACATGATGAAAATCTTCCATCCGAATGGACGTGACTTTTAAAGGGGTTTTTGAAGAAAACCGCCCTTCCAAGTGAGGACAATCAAACAACGAGAAACATGGAACTTTTAGCTTGGCTGCGAGAGGTGATTTCAATTGTGTATTTGAAGTATACCCTGGTGAAGTGAATAAAATGAGAGGTGATAAAACTTAACTTAGTTTATTGATAACAAAAGAAATAGACAAAAAAAAACATGATCACAGTGAATGAATGAAAAACTACTTGAAATAATTACCCATTAATAAAATGAATCAGGTTGAAATAATGCAGTTGGAATTAAATAGAAATGTAAGTACTCACATTATCATTCCAAGGCAGGAGAGATGTGCTTTCTTCATTCTTCAAAAAAAGACGCCGACTACTTTTGAAAATTAGTTTGGTTCGTCAAACTGATCACTGAAGATGCAAAAAACAAAAAGCCCGATTCGGAAGGCAGTCTTCCAATTTATATAAAAAATAATCCTGTCGTCATGAACTATTCCGCTGACAATTGCTAGATTCGCAATTCTCAGCGTTCATTTATGATTATCGACGACCAGTGATGTAACTTGAAACCTGTTGTCTGAAACGACGTTGAACTTGGAAATTCGCCGGATATAAATACTACTATTACAGCTGAATAATGTAACATGCGTGAATGATTTATTTGGAATGGAATATTGAATCAAAAATTATGAATAATATTAATAATGACTCGATTTCCAAATTCATTTTCAGGTTGATAATTTTGAAAATGTGAAGATAAAACTTTATATGAGACCTTTTATTTTCAATATATGACAATATTTCATTGCCTCGAAAGAGCATATTGATATTATTCAATGTAATATATATCAGTGTAATATATTGATATTATTCAATGTAATATAATAATCGTCTTTATTCATCAACGTACATATTATCATCACAATTATATAAGATGGAGAGATAACTGGTGAAGTTGATGAAAGGGCGAAGTGTCAGCTAAAGCTGCTTTTTAACTCAACCGGAGAGGCAACTACAAATTAGAGAGAGAACATGTATAATCGAATCAAGGTTAACGAATATCAGTATATTGATATTCAACACTATTCAGTTATGCCATTGTTGTACATGAAGAAAAAAAAAAATTGTATCATCTGCTTGAAGCTTGCATACATCAATATTTGAATGAACAATAATTCTATATAAGCGGTCAGGGCAATTATTGAGAGATGGTCTAGAGAAGGTGCGGAGTTTCTTTCAATTTTTTCTTAAAATTATAGAGGGAGTAGTTCCAGAATTCGGGAGGAAGTAAATTGTAAAACTTTGTTGCATTGTATGAAAAACTTCGTGTGAATGCAGCAGTGGAATGTCTAGGTATTACGAGCAAGTTATTTTTTCGTGTGTTCACCTGGTTGAAATTACGGAAAGTGATCAGCCTATTTCGTAGATAGGAAGGCTTACCTGTCGTCAGTACTTTATGAGTAATCGTGAGGAGATGGAGACTACGCAAAGTTTCCAGTTTGAGCCATCCAGACTCTTTATATTTGGCGCTAATGCTGTCGAATTTACGTACTCCATATGAAAAACGAATACAGGAATTTTGTATTCGTTGTAATCGGTTGGCATCAACCTGCAATAGTGCTGGGCCATAAATGCTGTCGCAGTATGAGAGTTTGGAAATCACAAGCGCCTGACATAATTCCAATTTAAGTTTGGTTGGTAAAATGTCGCGATTGGGATATAATTGTCTCAAAACATTATATGAGCTCTGACAGAGAATACTGACGTGTTTAGTAAACCTCAGCTCTGAGTCAAGCCATAGACCCAAATTTTTGGTTTCGTTGACCCATGGAAGGCGGTTTTCTGCAAGATTAACGCTAAACTGTTGTGATATCAGGTTACACTTTTTCTTAGAACCGAAAAGCATACTGACAGATTTAGAGGGGTTCATTTTAAGATTGTGCGCGGAAGATATGTTGAGTAATGACGAAAGATCTTTCTCAATTTTATCAATATATGAATGGACGTTTACGGCAGGGAATGTAAGATAAATTTGAGAATCGTCTGCAAAGTGATGGATCGTACAGTGTTTAATACTTTCATGAAAGTCAGCTGTATAAAGTGAAAAGAGAAGTGGTCCCAAGATAGAGCCCTGGGGTACCCCATATGCAATTGGTAGTGCTTCAGATTTGGATGAACCAATGATAACTGACTGAGTGCGTTCTGATAAGTAGTCTTTAATCAGAGTAGTCGCGTCATGTGGGAAACCGAAATAAGCTAGTTTTTTGCACAGGACCGAGTGATCGATAGTGTCAAAGGCCTTACTGTAATCTAATAAAATCAGGCACGTTAACTGGTTCGAGTCAATTGATCTGAAAATGTCGTCGCTAATGTTCAAAAGTGCAGTAGTTGTACTATGAGACGTCCGAAATCCTGACTGTACCGATGTAATAATGTTATTCTCTGTTACGAACTGGGTTATTTGTTCTTTGAGTAAACGTTCAAGCACTTTTGACAATGTTGGTAAGATGCTAATAGGTCTTAGCTGTGAAAACTCGGTAGGGTTCACACATTTAGGTATAGGTATCACGTTCGCACGTTTCCAAGCCGATGGAAAGGTGTTGGATGTTATGGCTTTGTTCATCAGAAAAGTTAAGTGATCTAGAAGTTTATTCTCAATATATTCAATCATTCGACGAGAAAGAAGATCGGAGCCAGTGGCATTACTGGTGACGGCGTTCAGATGATCACGAACCGTATTTGTATTCACAGTTGAAAAAGTAAATAATGAGTTATATTTGACATGGGTGTATTTTTCGAGAAGAGATAACTGAGCAGGGGAACGTGTCACATGGTTTATGTTAAGAAAGTGAGTATTAATAGATGAGGCATTTTTAAGTGCTGCTGGCAGATCTGAGTTCCTGTTATTTCTCAATATGTCTAGGGACCTAAGTGTATTCCACTTAGCTTTTGAGCCTTTATTTTTGAGAACGAATCCAAGGTAAGCTTTTTTCTCACGGCGTATTGAGGCTGTGGTGTAGTTTCTAATATCCTTATAATAAGACCAATCGCCCAATGATTTGGAATTCTTATATTTGCTCATGGCTTTGTCTCGTACTCGCATCATTTCTTTGATGGTAGGTGTGATCCATGGAGTGGGGGGTTTGGAAGTTCTTACTGTTCGAACAGGAGCATGTAATTCGAAAAGTTTGAGCAGGTTACTGTTGAAGAAAGTTAACATATCGTCAACATTCTCCAAGGCATAAATGATATCCCAATTGACGAGGTCAACGTCTTCGTGAAAACGAACACTATTAAACTTAGAAAAGTCTCTATATGTTACGATTTTTACGTGTGATGAAATCTGTATAGATTTCATCATACAATGTATCATCATATGATCAGATATACCTTGGATGTCCAACACGTCTACAGCTGTGAAATGATCAGGTTCGGAGCTCACCAATATATCTATCAAACTTGCGCTTGTTGAGGTGACACGTGTAGGACAATCAACCAACTGATGTAATTCATATGAGTTGAGTAGGTTATAAAGGAGTTCAGAACGTCTATCTGGAACTAGTAAGTTTATATTAAGATCACCACCTATAGTGAGAGAGTCACATGTTGGGAGAAGAGACCCAATGGCATCTTCAAGTTCATTCAAAGATTGTATTAAATTTGCCTTAGGAGGGCGATATAACACTCCCATTATATAGATCTTACCTCTATAGTTTATAGATATCCACAGTTGTTCTAAAGCTGGGGACAGTTGATGAAAAATAAATTTATGAGAGAATGTACGACGTATATAGATCCCTAAACCACCACCTCTGCCATTTCTGTCAGCACGAACAAAATCGTAGTTTCGTACCTGAAAGATGTCTGGAGAATTTCCTGGAGTGAGCCACGTCTCTGATATACCCACCAAATCTAGACCCTCACTCAATATGTGATCTTTGAGTCGATCAAAACCCGTCGAAATTGATCTTATATTTAAGTAAGCTAACTTAAACATTACTAATTGCTCGGTTTTTAATAAATATTTAATACAAAGTATAAGCATACAACCAAATAACCTTTCAAAAGAAGGATTATTACTATTTAGAATTAACTATTTTTGTATTTTGTAAGCGACGCAGTATCATAGAATGTTTTGTTCCTTCTTTTCGTGAGCAATCTTCTGAATCATCTCCTGCGGTAGTTGAAGTTGGTGAGATTTAATGATTTTGAGTCCAATTCAGTGAAGTGCATAAACTCTACTATTTGATTTACCAATTCAATCCCCTTTATGCATTGGTGTCATGTTAATGTGACTTCTATGACCTATATTATTGAATTGTTGTTGAAAATGATTATTCGCTTTTGCTATGGTATGAGGGGTGTGTGATAAGAACCTTTTCTCTTTGAAATGGAATAAAATTATTTTCTGAATAGAAATTTCTCTCAATTCGAGAGATTCAGCTTCAATATGGAGTTGAAAGGATGGGTGAGTTCGTTTTTTTTCGATGAATTATTTTCACAAATGATTTTCGTAGTTTTTGAATTTTTCAAGGTTCATTTCTTTGTCAATTCACCTCATCCTATTATTTTATAGGGAAGGCGCGACTCTTCCAAGGCAAATTTCGAGATCTGGCAACTGAGGTATATGAAAGCTTTATTCATACATCAAGAAATGCAGTACAAACAAAGCCAAAGAAATCTACTAAAACCGAAGTTGCGCGTGGTACTCCTATTGCGATGATCTGAATTGAGAAACAATATAAAATAGAATTATTTGCAATATAGCGTACTGTATATGAAATAATCATAAGTATATTATAGAAAATCATTAACATAAATATAATATTGAATTACGGTTCATTGATAGGCATATTTGACTGAGAAGGGCAAATGTGCAACGGTATGAAATGTGAATATAACAGATTTTGAACTTAGGATAACTATTTATTCTAGTACTTATTTTTTATGAGAATGTAATGAAAAAGGTCCCAGATAATATTGAGTGAATATATCTTGGAGTATTGTTTGAACGTAATTTTTTGTGGTGGATCAATATTTGTTCCGTAATTTTTTGGGTTTGTAACCTACCACAATCTGAAAAAAATAAGAATTAATATTGGAATGTATACAAATGTAGAAGATTGAAAGTCTGCCCTTCTACATTTGTATAGATTCCAATATCAATTGTAATTTATTTCAGATTGTGGTAGGTTACAAACCTAAAAAACTACGGAACAAATGTCTTGGATATATTTTTGAGAAGCTCAATTTTTTTTATTGCATTGATGTGTTGGTCTGTCATTTTGTTTTTGTAGATATACGATATTGAGTTGTACATATAAATTCGTCTGATATCGAGTAGCTTCGAGTCAATGAAGATTTGATCAGAAGAATAGTCGTTTTTTCATGGTACATGAGTTCAAATATTTTTCTCTGTAGTACTTAAGCTTTCCCAAGGTGGGAATATGGAATACCATCCAAGCTCTGCATAGCAGAGTAGAGAGATGTTTGAATGCTCAGTGGAACTTCAGCCTGAATCAGATCATTCCAAGTAAGATATCGAAAGTTTAAAAAAATACAAGTTGAAAATATTCGAATGTCTTGGATAACATAAGTTAACATTTTTGAAGACTATTAAATCTTGTTTAATATTTTTGTGATGAAATAAATAGAGAAAGTCACATAATTCACTATGGATCCTTCAAATATTTCATCAAGATCAACTCTTAATTGTAATTTTTGACATTTGAACATAATTTCAACATTTATTCTAGATTGAAAGAATGAAAAAGTAGGCAGTATACATCCATCGACCGATAGAGTAGAAATTACAAAAATTGTATTTCAAATGAATTTGTCGCGGACCCTAAAACATCGATCAGAAATAATCATCAGCCCGTGTTACACCTCTAAATTTTTTTCTCGCAGATTCATTTAATCTGAAATTCCTGAATTTATCGAAGATTTCCGTAGGTTCAGTTTGAAAATTGAATCTCGATATAACAGAACAGGCAAACATTGTTCCAGATTCATCCGCTTATTCGACATTTGCGTTTTATACTAAAATATGGCCCCTGATCCAAGCCACAAATGAATCAAACATGTACTGCAATGCATATCCTATAACCCCTGAAACATCAAACAGAAAATACTGCAAATCCATGTCAAGTACGTATCACTTTCACATGTTCTCATCAAAGTACTTATTTCGTATGAAATTCCATTCCTGAATTTTTGATATATTTCTCAAAAATGCTGCCAATATTCACTCTCATCTAGTTTAGTTGAGATGAGTAAAAACGAACACTCCAATTTCATTTCAACATTTATTTCTGGGTGGTAAAAACAACCAAATCGAACCTAGTATGGGAAAAATAGTAATATTTCATGAATATTCAGATATTGCACCAAAACAACCATAAATCTATGTCAAGTAGGTATCACTTTTACATTTTCTCGCATCGTCTCCATTTCGTCTCTAATTTCCGAATTCACTATACTTAACATTTTTCGAATATTTTCTCAAGATCCACTCTCATTTATTTTTATAGGGACGAGGAACAACTAACACACTCCAATATCTTTTCAACATTTGATTTGGGGTGGTAATATAAACAACCCCTCAGACTGCAAAGTAAACTCTCTGAGCGCGCTGGCTCCTATTTACTTATATGTTCAACTTCAAGTATCGAATATCGTTATCGGTTGGAAACTATCCCATTTGCATTCATATTCCGCTTGAAACAGAGTATAATCGTAAGGGTTGCTTGGGATATAGAGTTTCTTTATTGGCCTTTGCCTAACACCATATGCTAAATATCATTCAACGATATTAATGATTATACCGAATGATTCTAATCATTCCTTCACGACAAAACCTGTGATGAGTCAGACTGAGTTGTCTCAACTCTTCGAATGCAGAGGAATTCTAAATGGGTTAGTTTAATGGAGGAACTCGTGGAAAGGTTGTTCTAAAAAAAAAGGTACTGAAAAACTCAGTCTAGATAAATTAGACCAATATTAAATTCATTTTTGGCGTTAACCCCCTACTCGATAAAACATCCAGAAATGATTGTATGATGAAAAAGTGAACATAAATACAGGGTGTAACCGAATACGTGTAAAACATTTGAGGAGGTGATTCCTCATCGAAAAAAAGATACTTAGGATCTTTCATAATGAGAAACTTCATTGGACCATCCCTTTTTAAGATACAGCCCTTTGAAGGGGTTACATAATTATTGAAGTAACAAATTTAGAACGGAACAACAACACACAATTAGTATTAATTCAATTTCGAAAATTCACAAACTGACAGCAACATGCCACTTTGATTGTCACTATCGCTAATGGCGACCTACTAGATGATTAGTTTCATATTTTCGCATTTATGACGATGTACCTCTGTAGTTGTTCGTAAAATAATTTTTTGTTGCAAAATGGTTTATTTTGGTCAAAAAACCCAAGAGACTTGTTTCGTTTAGAATAAAACAGGCTATCGAAAATACATTTTTCAATGGTAAACAAATAATAAGAAAAAAGTTACGTTGGAAATAAGTTTTAGACGTTGCGTTTTCCACCCCTTAAAACCATGGGGTAAACCAAATAAATACCTGGCTAAGTGTCTTTTTGGTAGTAAAAACCGTCAGGTCAATTTCAATATTGTCACTTTTTCAGTGCTTGTGAAAAAAATTGTTATACAAATTTTATGTACCCCCATTCAGGGGCTGTACCTTAACAAGGGATGCTCCAATGAATTTTCTTCATATGAAAGATCCTATCTTCTTTTCGATGAGGAATCACCTCAAATGTTTTACACTTTATTCACCCTGTATATGTGGCAAATGTGTGAATATGATGTAGAATGTGACAGTTACAATGGCGATATCTAAGGAACGATGATAGTTAAAGAAAAAATTATTAGGAGCATTTTTCAGTTCTATAACTTTGGTCTGTGTAATTTTTTTATGAAACTCGCCGTTTTCGAGAAAACCCCAAAAAACTGAAATGTCGACATATGACCCCGAATAACTTTCTCAAAACAAATGGAATGGATGGGAACGTTCAAATTTTTATTCTATATGGTAAACCCAAGATCTTAAGCAAAATTTGGGTCTGTTGAAGTTTTTGTTATTTCAATTGTATAACTTTACCGGATAAGTATTCTAAACTGAAATGTTTAGTCTCGTTTCATGATAAGTATATAACTTGATGATCTTGAAGACAAGAATCGTTATCGAATTTTAAAATATTAGGCATTCCATAAACTTGTCAAATGAACCAATGCCACCCAAAAATTTTCGTTTGTTTTTTCAAAAGATATCAGTGATAAACAATGTTTTTCTATCCTTTACTGGGCATTTGAATCAATGAAAGAAACACGAATTTTACAATTTTTTTTTTAAATCAAATCGGTTTGTTCATTGTTTGTCCCCTCAGACATCACGTGATCTGAAATGTCCAATTATAATATCTGTTGGTGATGGTAGCAGATAGGTTAGGTACAGTAAAATAGGGGTGGATATCTTTTATTTTTATTTATGCGAAGCTGCTTGTTCTGACAGTGTATAATCAAGAGAATCACCAACATTCTGGTGGAAGGCTGGAACGTAAAAAAAAAATCAAGGAGGAATGGCAAGGTCTTGGCTTCGTTATCCATGTGAATATTACGAAGAACTAGGGAGTCGATTTTAATAGAATTCCAGCTGCATTTCTCAGTATGTCGATAGCCCAGTGGTTATATTAGTGTTCTGGGCTACCAGTCGGAATTTATGAACGAAGAATCTTGCTGAGGATGTAATAATCAGTTCGAGAAGTCTGAACGATAAGAGTGAAGCCTCACAAAATTATGGAATGATTTTCATAAATGTGTCTTCGTGCTTCTCTGTTTTCTCTTGTGTATACGTGTGAAACCCAAGAACATTTTTAATCCTTGTGGTATATTAAAAAAATGTTCGCCGAATTATTTTTTGTTTGTATATATTTTCCTATGTACATTAGTGAATATTGGTTTTATTCCCGTAATATTCTAGGAATCTTCGAGGTATCCATAGGAGTTTCCTTGGAAAATATTCCTGGAGTTCCTCAACGATCCGCCAGGAGCGTATTCAGGTAATATTCTGTTAAGGATTTATATATTCCTGGTATATTCATAGAATGTTAATTGTTATATGGGTTCATATATGCGTTTATTCACTCATATCGGCCTTGACAAGGCAGTCACCAGATATTGGAATTTAAAATGAGGATTGCAGCGCCACATACCAGAAAAAACCAATTAATAAGCATCGCTTTCACAACCATTTTTATTTAAGGCTAGGACTTTGCCGTTGTTTGAAAATCCCAAACCGAAAAATTTTGTGAGCGACTATTAGAGTTATTGGTGCTTTTTCACTTTTTATGTGAACGTTAACCATGAGTTATGCTTAGTAAACATTAGTAATCACTTTTATTTACAGAGGCGTTTTCTGGCGCTCATGTATTCAAAATGTATTCGTCTATCTCCTTTTCTGTTGCATACGACTAGCCCTATAGTGAGAAAGATAGAGAGACGAATAAGTTTTGAATACTTGAGCGCCAGAAAATACCTCAACTAAATTTAGGTATTATACTTATGGTTTCCGCAGTATAATGCCATATATTATTCCCTTAGGGAATAATGGCGAGGGATGAATAGTAATAGTCTTTATTCCCTCTTGTAGCCTTACACAAAATTTCTCGAATTGAATATTAGCATGGAAACGATATAGTTTGGATATAACCAAACTCCGAAGTGTCAGTGTCGAATGCGTAGGTAGTGTTTCTATATTTGTATTGAGATAAATGAAACTGAAAAATCATTTATTTATGATAAATAAATTAGTCGTAAATAAAGTAGAGTATTTGTATAGAGATGAATGAAACTGAAAAATTATTGATTTATGATAAATAAATTATTCGTAAATGAAGTACAGTATACTACTCGCAATAAGGACTATTATTCTCTCGGAATATTACTCCTTCGCCGATGACGCGGCTCGCTTCGTAAGAATTCCTCGAGAATAATAGCTATCATTATTGACTCGTGGTATAATCTACTAAAATCACATTCAAAAACTTCGAATTAATATCGCAATGCTACTCTGACCAAGACTTAAAGCATCACTTTGACACTACTTTAAAATTGTTTGAGAATTTTCACCAGAGGGCGTATCGCTTATCTTGAAATCCCAATTCCCACAGAACGTACACTTTTGTTCACATCCGATAATCAATTTGATTCGATCGAAGTATTTTCTATCACCACTGCTAGTTTATACATTCTGAGCGTATGTCGCGATTCATTGACTTGTGCAGCGGGCTGTGCTGGCGTCTGCAAGCGTACCGTGATATCGAGTATCTTACCGCATTCGGTTTGTTCTTTGATGTTTGGAAACCACCACCGGTGATATTCTGAATAATTCAGTGCTTTTCTGAATTCGATATCTTTGCCGTTTACTCTGTGAGCGGTTGGGGAACGCTAGTTTATCAGTGTTTTAAGGACATGGAATGCTGACTGGTTGGGTCTAGAAGGTGATTAGTAACCATAATATTCAGTTGGTGGAAATCGAATGCAATACACAGTTTTACCGTCAGATCATTGAGTGTGCCAGAAACATTATAATCTGATTCCTATCTGTAATGAAAATTATTTTATCCACATATTTTCGAATGTGCTCATTATTTAAAGCTACTTTCAAGTGGGAGAATGACCAATTGTTCACTCAAAAGAACAGGTCTTCTTCTTCTTTTATTTGAAACATCAATCTGTCCTTCGCAATTCATGGAGTACGCAAACGCAGAGAAAACGAGCTATCCTTGAAGTGATATTACAGTTATTCTACTTTTCTCAGTACTGAACGGACAGGAAAGTATAGGCATCTATTTCCTTTAAGAACCACAAACCTTTGACAATGACTAACACACAGCAGTTTCCAAAAATAGCACGTTACCGATTTATTAGGCATTAGTACAGGAATCAGCGCTCTCGTCACTCAAGGCCCGTCGTATTTTTATTATCGAAAATGGCATTGATATTGTTGTGAAAAAGGCCCCAATGAAAAACCTTCTTCTTGATCAGGTCGAAACATTGACACACATACAGCTTATCCAATCCATCTTGGCACAAACTCAGATACTTTTCCCCTAGCACACTGGTAGTATAGACCGTGACGAAAGAAAATACACCTACTAGGAATAGATTTCAACTCAGTGAAAACATATAATAGGTGTTATTTATCTCAGTGTTATTCACAAAATGCTGGACATATACGTTATTAGTTCTGTGCCAAGATGGATTGGATAAGCTGTATACACATTCATTGCCATGGGTTGATGGACGTTGTTTGGGCAAACATTATATCACTCCGATTCGGGGAATTAACAACTAAGCCTTTGAACGATTGAGAAATCAACAGATTAACGAGAATGTAGTCAGTGAAGCCATTCTGCCCTCGGTCATATAAATTCAGTATTGTTGAGTGTTTACTCTTGCAAGTAAAGAATTTAATAAATGATTGTTGTTTGGAAGTGAATGTGTAATTTAATAAAGATTACTTTTATTGTTTTCACCAACTGATTTCATCCTGGTTATCACAAAGATCATCTGAGCTAATTCAACCCCTCAGGCAGGATCCAAATGGAATTACTCTTTCATGTAGCTGTTTGGGAGCCCACAAAGGGTTCCGGCCAAGGAAAATGAGCGTTGGCTTCTTCTGCAAGCTCGTCAGATTCTTCATTATCGTTGATTCCCATTTAGCACTCGAATAAAAGTTACTTGATTTTTCTGTGCCTCTAGTGAGTCACTTCCCAAGCACCAACCTCTAGAGCATGCATTTTCCGTTGAAAGATGATCAGAGGGGTTCGGAGTGGTTTCGTTTCCATTCCAACTTTTATTCATCTAGTGCTTGTGTTTGGCAATCATTCATGATTACCTCAAACCGCACATAACAGTTGTGTCTAATTAGCTTAATGTCTGTAGGTTTAGGTATAGATTATATGAAAATCAATATTCAGAATCTCTATGTACCCGCTCGGATAACATGGTTCAACGTGAGCTGTCTGGAGAAATCTGTAGGCAACTTCCTCAGATGTGCAACGGCAAAATATTCCACATCACTTCCAGAACGTCGATATGGCCCTTGTGTATGCTATCAGCAGCTTGCCTTGGGCAGATGTTTTCTCCACACTGATGAGGTTTGGATGACAATAGGTTCGTTATTACCAGTAGTTCATTTTTGATCGTAGACTCCATGTATCTCCAACACTTTGCAGCATGTCCTTGCCGCTCTGGTTTTGGGAAGGATACTGTTAATATGGTTATTCCAAAAAGTATCCAACTTCATTACGCTGAACGAACGGTTTTTAGGTTATTCATTCGTCGTATCAACTAGGTACTGTTCTCAACAAACATGAAAATAATATCAAACAATAGACGGCGGGCATGTGACGTCACGAGACAACTGTCAATCAGCCTGCTGGACATACAAACCGAACTTCCATAAGCAACAATGGTAATTTAATGAGATTATGATCGTGATTATGAAGAAAATACGGGTTTACCCTAATTTTGGGTATACCCTATGTGTACCTGACATATAAAAATGCTTATATATTCCAATCTATATTCATTGTTCTTCTTGCTTGCAAAGAAATTGTATGTGAAATGGCTGATGAAAGTGATTATTTCAACACCTTGTCTATGGATATCCAGAAGAGATATTTAGAGAAACTGAAGGGAAGTGATGGATGTGATCTTTATTTATTGAAATTTGGGGATTGTAGTAATGCTGTGCAAAAACTTTCCTAAAGTCTCAAGACATAATAATAATAATAAATGCGTTTATTGATAGCAAAGGGTACCTAAATTCTATTTACATTTCTATCTACACTTCTTGTTTGTTTTTTTTTTTTATTTTTATTTTTTTAACTAAAGCTAGCTTTGCTTATCAAAAGGCCGAGTTCAGAATTCCTGTGATGACAGGATTCTGCTCTTCCACTCAACCTCATAACATGTATGACATTATTAACTATTTTGTATATGAGAGTTCATGCATAGAAGACTTCAAAGGCTATAAAAGTTTGGATTCATACAATATGTTTATATCTGAATGGATTAGAAGGATTGGAGTGAAGCTTGTGAAAAGAATACTGAAAATGTACTTTAATAAATAATAATTTTGAAAGAACAGATTTAGGGTATGTTATATAAGTAAGGCTTTACAAAATTATAAACCACAACCATCTTTTCATATGGCAATCCTGTATAAAAAAGGCATTTAGATGAGTTATGCTTTAAACTTTCCAATGTGAATGATTAAGTCTGCAAAGTTTCCTGGAGATGATGGATTTCACAATAACAATTCTGCAACTCGAAATCAATATCGGGACATAGGTGTTCACCAGAGTTTTGTGCATGTTCCACTTCTTCAACTGGTTAATTAATATCATCCAGAGTTTGATTTTGCTCATCAATAATATTCAAGTTTTGAACAGCTGGATCATTCACACAAAGAATCATCATCAATTTTATCCCTATCAACTGGAATATTTGCGATCTCATTTTTATCACGTTGCTCCCCACGATACAATCTCTGAATACTTTGAACTGCATTGATATTTGTTTTGTGGCCAAGTAATTGATTCGGTACCCAGTCCATATTGTCAACATCTTTGAGTGCACTTTGCTTGCCTGAAATGAAAAAAATTATTAAAATAATGTTGCCTATGTTTCCTAGATTCTTTGAAAATATCTCCTACAAAATGTTTTG
Source organism: Zygogramma bicolorata (assembly GCA_032362365.1). Lineage (NCBI taxonomy): Eukaryota > Metazoa > Arthropoda > Insecta > Coleoptera > Chrysomelidae > Zygogramma > Zygogramma bicolorata. Next base: position 105,282 of record JAVJAQ010000903.1, on the reverse strand, counting down.
AACACACCGTTGCCCATTTCAACTCATTTGAAGTTAAATCTGTTCTTCTAGTTGCTTGAATCCACAATTCACATCTCTTTTCAACAAGGAGGATTAATCTTTTTTTCTATTGTCGAAAATAGTGAAGGGAATCGATGGAATGAAACATTATGCCTGCCGCTATTACTTCCACATTTCACAATCGCACAAAATTGAGCCTTTATTGAGAAAAAAGATTTTAAAATACGACATAAACACTCACTTAGCATAGGTAAATCAGGTTTGTTTGTCCAGCAGGCTGGATTGACAGCTGTCATTTACTGTCGTTTGTCAGATATGCCCGCGGTGTATACGAGATAAGAATCGATTTCTCATTTCATAGAATATTCGATCACTCCAACATTCGTTTAGTCATATTAACCACCTGACTCAAACTAATTTTCTTCAATAGACCGTACTACGCCGGAGAAGAACAATCTCATCTGCATGTAGAAAACAAGCCGGAGTCAGCAATATCTGCGATCTCCCGTTTACAGATGATGCTTGTAATTCACTCCGATTTTCCCATATTGTGGGATGAACGTTATGGAGATATCCAATCAGTAGTGCGGGTTTCAAGCCCCACTTATGCAAATACGTACGGGAATACGTATTGAGCTCTACGAAATTATATGAATTATCGTGAGTCCGATTCGTTGTTTGATAAAGAGAACGCGTTCGGAATGAAGTTGTTTGCAGGGGAGTGACCAGGCTAGTTGGTGAATGATGATAGAAAATGACGATGATCAGGGCGATGCTGATGATACAGTTGGATAGCAGCAGCGTTACTTGGTAATGAGAGTAGTGAGACAGAACTTAATTCTATACAGTTTGGGAACGTGAGACGTTTGACATTGAGACACGGGACGAAAGATGAATGATTTGATTTTTTATGGTCATTCTTAGGATCGTGAGTTCTATCAAACTCTCTTGATAAGTAAGGTACTGTTGAGCAAATTAATTAAATTGTTCAACTAATGTTGGTGGAATAAATATTACGAGTTACTTCAGTACTTATTTTCTTGACCGAATTGAGTCATTTTTTTACACCAACACATTTAACTAAGAGAAAACGGTAATTTCAATTCAATTCATCAAATCTGTAGTGCCATCCGAAGCCTATCTCGACCTCCAATGAAAGGCCGAAAAACATTTTCAAATCATGCGTTAGAAATATGGATTAGAAGAAAAAGAGATAATGACGATGATCCTACTCCTTCAGTGGCAGCCTCTTCAATTAAATCTTATACGGGAAAAATACTATTTTCTTGAATTACTCACCCTGTTTTTTTATATTTTTGGATATCATGAATTACGAGATATATAACCGTTTCTGATTTTTCTCTGTTTGTGAGGTAGCCGAGCTATTACTTTTCGAATGAAAATCTGAGAATAATCATTGTGGAGGGTTGAATTCCATAAAAACTCAGCACTTTGAAGAGTCACAAAAAAATGTAGCTTCCAATACAGGAATGATGTCATGCCCTGAATCTTTGAGGTTTATTCAGAACATACAGGCGCACACTAGACGACTGCCAGAACTACAGAATGACGGAACCTTCCTTTTTTTGAATTGTACATCCTGTACACTTCGATTTTCTTTGGAAGTTCATTCTTAAGGCTTTCCAAAGATTGGATGTTTTCTATAGTGATATTCATTAACTTCTGAGTTAGTGGCGAAATACAGCATTTTCTCAATATCTGTAAATCCAAAACAAATCCCATTTCTGTTAATTAACGTATATGATATTCTAGTAGGCACATTTTGCTCTGTTGATAGAAGTAATTTGACAGATGTCATTAGTTCACCCATCAACAATTCGAATGAGTAAATATTAATGATTCAACATGAATTATTCGACTGACTCTCAGTCCCCGTTGTATTGGGCTGAGAATATTAAGAAATTATCATTCTTTATCCTCATGTGAATAGTCACGCAAAACCAAACTAATGGAGAAGAGAGTTTGGAACTGAGAAATACTGAGAAAATGCCTTATTTTCCTAATAACTTGTAAGCAAATGAATTTCACTGTAGAGAATATTGTATCGATGGCAATCTTGAATAATGAACTTTCAAAAAATATCAAAATATACTGGGTGTTCCTTTTGAAAAAAAGTTTTCATCGTTTGAAATCTATAGTTTTGGCAGTCGTCTAGCGAGCGCCCTCTTCAATGATGCAGTGAATGTCTTCATTCCTGTACTGGGAGCCAATTTACTGTTTTTGTCACTTCTCTAAGTGATGAGTTTTTATGGAATTCAACCCTCCACAATAATTTTTCAGAAATTTTCATGAAAATGCAATAACTCGGCAAGATCGCATAAAATTGAAAAATAAACGAAAACTGTTGTATATCTTGTTATTCGCACTATTCGAAACTGGAAGAAAATACTTTTTATTTTTTCGATCAACTGCTTAGGGAACTCTTCGTCGACATATTCTTTATCTACTAGGAGCTATCTTCCGATATGCAATAGTTTTGCGATTATTTCCAATAATATTTTTAGGTGAATTATCTAAACCGTCTCGATCCGCCCAAATTTCATGAATATTATTCTTCTCTTGCTCGAATCATCATGTTGAAGTATAATAGAAATGTTGTAGATTCAATAACCTCCGAAGATAATATTTTCTGAACTCAAATATGAAACGTCATTTTCGTCATTCGATTACCATTAAATGAAAAATGAATTCTGTAATCATTCGCTATTGATTCCTTCGATGAATAGTATGCATGATATACACTTCTCTTTAGGAAGGATTTGCTCGAGTGATAATGATGTAAGGAAATGACGATTATGTAATGGGAACAAACCAAAGTGACGTGTAATGGAGCGTTAATAGATAATGAAGCCCCTAAGTCTGCCCCTCCTTCCGGCTCGTATGTTGCTGCAACAAAGGGCTGCAGGTTTTCCAGAAATGTGCTAAGGCCAAAAGTCATCTATCAGTGATTAAGGAATCCTCAATGATATTTTGAACCCATATTTCCAAGAAAAATATTTTGCTTACTTATTAAATTATGGGTTTATCATTTTCAGTTCGTGTTTCAGCGTTAATAAAACTATTATTTGAAGAGAAGTTTCATTCGATGGTTCAAGAGTATTTTAATAATTATCTTTTCATTGTATTATCTGTGACTAATCGGGAGACATCTAACGAAATCTCTTTTTTAGAAAAATGAGTGATGAACAAAGACACCATGTCAATTTCCGTTTGAAACAGTTTATCTCGAAAACGGTTCATAATCTAAATACTATTATCTGAACAAAGTCAATCTAAAATTGAATTTAGAGCTCAAAAATGTTGAAATATACAGGGTGTTCCCTTTGAAAAAATTGAGTTCGACTCATTTTTTCATGAGATCAAAGTATCTGCATTTTTTGAAGACCCTGTATGAGGCAAATGAAGATATGACTTAGAGTGAAGATCCTCATAGTATCACTTCACTCCATTTCAAATTTGATCGTTTTAGTGCAAGAGAGTTAAAGACTATCAGCATTTATAAAAGTTCATGTTTGGTGAAAAAATATCGAAATTAATTTATATCTTCTAAACGGTAATAGATAGGTATAGGGAAATAGTATATGACTTTGTTGACAAAGTGATAATGAATCATAATTTGATATTATATACGGGGTGTTTCATTTGAAAAATCAAAGAAGCCGCTACTTTCTAGTAGAAGCGACAACGCCGCATCGTCTAAAATATTATAGGCGTGTAGGTCATATTGATTTATGCATACTGTAAAATTTTCAGGTTGATCCATTAAATATTTTGTCAGAAACGGCTAAATAACGCTCATCATGAAAAGGCCTGCATATATTCTCATGTTCAATACAGACAGGATTTGGGGAAATACAACAGACCACAGACACATAAATCTTCACGCTTTGCAGAAAAGATCATCTCCAACCAAACTGGCTAGATTTCCCTGACAAAAAGGCCTCCGTAAGCACTGAAATCGCATTCGCACGTACTCCACACGCATACCAATGCAAAAATCGACCCCCAGACGAAAATATTATTTTACAACAAGTCGTTGGCACGTTTCGATACGGATGTCAGACATAAACACGTTCCGAAGACATATCAAAACCCAGAAAAATGTCATTGGGCGATGCAGAGAGATGAAATTGCAACTGGAACGGCCTTATAAATTTCGTATGAAAAGCGGGGGCCCAAAACCGTTTCGGGTAACTGCACTTTCGAATTCCCAACGAGATTGGAAGAAGCAAGTTTTGAAGATTTGTTTTATGACAACTTTCTATATAGGATGCATGTTCTATTATATTTTTTCAGATGTTTCATGAAATATATAACAGTTTCAAAATCGGTGTGATTGAAAAAAAATCTGTAAATTGAGTACCTATTTGGAATGATAATTTTTCCATCATGATACTGAATCATATCCTTGATGAGGCTCTTGAAGAGTTACTTGCATAAGCATTCGCAGATAATCTTATACCCGAGAAGTGAAATAGAAAGTCGGATAGCGAAATGATGATTTCTTGAAATTATGAATTTTCAAATTTCTTTCCCGATACAAGATATGTTTTCAACTAGGTTTTGTTTTCAGAAGAATTTAATTTGTGGATCATTTACCGTTTTCATGTGTGTTATCAGGTTTTCATCAAATTAATATTCATTTCGAATAAAAACAATAAAATATACTTTAATTGGTAGGTGAATCATTTTCAGCCAATTGCAGCGACTTTAATGGGAGCATTGAGCTAAAGAACCATTAAGTTAAATTTAAAGATTCCCTTTGTCAATGGTCTCATAACAAAAAGACGGTGCAATCGGCTGTTGTTCCTTCAAGCAAAACGGACATAAAAATCTCCGATAACTTCTTGTTCTGATGTTCATAAGGCCAGTACAACAATGTCATCAAAAAACACTCGGGGGAAAAGATTGATAATCTGTTCAAATATATATTATGATTAAATAATGTGATAAAATATAGTTATTCCATCTCAACTTGGTTTCAATATTATTTCGTATTTTCTTTTCAATCTTGATTGATTTCACTATTTTAATAATTTATACATATTTTTCTGTATATTGAATATCGATGGTCAGCAACTTTTATCGATCGAAGTTAGTAATGGATATCGCTTATTTTCTAGTATTTTTTGCTTGATTCAATTGTTTTGAATTCCACCTGATAACTAAAGAGTCCAGGGTACATTAATATATTCTTGCCACAATTTTTCAAGCTTATTATTTCTCTTTGATAATTTTTGTAACCACAATAGACTCCATGAATATTATAAAATATATCCAGAACAATCCTTTTTCAAAATTTTACTTTCAAATTTTCAGAAACATTCGAACGTTAAAACATTTGCGTCCTCCAGAAGCATGTATTTTTATGTTTTTGGCTCTTGTAGACCTGAGTAAGAACTGTTCTAGTAGCGCTCTGCTATCATTCTATGAAAAATCTGGTTCCGCACGAAATATAAAGAACTTTCTTCCTCTTATTCCTTTCATGAGTGTATGCTGCTTCATCTTCAATTTTGAAATCGATATACGATAACTAGGCAGATATATTTGTAACCATCTGAAATCTTCAAGGAAAGGGATATATTTGTTAGCAGTGTTGGATTGAGTCATACAAATTAGTATTTCAACTCCTATAAAAAACAGAAATATGGAAAATTGGTCTTTCAGATTATAAGGAAACCCAGATGAATACTGCTAATGAAGGGCCTATAGCACTAGCTTCGAACTGCAAAATCAACAAAATGTCCTTGGGTTTGTAAATATACTTTTTATAACAATAGAAAGGTGCTTTGTGTAGTCCCAAAATTAAGATCAACTCAAAGACGAAGAAAGGGGACCCCAAGTTAAGTGAACTTCTTCCTCACTTCAGATCATGACCTATGAGACATCCTGTATAAACAATAGAAATTCAAACAAATACCACTGCAAACCTTCGAGAGTTCCAATCGGTATGACATAAAATCAATCAACCAAACGCATGAAAGCATATAAAAACAAAAATAATCCATTTCAATATTCCACTTCGTACTTGAAAATATCCCCATCACTGCGCACAACACATAATATTATTTTTTGCCCACAGCAGTCGTCGAGCATTTCATTTAATAATTTCCTGTGAAAACGGCTTCCTATAAATTTCGTCTGTGCAAGTGACAGATGCGTGGAGGCCTCACAACACGGACAAATTAATATGTCATCATCCGTCATAACTCACTTTGCAGGTTCTTAAAATATACTTTCGAACTTTCGTAGGTCGTATATTCGTCGCATTCTTCTCAATCTCCACGTCTCGTAAGAGAATTGAAGGATTATTTTTGTATCAATTTTCTGTTGACTGAGTTATAACTAGAGTTGCCGAAATGAAAGATAGGCTGATACGAAATGGATGTGGGGTTGTTTTACTTTTTCACTCCAAGTTAATACTCACTGAGAAATATGGAAATGTTCTGGAAAATGATTGAAACGAATAGTAGGTGGAGTAGAAAAAATGTGATCTGATGAATTTCAAATTGCCAAGTCATATCTAGATACCACTGTGAGTGCGTAAAAATTACCGATAATTTTGCAAGAAAGCATGATATCTAAAAATTACAAGTTTAATCTCATATTTTGGCGAAAGTGAACGAGTCCGAAGGACGAGGGCTCTTTTACAAAATATGAAAATAACCGAATGCAATTTGTATAAGATATCACGCTTGAATGCAAAATTATCTGGTCATTTCATGCACGAATGTGATTCATTGGAATATTTCACGAATAAAGAAACTCAAAGAAAAGGAAATGTTATTTTTTGTTCATTTATACTTTCCTCTAAAGATTGTATGGAGTACTCACCTAAACGCGAGATGTTTTTCTATATTTGAAGTCTATCTGACATTTATTTGTGTTGTTTACTGACGTCTAGCGATACGGTTTCAAATGTGTTGTTATGGTGACTTGATACAATGCAATTACCGCTGTGAGTTTTCGATAATTGCATTGCTCTTATGGGACATTTTAGCCGTATTCGGGTTCGCAATAAATACTGTTCTAGGACAGTCAAAAATAGTCACCCACCCAATTAATGTAGATATATTCGCGACAAACCCTTCACGCCTCAACAGTCCAACTATTTCGAACCGTTCCTGAACTGTTTTTGTTGTGAACCCGAATACAACCTTTATATATGAGGGAAATGTTCAGTACGACAAGCTTAGTGAGTATTGTGTCACAGTTCGAAAACCACTCAAAATTATAGAAATAACAAATATGTCATCATTCGTCATAACTGTTAGGACTCTTGTGAGTCGTATTTTCGATTCGCCTTCTTTTTTGACGACTCAGATACAGGGAGGTCCAAACTATGACGTCGAAAAAGAAAAATTAGGTTCCTTGCATAAAGGGATGTCCAAATATATCCCATTATTTTTTTTTTCGAATTTTTATGAGTTTCCAACCTACCACAATCTGAAAAAATCAAAACTGATATAGGAATATATACAAGTATAAAAGGTAAGACTTCTATCTACCCTGACAAGTTGCTGTGTTAATTAAGGTAGTACCTTCATTTGGTCGAAATTTATAGAAAAGGCTGAAATACATATAACTGTTAGATTTAGTGATAACACGCATTTTTGCGAAATTTGAGCGAGATTGACCTTTTCGTTACCGAGATAATGAATTCAACATTTGCATGGGCTCTTATGGGAAATCGGAAAATTTGACGCAAAATTGCGTTTTTAGTAAAGAACGAATTTATAGACATGCGCAAAAAAACGATTGTATTAAACTATAGCAAGATTGAAAATTTCGTGCGAAGTTTGAATGCATTTCACCTTCTAGTTATTGAACTATGAGACAGAGAAGTTTACATTATCGCACTCGCCGCAGTACCGAGCCGGACTATGTAGCAACGTCGCACGAGTTGCTCTGTCGAAATGGTTGTCAAGTACTCGGCGCAACAAACTAAAGTCCCGTCTCACGCGCAAACATGCCAAAACTTTTTTCTTTATAATTTGATATTTTATTGGAATTGGAAGGAAAATTATAAAATACTATTGGATGCTATGAAAAATTATCGTAAAATATAGGAAATCACGATAATAAAAGAATAAATAAAAATAAATTATAAAGAATCACGAGAAACTTATAAATGATGGGGCATAATAAATTTATGACATTGATGAATGATGAATGAATTAGAAGAATGGCGAACTTGTAAATTTGGGCGTAGTGATGAAAACAAATTACGTAAACATGTGCGGACGCACTGGGATGTAAACTCAAGGTAATATTTCTACAACGAAATTGATTGAAAGGGATAGGAATTGCAAGAGTCCAATAAAGTGGAATTATACCGTTGAAAAAAGTATTCTTGCAGTAATGTAGAAAGATAATTCAACTTTTTTATTCAACGATTTGCAATACAAAAATGTTTGGTACTTATATTTAGGTGCACATGTAATTTTTAACGATTGCAATCTGATGCCATAACAAATAAAATTATTAGCAAGGACTTCACGAAATTATTTGGGCAATTATTTCTTGAAATGAAAATTTTCAGCGAAAAAAACAAATCAGGAATAAAGAAAAGAATTATTAAGTGCTCATTTCTTGAAATGATTAACAAAATTGTCAAGAATTTTTTTCACTTTGATTATTCGCATTTGTCTATTTTCACCCCACAGCATTTCTCTAATGCCATTGTCTCCACTTTCTTGGTAAACATTTTCTAGTTTTTCATAAGTTATACCTGCTTCAGCAATTCTCTCAATCATTTTTTTCGAAATTTGACCACTCAAAGGCGACAGAGTGCTACAATTTTTCTTTTTCTACTTTTTACATCGTTATTGCATATCGTTGAAAAAGTTTGGTAATGTTTGAGTAACTGATCGGAGACAATCAATTTTTCGACAAGTTACTCCAAAATATCAACGTCAAAATCAGCGTCTTGAAAACGATTCCTAGCACAGCAGAGTATGCAGCGTTGCCGGATCTACGGCTCCATGTAAAAGCATAGGTAGCGCGGTACACTCGGGCGAAAAAGTATAGTCGCTACCGCAGCGCAATAGCAGCGCTTCTTCACTCTCGAGAGGGCGAGAACTTTTGCGCCTGACGTTAGCGCTGGTACTACCTTAAGAAACAGTTTCTTTTGGATAGAACAAGTCCAATTAGTCTACTGGAAGAAGATACATTCACCATGAAATAATGACTTTCAACAGTACCCCTTTATGTCATTTGATTTCTTGCAGTTTTAGATTTACCAATATTTCCAAACCTCAGCTCTACCTTGCTCGAACGTCAATTTTCCATTTCTGAACAAAATTTTTGCTACTTGCATTGGTGTTAGGAAGCTGAACATGTTTCGGTGCCAACATAATGGAAAAAAAATCTGAGTTGACCAACAATTCATTATTAAAACTAAAAATATTCGGATAACATAAATGGGTTATATGTATGGACACCCATTCATGCAAGGAACCAAATATTCAGTTTTTGACGTCATGGTTTGGACCACTATGTTAGTTATAAGATGTACGATAGAAAAGAAAAAACCTAATACGATTAAAAAATCCATAACCTCCCCCAACTTTTTATTATTTTACATGATATTTTACACATAAGTATATAATGATTCATGGGTTTCAATTCATCCAAAACATAAAGTGGCCGCAGTCAATAAGACTCACAGACTGGTCATTATTTCTTTGTGCGTATCTTGTAATTTTTCACCCTTAAACATGGCTACTATTGAGCCCCGAAGGAAGTATACATGCCTGTATGAGACACAGGAACATGAATTGAAGGGAATATTCATATTAGACCATATGAAAGTTTTCCAGATATGTAGATTTGAATATTGAATAACCAATAATATTATCAATGAACGTATTCAAGACTAGCAATAATCAAATCATCTTTTCATAAATTCATTCAGGCAAGTTTTAACTACCTACACAGTGTGTTGATAGGCTGACGCCTGTCAAAAAATGAGTACTAGCATGGTAAATACCATAAACGGCGTTGAATTATATTCGAAAGCTGCCTGGATTATTTCTCCAGAGGGGAAACGAAAGATGTGGATGATCAGACGACATGTTCCAAGTGTAAAAAAAGGCGAAATTGCACGAAGTCATTATCGATATACAAGTTTCCCAGGTTTTGGTGATTCATCTCGATGGGTCTGGACATGAACAACTACGAGGCAGCCAATGTAGTCCCTTGCCACTACAACCTCTACGCGCTCTTCAACCAAAGCGGCACTACGTACAGCACCAATATACGGATTATTACCGATATCCTCATGCGGGAACGTGGCACGAATACAACGAGTTCCATATGACACCGATTTCCCCAAAATCTCTCGTAAGAGGCGAGGCGTAAGTTCTATTTTATGAACAGGAAGGCATTTTATTTTTATTCATTTATTTTTTTATTTGTTTTGATTCATACAACTGTATTATCTATTCACTGTATAGTTCAAAATCTCTGGAGTTTATGAACTACCCTATGGTTATGCCCCGAGTTTTATGTAGATCGATCTTTCAAAACATAGATCAAACATCAAAGTAAAAATGAATAGTTTTCAGAATAGGATAACGAATATTACTACACACAAGATGTAACTCCAAAAAATCAAATATCCCATAAAAATTTTATATGGTTTTTGCCCAGTTGTGAGTTATGAATTTCAGCAAATGGGGTTTAGATATACATTTCCATTCTCTGTAGATGGTTATGATTTCAATAACGAATACGAAATATTACATTTTTAGGTGGTATACTCCAAAATTGTCTTCTTGGAATTTAGGAGTATTGGTCAAGAATTCGTGAAAATGGCCTATGAACCAACTTGCAATGAAAATCTTTCTCTCATTTATTGAATTCATTTTTCAGACATCTTATGAGAATGATTCGAATTCATTGTATCCCCGGCCAACGAAGCTATAAAAAATAAAGGAACATTGAAGCTACAGCCGGCAACCTTATCAGTTACTGATATGAATGTTGAAAAGGGGGGAGAATCTAAGATACAAAATAAACTTCCTCATCAAAAAATCATAATTCGATTGCCTCCACCCACTGTCACTGCATCGTCTCAACTCCCTACTATAATGAATAATCACCTCCCATAAAACAGAATCACCGTTCAGAACGTCTCCAGTAATTTTCATTACAGATATCCTTTTATCTCGACAGACATCATCAGCAAATAATTGCAAAACGTTCTATGAAATTACTCAGTGAACGTAGCCCCGTTCCAATCTATTCATCTCGGAAGCCGTGATCTGACGCGCCGTAAAAATTGTAGCACAAAGGAGTAATAAAACGCCATAATGAATTTTAAGTGTCTATGAATATACATATAATAAAATTGGAGAAAATTCGTTTAAGTGTTCCTTAACTCTTTGTGGAGCTCGATTCTTAATTGGGCAAAGACTTGTGCCGCTTGAGTGCAAGGGGTCACGAGCGTAGGAAAAATTTCGAGAGAGACCTGGGAACCCTAGCGGATATGAAGGCAATTTCCTTGAACTTTGTGTGAAACGAATTGCGAAATGTTTCGTTTTTATTGGATTTAAATTCCATTTCACAGCAGAAAGTTCTTTCAAATGTTAATCAATGTCCCTTTTATCAGAAAATATCAAGAGACAAACGATGCAAATTATTGAGAAGCAATTTACGGTATTTATTGTTGAAAAACTTTTCAAAATGAACAGCACCGGAAATTATATCCGAATTAAACCATGTGAATAGGAGCTGGGGTTATCGAAAAGGCAATCAATATCAAGCTCATCGAATATAATATAGATGGTTTACCGCAGGGTAAACAGAATTTGAAATAATTTTATATGCAAGACCTACAGTACTAATTGTACCTATAGCGATTCTCGCTTGCGATAGGTTAACAGATTCAGCTTGGGTATACGATAAGCTCTATTCATCACCTGAGGTCCAGTTTTTCAATACAAGGTTAAATCAGTTATCTGCCAGATAGATGGAAGAAATGAGAAGGTGTGCGTGAATAATATGTGGCAGTGATAAGGATGAAAACTGATGATTATTTTAATCTGACAGATATCTTGCATTGAAAATCCTGTCCTTAGTGTGTTTGGAGTAAGTCTTTTGATCATATCCTGATTTCTAAAAATTGCCAATGCAGTTTTCGACAACCAAGTTCAACTTTCCCAAGTTGAAGCAGAGAATAAAGAACTTCTAAAAAAGAACTAACATCAAATATTCAGAAATGATTATTTGTTGATGTGATCGAAATCGATCATACACGTTTGATTCATTTGGAGAAAGGAAAAAAGAGTGTGTCTCAAACCAATCCCCTCTCTGTATAGCGCGACGGGTGTTGAATCAAATAGAAGTCACTTCACTAACATTCCATTCTTGAACCCAAACGAGCTTGTTTTGCTCAGAGAAATATTTCCGTTGAGCTCATCAGTGGGCATATGGATGTATTTATAAAACTTTTTCACTGTATACACCAAACTTCATCGAAGAAGATGATTTTGAAATAACCTGCTGATAATAAAATGTCAATTCGATGACACGTACGTGACAATGAAATCGAAACTTCGGTAATGATATTATCACTATTATCAGTAAAATCAAAGTGCATTCAAAAATTTTTGAACTCCACAGAAATGTCGCCAATATACTGATGCGATGGTGAATTTCACTCTTCTTTGAAAATAGTGATACCTATTTCTACAAATAAATCAATAGTGCAGGATTGAAAGAAGTATCGAAGTTTTTACCCGGAAATTCAGGTCCTTATTAAAAAAATACAAGTATGGCTCTGAGCAAACGGAAAGTCACATTGAGAATATAATCAGTGCATGTTGTGGCCTTAATGAAGTGTGCAATAAAATTTTGGCCACCCTTTGTATTACCATCATACCCTATTGATTCTGGTATGATTCTGAAAATAGTCTTGGAAGACTCCTTTGTACATATGGAAAAAAATTTGATGAAATGAATGCTTCGTTTATTCGATTCTTTGCTCCAACATATTCATATGCCCATCTGATTTCTATTTCTCTGAAGGATAATCTGCATTACTTCATCAGTTCGTATTTGATTAACTATCTAGATCAGTGCTTTTCAAACTTTCTGAATACACGACCCCTTTCAAGAATAAACATTTCTGGCGACCCCCTTGGGCCAAAGAAAGACGAAAAATTGTAATGTAATTAAAATACTACATGTAATTTGTGACCCTCTATTTAGGTACCTATATATTCTAAGAACTAACGTTCTCTTCAATGGTGGACATCAAAACTAAAAAAAGGCCTCAATTAGAAAACAATTTGATTGTGAATATTTCAAAAATAGCACCACGATTTGAAAAATAAACTAGCTCATCCTTCTCACTGAAATTGTTTTTTACTGCAGGTAGTGAATCATGTAGAACCTTAACTTATTTTTTTTTGCCGGCGATCCCCCCAGTAAGGCTCCGCGACCCCCCTGTGGGTCGCGACCCACAGATTGAAAAACACTGATCTAGATCGATGTTTTGCTTATATTCATTACTTTTTTCTTCTCCCACTATTTTAAAACATTCATTACCTATTTGACAGTTGTTAGGTGAAGGCTCATTTTAGAACACATGTGGTCTATTCTGAACTGATGGCGATCGTTGCTGGATTTTTTTTGTAAAATATTGGGTTATGTAACATCGAACCTGAAAAATTTGATCCCATGACTACATTCAATTGTCCGAAAGCGAAATGAAATGAGAATTTTTTTCTCGTCGTTCTCTGTGAAATTGAATCAATAGTCATATTTTCAGGAATTTCATTGTTCAAAAGTTTGTAGATTGGTACTGAATCTATTTATATCCACAAGTCGACCAGCAAATGTTTAACAAATTTGCTATCATGACTTGCTGTCTCGTCGATCCTCGAAATGAGTGATATCGAAGAAATTTATGCTCCATCACCAGAAATCACCACACAAGCATGGTGGGATTAGAGAAAGTACAATACGAAACTCGAGGATAAGGCCAGTTACGTGCACCCGCGATTTACCGCACTCGGCTAACGTCTTGTGCTCACAATTTTTTGCTCGTTATAGGCTTTTGATCCTCTTCGTTACGTAATATACTATTATTTTATTTTTTTTTTTCAAACCAACGTATTACTGGTTTCGGTAGAATTGAATAACACCACCAGAATTGAATTTTCAATGATTTTGGCATTTGATAGGTCCGGTGGTTTATTGATTCCTAAAATTCTGTCCGTAGTGCAAACTCTCGGTTTTGGACAAAACATTCGCCGCAATATGTCAATGAATCAACGGTGTGTTTCAATTCATGTTTCCTTTCTCCTTAGCACATTCATTCTCATCATTATGAACAATTCTGAATTTCAAACAACAGCATCAATTTCTGTTAAGAAATGACTACACTCGAACGCGAATACCTCTTTCTTTGAACACGAAATGAATACGATTGTTCCCCATAGCCTGTCGATAGCAAATTTGTTACACATTCTGTAAATTGCCCTCATCCCCGATTTCATTAACAATTGTGAAGTTACCTCCTTTGAAATATAACTACACTGGAGGAACTGTGACCTCATAATAGCCCACGACTCGCTATAAATCTTCACAAATTATTTTAGATAAATTGAACATCGCTCTATTGTCTGCCATATGTCATTGTGCGCTGTTGGGTTGATACAATCACGGGGTTTGTATGGCCCCGGCTGATAAGAAAGGGATTCTATTCGATGGGTGATTTATATGAATGGTTCGGTTCGAAGATTCTTTCAATTGATAAAAATAAATAGGTTCACTGATCTAATAAACCCAGCGTCTGAAATTGATATTTTCTTCATATGTCTGTGTGTTCTGATTATTTTTCCATCCGATTTACGAAAACAATATAGCTATTACTGTAATGAATGATCTGACCGAAAAAAAAATTGTCGATAGATAACTGAGGAGGGAAATATTTTCCTGTGCAATATAATTTAGGCTTGCTCAATTGAGTGTTCAGTTTGGGTTCTATATCCCAATGCAAGAATTTAAGCAGGTTGTCAAAATAATATCTAGACAAAGTTTGTTTTTTGAGATCAATACGATACATTTCTCCGTTAGTCATGAGGTAAAAAATGCACCCACTTCCCTCAGAAAAATCGATTCCAAAAATGACATTTTTATACTAGAGTTGTTTCCCAGGAAAGTGGCTAGATGCCTATTGATGTATTTTCATATTGTCTGAATTTTTGGAAAAATTGAATTGAACTGGTCGATACTTGATGAAAGTCCATATTAACATAAATATATTACAGTTTCCTGTATGATTTCTACTTACAATGGGTTTACAAAACCGCGACACGTGTTTCGCTAGATTTATCTTGCTTGAAGAAGTTATCGTAATAGCGAAACACGTGTCGCGGTTTTGTAAACCCATTGTAAGTGGAAATCATACAGGAAACTGTAATATATTTTTGTGAATTTTTTCAAAACTAACAGGGCCATAAAAATGGTCATAATCGATTTTCTTTTTGAGCATCAGTGAAGATACATTTCTGATTATGAGTTCGACGCAAAACACTAAAAGGTATTTGTATCTCAAAAGCACGCTCTGGAATGTCTACATGTACTTTTGTAACACCCTATATATTCCTCACTTCGATATTTGAAAGAGCGATAATAAATATTTTCCAATACTGTTTACCCCACACCCTTTTTATAGCATGTTTCCTTTCGTAATCCTTTCATTGCTACGAACTATCTACCTCCCGTTCTTCTATTCATCACGGTGGCTTTGCGTGAAGGATAATCTGGAAAATATCAAAACGATAAATGCGTCCTGAGGATTTGGCACTAGTTTCAAAAGATAAATTTGAGACGCCACCTCAGACTTTTAGTCGAGCGGTTTGGAGCCAGAAATACGAAACAATACATTGAAAATGAAAAATTATCATGGTGGGTGATTTTTTCTATTTTGCTTAGTGTAGGTATTCATATGTTTTTTAACAAATTTATTCAATTTTCATATGCTTGGTATAAAAATTGAGCAAGAAAATGTGATTTCTATGTAACCCAGTACCCGTCGTGTCATATATCTATCAACAAAGAATTTGTGAATTTTCTTTATTTCACTTGTTTCATACAACGCTGTAATGTTTGAAGAATGCCGCGGGACAGAACATAGGAATCAACATTTACTTTAAATTCTTGAAGTTTGTATGCCTCAGAAAAAATTTTCCTCCGTAAGGAGTTCTAAAGTTCAGCTGATTTATTGAAAACAGATCCCTGAGCAAGAGAGGTTGGACAATGAAGTGAGCGAGTCCGTGGGCGAAAAATCACTAACCAGACAGATTGTTTCTTCCTGAATAGATTCAAGAAGTTTCAATGAATGTTTTGATGCCGAATGCCGAGACCCACACATGAGGACTATATTCCAAGGCAGGCCGAATCTGTGCCTTGTAGATCATCACAATCTGACAAGAAGTGGAGTATTTCTTCGCAGGAAATAGAAATCAAAGCTTCTGGGAAGTACCTTCAGCGATCATGCTGATATTGGATGAGGGTCGGTTTTCTTTGAGAAGAGACATGCTTGGGTTTTCCCAGCATTAAATTCCACCAAGTTGATATTACTCCATACTATTATTTTTGCCAAGTCATCGTTAATACCATTTAGGCTTATGCTTCTGTGTATTCTTGTTCCTCGTGCTGATATGGGGACTCTGAAAGAGTATGAAGAATACTGTCGTCCGCAAAACCTTGCACTGAAAAACATGTTTTCTCCAGAAAATAATTGATGAAGCAGAAACGGAGTGGGCGTCAGAAATGAACCCTGTGGAACACCTGTATTCATTTAGAGAATATCAGACGATACTCCATCTACAACCACGTAAAAAGATCTATCAGAGAAGAAACTCTCCAACAAAGATAATGAATGAGAAGGTAAACCATAAGACGGCAGTTTAGATTCGAGACCTCGATGCCAAATTCGATAAAACGCTTTTGAAATGTCGAGTGCAACAGCTAACGTTTCTCCGAATTTTTCGATGGAATGCGTCCTGAGGATTTGGCACTCGTAGGAAATAATAAATTTGGAAACGCCACCTCACACCTCTATTCGTCGAGCGGTTTAACCTGAAAAAAACGAAGTCACGAGGCTGTAGTGGGAAAATTATTTTTGAGGGAAAAGAGATTCGGTTTGGGCTTGAATGAATTATTATCCTAGTGAGTGGGATTTTTTTATATAACTCTCGATTTTCTATTCTGATCCGTGTACATATCTCCACAGAATGATATCTAATTGATTCAATTTGCATATGCTGGGTATGCAAATATCTATGTAACCCAGTCTCTGTCGTGCCATATAAGCAGGGAAGTAGCTGTTTCTTTGTTTCACTTCTTTAACAGAAGTTGTTATTTCTGAGTGCTGTTTAAAAGATGTTATTTTGTGGTGGACGGATTCTTTCCTCTAGCTTTTTTGGGTTTTTAACCTACCACACTACCTATCAACGAAACTTTAGAAATCATCAAATACAAGTAAAAGCATGATAGAAATCTGATCCAAAGAACGAAGTTGAATGTAGATATCCTAAAACTATGTACAGAAAAAACATATTTTCAGTTCAGAAATTGGGATGAATTTGGGTTCACCTCTTTCTTCAATTCTGAGAAATATTCATATGGAGTATTTTGAAGATTCTTTTGTAAAAAGTCATCCGAATGGACCAAAGGTATGGTGGAGATATGTTGATAATGTTTTTAGTATATGGAGTCATGGTCGAAATGAACTCGACAATTTTTTGGAACACATTAACAAAGAAGAACCAGCAACAGAGTTCACGATGGAAATAGAAAGAAAAGATGAACTTCCTTTGGGTTCTCCTTGGGTTCGTCAATTAAAACACCAAACAACACTAAACTACTTTTATTATAACTCTCTATCACAATACAATACAACACTTAATCACTTAAATCGCTCCGATAACTTCCCAATGCTCGCTCGCTACTAAAACTCTCTGTACTAACAATTCTACACACTTCTTGCACTTAGCAATAACAAATAAAAGCTCTTTCCACTTAGATCTCAATAACTCGCTCCACTTAGCTCTGAATACAAATTCTCTCCACTTGAAAACTCTTTGACTAACTAACTCTCCTTAATACAAATTCTTCTTCCGCAGCGAAACCTGTCCAATATATATATCTGCGTGCCAATCGAGAATCGTCGAGAGAAGCCCCGATGACGCGTCTCGAATTCTCTAGGCGGCATTACGGTTTCTAGGAAAATGACGTCCGCTACTACGCGATTCCCCATCTGCGTTTACGATCTGGTCAGGACCGGCGCTAGGACGTAACATTATCCCCCTCTCAATTTTGATCGTCCCGATCAAACAATATCTCTTCATTCCCATTGTAATATTTTAGCCTCTCTAGGTGTACGACTTTCATTTTTGTTCTAGGCCTACGTTGAACCCTGTACACCAAATCATTTATCCTGCGACGAGGGTTGTACAGCCACACCAGATCTCCATCTTGAAATCTGCCAGTATTTGTCTTCCGATAGTACCGCGCCTTCCTCCAATCAATAGGCTCTGGCATCTCTTGTTGTTTACTTCTTGATGGTTGTTGAATCGATTGGACTTGGACAATGTTGACTTTCTGTTTGACCAAGTCAGCCCTTCCAGTTGCTTTCATCTCGGAGATGTCACTTGTTCTTCCAACGCGACACCTGGCGGCTCTTACAAGGATGGCTTTTTCTGACTTCACCCGGACTTGTCCGGAATCCGATGGCTGCACGCTGCATTCAGGAACTTTATTCTCTGTGACACAAGCTACTTCTTTCGACAATGCAGGGATTCTCGCAGTTTTCAATAATCGTAGTTTGGCAGGTTTCGTCCTTTCCGTTGGAGTTGTAAGGACAAATTCTTCGTCTCCGAACCTCATTATCTTCTCCTCATTTTCGAATGAAAATCTATAGTCACTGATCAAGTCCATTCCGAGTATGAATTCATCTTCTATATCTGCGACGTAAACTGTATCTGTGATGGTGAGTCGCCCAAGAACCAATGTAATTTCAGCCTCTCCTCGAATAGGTGCGTTTTCACCAGTGACTGTCCGAAGTACGACGTTGGAAGAAATAGGCTTCACGCATCCAGGCCGAAGAATGTCGCTGCGTACCAAGGAAACTGCAGCACCGGTGTCTATGGTGCATATAACGTCGATTTTATTCAATTTTCCTGGAATGGTAAGACTCTCAGATGTTCTTTTCAGTCTGTTAACACGGATGACCCTGGGGGCTCTGTTATTGCTAGCCAGCATGCGCCCCGATATGCTGGCTAATTCTCGTTTTCCTGCCGCCAATTTGAGGACTCGCTGGATGACCTTGTCCTCACAGGTGATTGCGTACGAGATGGCACCCTTGCAGGTGAGCTAGATCTTGATGGCATTCTCACCCGACAGTCTTTGATAAGATGTCCAGGTTTCCCACATCTATAGCATGTCTTCTTCTTCTGTGTGCTAATTCCACTTATCATCAATTTGATTTCTTCCAGAACCTTCTCGACTGAACTATTCGCTGTGCCAAATCGATGTTCGGGATCGTCAATTGTTACCGCTCGCACTTTCGGCCTTGAGGTGTTGAAGGCCGCTTCCACTTCTAGCGAACGTACCAAGGCATCGCTACTCCTTTTGAAACTCGTCAATCGTAAAGTTCTTTGTATTTCTGGATCTCTCAGTCCGTCTATAAATATCTGCACAGCCAACTGCTCCTTGAAATCTCCGGGTGCTTCTGGATATGCCAGCTGGATTAGGCGTCGAACATCTGCCTCAAATTCCTGCAGACTCTCACCTGATTTTTGTGTGCGAGTCTTCATCTGTGCCCGGTACAGCTGTTCTCGGTGTTGATTGCCATACCTCAACTCCAGTGCAGAAATCAGGTCCTGATATTGCTTCTGCTGTTCTATGGGTATCGTTTGTAATATACCCAAAGCTGGCCCTCTCAAAGCTACTATGAGTGCCGTAGCTTTTTCCTCGTCGCCCCATCCATTAGTTTCTGCCGCAGCCTGAAATTGTCGACGGTACATGGACCAAGACGACTGACCATCAAAAGTCGGTGGTTTCACGGAAATTCCCGACGTGGCAACACTGTCTCGGCGATCTCGGTTCTTGAGAAGAGCTATCTGTTTTTCTAGACCTCTCATTTCATTTCTCATCTCCTCTCGCACTATATCCACTTTATCATTGACCACATCGATTCTCTTAACGTTTTCCTTCAGTTCTTCTTCTAGATTTTCTTCCAGTTCTCCCTTCAGTTCTTCCATTTGTACTTTTGTTTTATGTAAAACATGCTCGAATAACTTGTCTTGATGTTCTCGAACGTTCTGGAAGTCTGCTTTCCATTGTTTTTCTATTAGAACTAATTCATTCTTCTGTTCTTCTCTCACCTTCTTCTGTTCTTCTAGAATTTTCTGGATTGCTTCTTCTCATTCTATTTTTTCACGTTCTCGTTCTATTTTTTCATGTTCTTGTTCTTTTCTCTGTTCTTCGAGAATTTTCTGGAGTGTTTCTTCCCGTTCTTTCTTTTCGTCTTCTCGTTCTTTCTTTTAATTTTCGGGAATTTTCTGGAGTGTTTCTTCCCGTTCTTTCTTTTCGTCTTCTCGTTCTTTCTTTTCATTTTCGAGGATTTTCCTGAGCGATTCTTCTCGTTCTTGTTTTTCCTCCTGCCGTCGCTTTTCCGCCAATTCTTTTCCCTCCAGCCGACGCTTTTCATCTTCCTGTCGTCGTCTTTCCCAATCCGCAAATTGGTTTTGCATAAATTTCAACATATCCTCCATCGTATCGTAAGATGTACTTCTCGTATTAACCATAAATTGTTTTTATTCACCAGCAAAAATTCCACTTCCGACACCATTGTTACGATTTATCCCTTGGAAAATCTCAATTCTGACACCACTGTTACGATATCTCCTTGGGTTCGTCAATTGAAACACCAAACAATACTAAACTACTTTTATTATAACTCTCTATCACAATACAATACAACACTTAATCACTTAAATCGCTCCGATAACTTCCCAATGCTCGCTCGCTACTAAAACTCTCTGTACTAACAATTCTACACACTGCTTGCACTTAGCAATAACAAATAAAAGCTCTTTCCACTTAGATTTCAATTACTCGCTCCACATAGCTCTGAATACAAATTCTCTCCACTTGAAAACTCTTTGACTAACTAACTCTCCGTAATACAAATTCTTCTTCCGCAGCGAAACCTGTCCAATATATATATCTGCGTGCCAATCGAGAATCGTCGAGAGAAGCCCCGATGACGCGTCTCGAATTCTCTAGGCGGCATTACGGTTTCTAGGAAAATGACGTCCGCTACTACGCGATTCCCCATCTGCGTTTACGATCTGGTCAGGACCGGCGCTAGGACGTAACAATAGTATGCAATTCATTGGGAAAAATCGATGAAGAGCTTAATTTCATGAAATCAATATTGAAGAAAAATAGATATCCAGAGAATTTTATAGAAAATACATTGGGCTTAAATTGAAAACAACAGTATTTTTTTGATCAATCAATCCCTAATTTCATTATTGACCAAAAATTTGATTTTTTTCACTTGATTTGTATTTTAATCCTTCCATTCTTAGCAACAGGTTTCAATAATATGGTTAGTTATATAGACAATGGAAGTCCGAACCATTACCATTCAGCAAGGAACATTGTCAACCACTTTCAAGCAAACGTCAAATTTCTGACATTTACAAAAAGTGAACCAAAAAAACTGAAACAGAAGAGAAAATTTATGAAAGTTTTGAAAACGAAAGCAAATTTGCGAAACGTCAACGATAAGTATTTTGATTAGTTCTTGTACTCTTTTGATAGTCAAATTTGAGATATACGAAAAGGTGCTAATTGAACGTGTTCCATTTGGAAGGAACCATTTTTTCGAATTATCGCAGCAACTTCTCGGGGTAGATTGAAAATCTGCCCTTCTCCACTTGTATAGATTCAATTCAGATTGTGGTAGGTAAAAATCCGAAAAAGCTAAAACGAAAAATTGTAATTTTTATTTCCAGAATAGGGGGAAGAAAGGCAAAAAATAATTCATCAACTTCATTTCCTCCACAAAAAACCCAAGTCCCTGGAGAAGATATTGGGGTGAATTATTGATGAAGAGAAAGAATCGCAATTGGAAAACATAAAAAAAAGAGCGAATACAATCGAAATAAAAATGATATATGTATTAACGAAATGAAAGAAAGAATGAAAGAAATGAAAATCGTTTCAGTTCTTACTAAATAAAAAAAATCTCAGATGGAATAATTCGAAGACGCCTTCGACAGACACATTCAAAAAAACTGACAGACGAAATCATGGAAAAAATCAGCGCCTCTCGCCTAATTTCACGCTCGAAGGAAATAACAAATTCGAAGACGCCGCCCCAGCCTCTCGACGGGAAAAACGTTAGAATATCCTCGAGGGGCTGATCTTACATTCCCGAGCCTACTTTGACGAGTTAGCGCGTTTTAATAATCCCCGGAGCGGGGACGAACGCCTCATCGACCGCAGATTCCCGATCTCGATTCCCTATTTATTGGCACTTTCCAATTTTTCCAGGAAATTTCGAACCGCTTACAATAATAACGGCTAACGAAATTCTCGGCGGTCGGTTGATTCGGAAATTGGATCGAAAATGGAGTATTTGGCGAGCCCGCGGGACAGCTGGGCTCATTGCTTATTGATTCGAGAGGACTCCGACGAAGGAGACCGTGGGAGGCATGTGGAAGTCGAGATGAATGATTTATTGTTGAAACACGATTTCTCTTGTTTTTATTGTATATACAATATGTCGTTCTGGGAACATGTACCTTATATTTTATATTCCTGGACGAAAATAGAACACTTCTCCACGATTATTTCCCTGAATTCGAATAATATGAAACTTCCAAGAACAAAGGAAATGAATTTCAAGTCTGAATACACACGCTCCATTGGAGGGACTAACTGTGACAAAATGCTGGCATTCGATAAAAACACCGCTCTATAGGAAGGCCATTCAAATTTTGACCATGGAGACAACTTCAGTCGCAAAAAAGAAAGTTTCATCATTTATAGAACATGGATGATATCGGTTCAGAACATACAGACTCTTTCACTGCTCAAAATCTTATAGGCCACGGCTTAGAAACTCTTGCTCTTCAATCTAGGATATCACCAAGGTCCTTCTGATCCTTCTATCCCTACATATATTCATATAGAGAGAATCTCCAATGGTGACATACTGGTTGATTCAGAGGTAAACTCCGATCAGCGAGACACAGAGCGAAGAACAGAACAGAAACATTTTTTCTGATAGCCAGGTGGCAATAAGAGTGCACAGCTCCTTCCGCATCTGTTTCAGACTTATTAGGGGCTGCCTGAGTCCTTTAATGAGCAGATGAAACAATCGTTTGGGTAGCTGAAGCATGTCGAATCGCAAAATTGGTGGAAAAATCTACTAGGAATGAGTTCATGAAGCAACCTTCAGACGAACTCACGAAAGATCTGCTAAACCACAACCCATAGGTTGTAAGAATAGTGATGAGTTCGGTAACAGGGAATTGTCGGCCCAAAAAGTATATGAGCTTCGAAGGTCTGCCAAAAAAAAATCAATGAAAATTTACCAAGACAGAGGAGAAACATAATTATATTTGCTCTGTGCATGCAAAGCATCAGCAGAGGTACGACATACAAAATATGGGGAAGAAACCGGATACTATGAACTATGTGAAGATCTGCGAAAGTCGCAGTGAACCGGGCTAATGGTTCACCATTCCCAGCCATCCAACAATCTACCTAGTTCCAGTTCCAAGAGGAATCGAAAGAAATATATGAAAAGTATGTTATTAGCGATCGACTTCAAGGTTAAAGAAGTTCTGTTATGTTCAGGATTATTATTTAATACGTCGTGCCAAAACGATTTTCCCTTTCAAGATCGCAATTAACTGAATATTCAAGTGGAAAATTATTGATGATACTGTCGGTTTCTATGAAAGCCCTATTATCCTCTTCAATTTTACAATTCTAGATGCTGATTTTGCACCGTAAAATTCAATTGACATATCAACGACGTGCCAAATATTGATCGTGGACTAAAACTGTTAGAAATGATGGCAAAAAAGCAGAAAAATGCAATGCCAGTTCCTCAAAAAGTAAAGAAAACTCCACCTTGTAATTATAGACCAATTGCATTGCTTTCTATTATTTCCGAATTCATTGAAAAAACAACCAATATGAAGCCTATCAAATATCTGAAGAAATCAGGAATATTATTATTGGCTTACCTTTCTCATATTTGGCAGCATTCAATTGAAAAATTCGGAGAAATGATAGCTGTTGCACTCCATATTTCAGAAGCGTTTGATCGAGTTTGGCATCGGGGTCTCCTTTCTAAACTGCAGTTTTATGGTTTGCCTCCTCAGTTGTGTTTCTCGTTTTTATGTGGCTGTTGATGGAGTATCATCTGATATTCTTACAATGAAGGCAGGTGTTCCACAGGGTTCAGTTCTGGCCTCCACTTTGTTTCTGCTTCATATCAATGATTTGCTCGAGAAGATATCTTGTTCAGTACATAGTTTCATGGACTACAGTACTCTTCATATCAGTTTTCCTTCCAGAGTCCCAATACCAGCTCGAGAAACAAAAATTGAAAGAAACATTCACGTCAATAAAATTAACGATGACTTGGTGAGAGTGCTTCCCAGAAACGGATTTCTATTTCGTGCGAAGAAATACTTCACTTCTTGTCAGCTTCTACTGATTTACAAGGCTCAGATACGACCTGTCTTGGAATACAATTCTCATATATGGAGCTCGACAACAAGACATTCATTCAAGCTTCTGGTTTCTATTCAGAGATAGGCAATCCATTTTGTTGGTGATTTTTCGCTCACTTCATTGGGAGCATCGTAGAAGGGTCGGAGACTTGTCTCTCTTCTATAGATATATTCGCGGTCGGCGCTCTTCTGAATTGTTATCAATCATTCCACCCTTAAAAATATCTACACGGATAACTCGACGAGTGCAGAATTCCCACCCTTTGTTGTGAATTTGGAGACCTGTCGAACTTTCCTTTCTCGGGGAACTTTTTCAAATAGAACAGCCAAACTTCGGAACTCCTTGCCGAGGGTGGTTTTCTCTGAGACTATATAACAATCTTCAATAATTGAAAGTGAATGTTAATTCGTATCTTCTGTCCCTTGATTCACGCGGTGTTCTTTGAACAATACAAGGCTTCCCTTTCGTGTGAATCTGCTTATAAAAAAATATATAACAATCCGTGGACTCCTCTTCGTGATTCGGATGAACTTTCAGTATCATCCCCGTAAAAACGAATCGTCTTCGACCGCATTCGCTCCAGTGAGACATCGTCGAGAACACTAACCGTGACGGATATTCGCCTCACCTATATCGCATTAATCATTACCTCCATAATAACCTCTTGAGGCCGGGCACGATGCCAGATTAGTGATGCCTGTAAAAAGTTAAGTACCGGAGGCGTACATTATCCAAAAAGAACGAGGGTGCCACTCGAGCTAAAAAATCCCTCTTCGCTTGCTCTTCAGTGTACTGGTTTGTGTCCGTCCGTGTTTTTTTTTTGTTCCATTGACGCCAGAGCCAGGATTACTTCCGTTGAGACCATGGTATATTCCTCCAGTCAACTTAGTGGTTGATGACGTTGCTATTTTCGAGTCAATATTACAAGGCGTTCCAACGAAAACTTGACCTTTATATATAGGGGGTCTTATTTTGATACAGAAATTGAGAACGAAACTTCAGTCCCTTGAGGTCAGCAGCTACTTCCCATATTATTTCAGTTGCATGATTCATCATTCGTTAGCTTTTTCATCCCTTCATTACCTCTATAAGGATTTCCAAAATTGGTTCATTCGTTTTCGATAAATCAAAAGTTGAACACAGAAATTGCATCCTGGTTACTTCTATCAAGGTAATCAACAGAAAAAAAAAACGAAGGGGACGAATTCCAATGATGATTTGCTCAAAATTACCCCCACCTGGTGCCAAACAATATTACAGTCTTTACAGACTTTACATTACATTATTCAAGATGTCCGTGGTCATCAATCGGGATCACCCGATCTCACACCATTGGACTTTTTTTTATGGGTACACCTGGAGTCGAAAGTTCACTCTACTAAGCCTACAAATAAAGAAGAGCTGCGACAAAATATTGTTCGGGAATGGCGATTGCTGACCCCGGAAATCTTGAATATGTCAAAAACAAATCAGCCAATTTCGAAAATACAGAGGTGATAGAGGAGAATGACACTACCCTGCATCATAATTTCTATTCATCAAGTCAGCTATTGTGTTGGTAGGAATCCATAGTAGTAATGCCAAATCTTCCAAGGAAAAGAAAAATTAGCAGGAATACATTTTATCATCTCATTATTATTTATAAGGCAC
Organism: Zygogramma bicolorata; assembly: GCA_032362365.1. Taxonomy (NCBI): domain Eukaryota; kingdom Metazoa; phylum Arthropoda; class Insecta; order Coleoptera; family Chrysomelidae; genus Zygogramma; species Zygogramma bicolorata. Next base: position 78,825 of record JAVJAQ010000903.1, on the reverse strand, counting down.
ACATCTCAACCATTCTATAGTACTGTTCTAGAGTGTGGAATCGAACACTTCAAAAAACTTTTAGATTCCGTTCAGAGAATAGCATTTGTTCTCATCGATTATACTTCTCTTACAAACTTGCTCACTTTTCATGAACACCATTCAAAAACTACCAGCCTATCCCTGCATTACAGATATGTCTATGATCATTGCGCTTTCCAAACAGAATCAGTATTATTTTCTTCTCCAGCATGTCTATTCTCGTTCATTAAAAGTCCAACTTTCCTTACAGTTTATCTTTCAGCAGTAAGGATCCCCCAGTTATGTAACTAATTGGTATTTCCAGAAAATGACGATGAGAAATGTTGAAAGTGTAATGAATCAAATCTTCCACCAAAAAGATATGGGGGAATTGCACTCAAATGACTTTGTGGATATATCAATGAAAAACCAATACATAACAATTCCGACTGTGGAAACTCAAATCTGATTATAAACTACGCTCAGCTTGAAACTTGTTTGAATTCGAATATCATGCCATTTTTTCCTTTATTTCCCATTCGATTTCAATTGCATTTTCACTTCCATTTCCTTCATTGGTTATATACCATTTTGAATTTTCCTACTTCATCAATTTCTTGTTTTTACTTCTCGACTAAAATATTTCATCAAATATCTTCATAATATATTATCAATTATCAATACGTCCATTCTAATATTTCAACCCAACATGTTTATCGACAAGTTTCAATGGGTCTTAATATAATAGAAAACTACGAACAAATGCACGAGGATCATTTTCAAACAATGAGATTGAATGATTTTTTGTAGAGATCAATTACCCTAACATCAAACTGATATTATTCGCACTGAACGCGTATTAGACTAACAAGGTCAACATCTCCAATAAAAGAAAATTGATACTAAATGTAAATACTTGAGTTAGCTCATATATATATGGTATATGGTTCATATACTCAACAATTTCGGTTACTGCAGAAACTACATGCATTTTTTGGTACGCTTGTTACTAATTATTCTGATCGATTTTTCGAAAAAAAACTGAAAAAAAGACTGAAAGAAATAGGCTCTTCGTCACCATTCATACTAATTTTACGTTTTGCTATTCGATAGACGCTCGAATGCATCGAATAGACATGTGTTATGCACATCCTAATCAGTCTCAGATTGCTTTCACCAACTCTATGGCACTGGATTTTTCTACCCTTCCGTCTGATGTGTGCATACTATGATAGTAAATTCTCGACTCTTCTGTGTTGTCTGATTTATTTTCTGGTTACCAAAATTTCGATGAGATTTTAACCTTTGATGTAAAAGTTGAAACTTTTTCTAGAGATCAATTACCCTAACACCAAACTGATATTTTTTGAACTCGACGCGCATTTCACTAAAGGTTAGCATTTTCAGGAGAAGAAAATTGATACTATCAATTTTCTTCTCTTGTAGATGCTAATCTTGATATCGAAACGCGCTTCGAATGAAAAAAATATCAGTTTGGTGTTAGGGTAATTGATCTCTAGGAAAAGTTTCCACCAAAATTTCGTCAACATTGGCAGAAGAGTTTCATTTTATTGATCTCAATGCATTAATTGCCAGATATGAAGCCAAATGTATGTACTAAATCCACATTTCAACTCGGAACAATCATCCATTCATCCCAATAATATATATATGTTCACAACAATATAACCTCAATGTATTCTAATAACAATGTTTCGATGTTCGCATCGACTTATAATGATCACAGTAATTTACAAATTCCAAGATTCCACTCCGTACACCTGTTAACACAAAAACCGCCCGAATTTCCTTGACCCATTAATTTTTCCTGACATCTCCCTGACCGCTTGATTACCACTTTAAATTTGTGAATCATACAATACAAGGGCAATTTGGCCAGAGGCCAACCGGCAGGTAGAGAGGTACACAAGGGAGTTCCTCCGATGAGATGAAAGGGATGGCCACCCCTGAACAAACTAGCTCTTTATTAGGGAGTATATTACGGTACTTGGTGGCTTGTATGGAACGGTATGCGTCACCTAAATGAGTTGTGACCCAAGTTGAGACATAAAATCGCCGAAGACTTTTACTGCAGCACGCAGGCAGGTGGTATCAGGCCCGGAATGGGGTCAAGGAATTCCAAAGACAACGTAACGAGATTGAGAGTTTGGGTGAAAGTTTGTATATAGGTCGTAGTTTATGCCAGGAAACTTAGCTTCCAAGGAGTGGAAATATTCATGCTTTCGCGTGTTCACGATTCCACCAAAGCACTATCGTGGTTAGATGTTAATCAGTAAAAAATTTAGGTGAAATAAGAGGGGAGAAATCTATTTTCTCGTTTTTTTTTTCCTAGAAGTGAAAAAGCTGATACTAATCATATCTGTTTTATGATGTGTGTGAAGTTAGCAACGAAAAGTTAGCAACGTTTCTGTAAAATTCGTTGCCAGCCACGATTCCAAAGGGCGGATTTCAAGAAATGAAATTGAAACGTATTGACCAAAATCCAAGTTTTACTTAGCATGAATCGTAATCATAAGCATGGAGGATGACTGAAAAAACTTGAAGAGAAGTGGAAAACATCACTATTAGACTTTTGAATAGTACGGAAAACGTTAAAATTGAAAATGTCATTAGTCGGAAACACGAACAGCTAACACATGAAGCATGAAAATGATGACTAAAGATTTCTCAAATCGGAGGAAAAGCCTGGAAAATTTGAAAATCTTGATCGATGTTGTCAGTTCAATTAGAAAAAGGCTCATAAGTCGAAAACTAGAGAGGGTGCCACTTAGAAATTTTCAGAGAATACGTGAAATGATATGATGATTCCGAAAAAGAATAGCACGGAATTTTCAAATCGGACGGAGATCCTGGAAAAATTAAAAATCAATATGGAGGGTGTCTTTTTGATTAGATTTTCGCTCATAAGTCGAAAACTAGAGAGGGTTCCAACCAGAAATTCTCATAGAATACGTAAAATGACATGGTTATTCCGAAGAGAATTAGCATGGCATTTTCAGATCGGACGGTAAGCCTGAAAAAATTGAAAATCTTTATTGATGGTGTCAGTTCAATTAGATAAGGGCTCATAAGTCAAGAACTAGAGAGGGTGCCACCTAGAAATTTTCAGAGAATACGTGAAATGACATGATGATTCCGAAAAAATTCCGGAAATGTCATTTCACGTATACTCTGGAAATTTCTAGGTGGCACCCTCTCTAGTTTTCACTTATGAGCCATTATCTAATTAGAGTGACACCATCAATAAAGATTTTCAATTTTTTAGGCTTTCCGTCCGATCTGAAAATTCCGTGCTATTCTTTTTCGGAATCATCATGTCATTTCACGTATTCTCTGAAAATTTCTAAGTGGCACCCTCTCTAGTTTTCGACTTATGAGCCTTTATCTAATTGAACTGACACGATCAATAAAGATTTTCAAATTTTCCAGGCTTTCCCTCCGATTTGAGAACTCTTCTGTCATCATTTTCATGCTTGAAGTGTTAGCAGTTCGTGTTTCCGACTAATGGTTAATTATATATTTCAAATATTTTCTGAACATCATTTTCAATTTTAACGTTTTTCGTACTATTCAAAAGTCTACTAGTGATGTTTTCTACTTTCTCAAGTTTTTTCAGTCATCCTCCATGCTTATCATTACGATTCATGCTAAGTAAAACTTGAATTTTGGTCAATACGTTTCAATTTCATTGCATGAAATCCGCCCTATGGAATCGTGGCTGGCAACAAATTTTACAGAAACGTTCCTAACTTTTCGTTGCTAACTTATTCACACACATTGTTTTATGGCCGATTGCTATATTTGCACAGATATGTAACTGCAATATTGACTGACTATCTCGTCAGCTACGTATCTTATATTTATGATTTGAGAGAGAATAAAAAAAAATGTATCAAAGAATAATTTATAATTCCCCTTGCCAGTGTTTCGGAAGATATCATGTCACCAAATTCACACATCCAAAACAGATAGAAAACCATGAAAATGTACCAATAGAAAATGCTCATTATAATGAATTTTCAAATGAAATCACCCTAAAGACTGAGAGAGGTTGTTATAGAACAAACTGCTATATTCACAAATTCCTCAGATAAAATCCTCAGATAAAATTTATATCACCTTGTATCCATGATTTATGAGACGTATAGATATAAGGTTCAATATAAGAACTACTAAAAACCGAGAACACAATCAGATCCTTGTTGAGTCAAACAAACCTTGGAACACGTTACAGTTTTTTCAAAATGTATTTAGGTATATTATTCCATATTTGTATGAGTTAGTGTTTGAAAACATTGAGGACATTAGGAATAAAAATAGCTGGACATGAAAACAAGTTGAGAAGACGAGAAATAGGTAAGTAGAAATCAGCTGAATACATACATACATCAACGAATGGTACACCCACGGTGGAACGGAATAATATTCTTTCACTGAACGCTAGAACAGCATGGAACAGGAAATGAACTGAAAGATCAATGTCGGATACCCCTTTTTGAAAGGGAAGTTGAACTGTTAAGATACAGTTCGAAGTAGGTCGAATTCAACACTTGGAAAACTACAAATGAATGAATAGTCACGCCAGTGTCACATTTTGATGCAAATCATCAAAAGTAGGATATTTCCGGGAAATTTTTCAAGAGAGTTCGGGAGAACTCCAATTATTAGTGACTGTTGCGGTGGACTGAGGTTATATGGAAGCTCATAAGTCACTTACCAGCCTTGCATCAGTAGTAATTGGCTCTTACCTGAAAAAAAACATCAATTATCAATTCGCATTTTTTAGTGAAAAAAAAGTTTCTTTGAGCAATCAATTCATTTTTTACTTGATAATACGCTGAATCATTCGCTTCATAAAGATATTGTCGATTTTTTTTATCGATGGGAAGACCTTGACTCTCCAAACACGTTTTTTTTTCAATTCCGATGGGTCATGAATTGTACATCTGACAAAAGGGGATATTTTTCGTCAAAGAACATTACTTTCAATAAAGGGAATTTACACAAGAAGATTAATTATAACAGAATTCGGATATTTTTCGAGTTCATTCTAATTTTTCCCAGGGCAACGTGACAATGAGTTTTCATGAAAAACTTCCACGATTCGTTCCACTTTGATATCTATTTTGATACGTTTTGAGAAAAAAAATAAAAAAATTGGCAAAATGAGGTTTTCCGTTTGTTAATGTGTATCTTAATCAGACCGTGGTAGATAAGCACATACAGATTTGAAACACATGGAATCTGTTGAATGTGAATATGAAGGAGAAAAAAGGTATATTGGATTGGAATAGATGTGACTAAGGTCTATAAACTCGGAGAGAAGCATAAGATGTGGTATCCATATCGACTTTGACCTCCCAAAAACGTTGAAAATACAGCGATTATAAGAGAATTACTGATATTAGTATTGCTATCATGAACAGAGGGTAATGAAAGGTAATGGCAATACATTCCTAGAAAATAGAATATTGGGAAGAGTGGAATTAATCATGTTTGAATAATTGCCATCACAGCTGGAGAAATCATGATGAATTCAATTTAAGGGACAGTTTCTGCTGTTATTTCATTATTCTCAGAAATCCCCCCCTATATTTAGAGAAAATGATTAATGCGATGCCAAATGCCATCCGCACTCCAATAAACAGAACTGCAAAGATCCCCTGCACAAAAGCATCAAAAGAAAACAGCACCAACTCCGGAATCGGTAACTGCCTTATTTCTCGACACCGCATTAATATATCTCGAAGATGTTACAGCAGAGTTATCAATCTTGGCAGAATGCTACAGCTTACGCGTGACATATTTATAAAATACTCTGGTCTCGTCGCACGTATTCGTCATGTTCTTTTAGATGGGCATTAATCTAGTCCAGTTGAGTCGAATTTTGAGGTGAATACTTCAGTCGTCCGTGGTGATTTTTGTTGACGCTGAAAAAGATCAAGGGAAATGCTGTTTTAATCCAGCGTCCTACCTCATTTTTTGCTAGTGGCAAAATTGAATTATTTTTGTGAAAGTTCGGGGTAGGTACGTGGTAGGGGTAATGAAGTCGTCGCGAGTTGGACAACACGAGCATTCACAGGGAACTATTATTTTTTCGCAACGCTTCATGTATAAAAAATTTTCAAATAGTATTGAACTGAAACCATAAGACGGGTCATGTTTGAAATATGATGCAGTTGTTCAAAATTGCTGCGAGTATTCGGTTCATAAAGAAACATAAAGAACGAACCATTTTTCTACAATGAACCAAAGCTCATGATTGATTGCAGTTTAGTGCTCAAGCACTGAATGGGAGTCAGATATTTCTTTCTGAGGCGTCAATGCAATTTAGTTGAATCCCAACAAATTTCAAATAGAACAGTAATAAGTAGTTCCGGATAATGATGCTTCCAAGTCAAATGCATTTGTTCTCGCATTCTGAGAAAATTGGGCAAGCAACTGGAATAACTTGAAATGAGTGAGGTATATGCAACATGCTCCTTTACTGTTTCGGTATAGTGTAAGATAAAGTCATAGTGAATTAGGTGAGAATCTATTCATATATAAGAAAGGATGTCGTGTTAATTTCACTATTCATAACTCAAGAACGGCTGTACCGATTTTGCTGAAAATTGAGCTTACGATGCAGAAAAACTCTAAGTCGTCTCCTCAATTAAATATTTAAAGAATTTCAGGACGTTTATTCAGTACATGTTTCGAACCTACATAGGTTCATCATCAGCTGAATTAACATTCAATTCTACAATAAAGGAAGAGTAATATAATATTAGTTGATACTATGAAGTATGAAAATTACTTACATGAAGATGAAAAAATTCAATTGGGAAAAAAGGTCGCATAGTGTAGTTTAGATAGACATTAGAAAAAATATATTGAAACGAATAATGAATATTTTTGTAATTAGGGGAATTTAGGACCTCCATAACACAATGATGACATCAAAATTGGGAGGCTTGGAGCCCTTGTGCCCAATATGTAATATTAGAAATAGCCACATGAAAGAAACTTTGAAAAAACTACTACAGTTCACAAACTGAATTGAGTAGATTGTAAAGACAAATTTCTCGATTATTTATTGATAAGTCTACTACTGAGTATATTTGTATTTTATCCGTAATACTGGTGTTTATCGAGTGAAATGGAAAGATAAAGAAAACAAAAATAGGACTGTGTCCTGTACGATTTTCACTGACAATAGGTTTGAAAAACCGCTTGAGAAAGCTATTGTATAGCGAGACAAGTGTCGAGGTTTTTCGAACCCAATCAGTGAGAAACGTACAGGAAACGGTGAATTTTTTGTTGATATGGATTTTCATCAATCAGTCAGTTTAATTCAAGATGAAGGAAGGTATTTTTTTGCTACGAAAAATGATTATGCAACTAGCAGGAAATGTTCCGATAGAGTTCACTTCAGTATTTCGTAATTTTCATTTACAACTAATACATGAGAGTATTATGATAATGTTTTCTGCAGTATAATGCCATATATAATTCCCTTGAGGAATAATTGCGAGGGATTGATAGTCTCTGCCTTTATTCCCTGTTGTAGTCCTATCACGAAATTTCTCAAATTGAATTACCATGGAAGCGAATTAACCGAATTCCAAAGTGTCAGTGTCAATCGCGTAGGTAGGTTTGTGTATTGCATAGAGATGAATGAAATTGAAAAATCATTTATTTATGATAAATAAATTAGTCGTGAATGAAGTATACTACTACTCGTGGTATAATCTACTATTGTTCGATTCCATCATTTATCACCATACATGATGGGGTATGCACGATCATACAGCTTTTGAGCTGAGTCGTTTGGTCTATCCAGACAAACGTCATATATATCGTTCCATTCAAAAATAGATTTGAAGAACTAATTAAGCCGTGCGTTAAATGAGCGTAATTTAGTGTGACATTTGGAAATAGAACAGCGCTTTCGGCTTATAGGATAATGCTGGCGCAGTGTGAGCGTGCCAAGTTTTGTTTCATTGGCTTCGTTCAGCGGTGCACAACCGTTGAGAATAATCACTAAACGTGTTGAGCCGCTGCTCAACGGTTTCGAGTGATCAATGGTGCAGCGGTCCGTTCAGCCGAACACGTTGGCACATCACTCAACGGTTGAGCACCGCTGAACGAAGCCAATGATACCTATTACCTCTATGCGGGCTCACTGAAGTTCATCTCCGCTACATTTCTTATGTAATTCTGTGTAACAATATCAGTCCGAGACGAACATTTCAATTTCCAGATTCAAAATGTTAAATCAGGAGCTGATGAAATGTGTTCAACTTATATTCTTAACCCAAGTTCTTGTTCATTGTTCAATAATTTCTTCTCGATTCCCATCATTCTCTGTTCACTTAGTTGTTCAAGTTTTTTTAGCTTTTTCTTTTTTTGTTCTAGGACTAGAGTAGGTAATGCAGCGAATTTTGAAAATTGCACAAGGCAATATTGAATCTATAAATTCTTATTTCACGTGTTTTAGTTTTACTAGACAATTCTAAAGCATTTGATATGATAAGTCACCAAATTTCACTATGTTCCACTACTATGGATTCCGTGTATCCGTCTGCAATATGTTATCAGCCTACCTAGATGATAGATTTCAAAGCGTTCAAATAGATGACCAAATATCTTCCCCAACAGAAATCTTGCGTTCCACTAGGTATCCTACTAGGTACTATACACATCAACTTTAAGTAATATTTTGCAACATGTTGACTATCACTTTTACGCTGACGACACTCAAGTTTACTTCGCATTTGAACATTCAACTATAGCTGTGGCAAATATTTTCATAAACTCGGACCTAGATGCGTTATTTATAATATCAAACAAACATTCACTTGAAGTTAACCCCAGTAAATCTTGTGCATTGCTTTTTTGTCCAGACAAAGTTAGAAATGATATTCTACCCATTTTAGACTTGAGAATTGGCCACTCCAGTCTCTTTAAATCCAGCTCTAAGAAATTAGATTTTATAATGGACAAAAAGTTGATTTTCACGGAACGTATCAAACAACAATTGGTTCACTATTATAGGGGTTTTGTTGTTGAGAGCTTGCTCTCATATTTCGTGAGGGGCAGAACATCTGATTAAACCTTCTGTAGGTGATAGTGAACTCCGTTGATTCTACTATCGAGCTCTTGGATGTAAAGAGAATCAAACTTTGAGCATTCAGATGGCAAATTCCCCTAAATATCTTCCGCAATAAAATTCATTCGGAGGGATATTTTACTTAAAGTGAATGTTCCACTCACAGGTTCTCATCATCATATTCCATTATGAATGTCTCAGTAATGATACAAAAATTCTAGGGATAATCAACGAACAATAGAACGTGGTGTGAATCATTACCGTCATTGTGTAAAACCCAGTCGTATCAGTATTACTTCTTTTCTTCGGGTTTGAAGGCCGTCGTTCTTTGGAATTTCTTCCTGACGTTTCGCTAGCGCGTGTGGCTAGCTTTTTCAGAGGCTCACTCATCTTGACTATCATTCGGAATAATAGTTAGTCTAACGACTCTAACGGATGATGATGAAGACCATCTACCGCCCCTTGTATTTTTTCAACAGACACAGTTCACCTTGGGACTATTCTTTATCGCACACGTACAAAGGAGTTCTTCATTTGTTATAATGAATTGTTGAAATCTTTATTTTTCAGTGGTTCCATTATGTTATTGGATTTCCATGGATTCAGTAGATTCTTCAATAGATCAAGTGTGGGGGAAGGTTTGTCGAATATAAAAAAAGGTGGATTCTGGAAGGAATAATCACTTATGCTCAGTATAGACAGTTATATTTGCATGAAGTCTTCTTGAAATTCCATCAGGATGACACAAAGATAGAACAGAAAACTTCCGGTGTCCCAGACAACAAACGGATCAAACTGAAATTGGAGAAATTTCCCCAGTATATCTTGCCTATTAATCGGAGTAATCAAGCAGAATGTTTTGCTATTGAAATTGGTATTACAAACAGCATCGAAACCCTTTGTAACGCATCGGGTGGGATTAAAATAGGTGATCATCTGTAGTCCATTGTTGTCGAATGTGGGTCTATTAAACAGTATGTTACACCCCAGATAATAACATGCTGATTGTATGGTGTGTTAGGCGTCGGGCGAAGGGTTGGGCTAATCTGACGGATACAGGGTGAAGTGAAAAATTGGAGCATGGTTTGGTTTGAGTCATTGCCATATATTTGAAAATGATGAAGTCGAACCATGAAAGACCAAGGCTTATAAAGCCTTGAAAGCGACTATCTTACGGAGCCGAGAGCCTCTCGCCCGGGAGTTCTCAAGTCTCTCGAATGCATACAAACATTTATATCACACCAGTTCCTGTTTACTTCAACAATATCAATCAAAAAAATCCAAAACTCCATCCAGTTTCAGTTACATACTATGAATCCTTAAGAAACACTGTACAAATCAAAATATTAACATACAGGAATATTTTTTGGCCCGTAGAGTGGACTTTATGTCCGCGAAGGCATGAGAGGTGAATGAAATAACATACACACACTTTTCCAGTGAACACAACAATTATGATCAGTTTTGACATTTCCGAATGCTTATCAGAATTAAGTTTTCAAGATGTTCACCACATATTCAGATATTTTACTATGGTTTGAGTCACGATATCGCCTACACGGTATCAATATATTAGAGCCGTAATATGAAAGTCCACTCAAAGGTATTTGGACTCAGGTTGACTTATTATCTATACTTTGCATAAATGTCATTAACAATGTTCCTTGCTGAATGGTAATGGATCAGACTTCCATTCTCTATATTTTATTAACTCTATTGAAACCTTTTGCTAGGAACGAAAGGACAAAACTACAAATCAAGTAAGGAAATCAAATCCAAATGAAATGTTGAAATGTATTTTTTTCAGACGATTACAGATACCAGCAATCGAAACGTCACGAGTATACTCAACTTCATACTTGGTTTCGACATTTTATTAGATTTTTTTGACTAATATTTCACATTGGATATCTCAATTTCCTTGTCACATTTTTATTTCCTTGATTTATTCATTTGAATTTTCCTTAACTAATATTTCATACTCAATATCTAGATTTTTTGAACAACATTATTTTCTTCGATTATTCAAACCTTAATTTTGTTATTGACCAAAAAATCCATTTCAACATTTTGTTTCGATTTGATTTCCTCACTTGATTTTTATTTTATTTTTTCTTTCTTAGCAACAGGTGTTAATAGAGGTAATAATCGTTGGCTTAATCGGCAAAATGCGTAACTCCACCTTTTGGTGAAAACAGGGTTTTAGCGACATCTGATGGAAGATATTACTATCTATGATCCAGAATAAACCATATCTCCAAAATACAGCAGGTTGATTCACTATTTTCAAAGAAGAAAACTCCGTATCTCCTCTACCGACAATAGCAATCTGCAAAATGCGTATGTCCATTAGTTTTCATAACTTTCAGGTTGCACGTGTGCATTTTTGTCGTTCATGAGTGATTTGACCGCGAAAATAAAGTTTCAAATTTTGAAAAATCATTTCAAGAGGTAAGTTCAGAGTCTGAGAATTAGAAATAATACTTCTATCAAGTGTAGAAGTGTTGGTAAAGTCGTAGGAGAGACATCAAGCATTGAATGGAGTTACGCAGTTTTCTTTACAGTAATTTTTTGTTTTAGATAGGACATACGCATTTTTCAATTCCCAATATCAGGATTTATTTCGGATATGAGGCGAATAGATAAAATTATGGAACTTTATAATAAAAAACGCAAAGATATCAAAGTTAATAATATTATTTCAAATAGTTCAAATGTTATTACCAACTCCAATCTAGCAGAAAGTATCCAAAACGCTGAGATAATATTCGCAGATGAAACTGGTAAGTGCTCAATTAAAGATAATCATTAATTCTTCGACATTCAGTATTGTATTATTTCAGATCAAATGGATTGTTTGAATTTTGGAAACGAGCTGAAAATACAATCGGAAATTGCTAAACCCAATGAAAACTTAAACTACCTATCAGAAGAGCTCTCTGAGGAAGTTGAAATACTGACCGATAGTGGAGGTATGAAGAATGCTGAATTGCCCCCAAAAATTTACTATCCCTAATTTTTTCAGGAGCACTTTTTCCACCTCAACCGATACAATTTTCAACTGCCCTCGATGATTTGAATTTCCTTCAAGCCAATTATCGAGATTCTAATTTGGACAACGTGCCGCAAATAATGCCGGAGATAACAGACGACATCAATTCTCAGACACAATATGAAATCGAGCAATCGAATAATTCTGATTCTCCTGAAAAAATATATGACAAGGCTGTTGGCAATGATCCCGATTTCGACCCAGAATTGGAGAATAGTTCAAATTCGTACTCAGAAGATGAAGCTTTCGAAAAAACAGAAAATTCTGTAGAGGATGAGAGCCCAAGACGAAAACGCGCTACTAAATATGAAATGAACAAAAATAAATGGCAGGACAATATTAATCGAGTGAATATAGAAAGAGGAAAACAATACGTTGGAAAACGAAAAGAAAATGGAAAGTGGAGATACGATATTTCAAAAAAACCAAAAATGATAAAACAAGCATGCAACTTAAGTTGAGTGCCAGTAAAAAATCCGCTCTGAAATGTCGGATGCTACATCAAATGGATAGAGAAAATATTTTTATGGAATTTTGGCAATATACCTGGGCAGAAAAGAAGTTATTTGTTCGAAATCATGTAACTGTACATTCTACTCTTAGAAAAAGGGGAAATAAGTATGTTTCAAGAAGATCATACACGAATCAATTTTATTTGGGCAAAGAGAGACTGAGGGTATGTTAGACGATGTTTCTCAATACCATAGGAACACAAGAGTGGGTGATCAAGAAATGGGAAAAAGTTGATGTGTTGAAAACCATAGACACAAATATAAATTCTTCGCCACATTCAAATGAAATTTCCAATACCAAACTGTCAACGCTACATGCGTTCTTTGAGTCTCTACCGAAGTTGGAATCACATTATTGTAGACCTTTCACATCAAAGCTTTATCTAGAACCCGTTTGGGACTCTAAAGCTCAATTGTTCAAGTTCTATAAGAATGATTTTTGCAAGACGCACAATGAAGTTCCCGTCTCGATTGCAACATTTCATAAAGAATTTGATAAATAACGGCTATCTCTGTACAAACCAAACAAGGATCTCTGTGATACGTGTGTAGCTTTTGAAACTAATAACTTACCAGAAGAAAAATACAATCATCACATCGAGCTGAAGGATGAAGCAAGAAATGAGAAAACTAAGGATAAAGAATCAGCAACTGATGTATTCACTATGGATCTGCAATCAGTACTCCTACGTCCTAAATCTAACGTGTCTTCTCTGTACTATAAGACAAAACTGATCGTGCATAACTTCACCCTATATGATCTTAAGCGTAATCAAGGCTACTGCTATCTCTGGAACGAATCAGAAGGTGGATTAACCAGCAATGAGTTCACAACTATCATCGACCATTTTTTGAGAGAACATCTACAAAAATATTACACAGAAGATCAACACACTGGTATTGAGATAATTTTGTGGAGCGATGGATGCGGTTAGCAAAACCGTAATGCGACATTATCGAATGGTCTATTTAATTTCGCTTTGAATACTGGTGTCACCATAATGCAGAAGTACCTACAAAAAGGACACACACAAATGGAGGTGGATAGTATTCATTCTGTCATTGAAAGGAAAATTCGAAACAAAAAAATCAATATACCAGCAGATTATGTATACGTTTGCGAAACAGCGTGCCAAAAAAGTCCGTACAAAGTTGAGTACTTGGACCATACGTTTTTCAAGAAATACGATGGACTGAACTATTTTTAATCGATCCGACCTGGTAGAGGCACGGGTGCACCAATGGTAAATGACGTAAAAGCTTTCAAATATTCAAGAGAGGGAGTTTTTTTTTAAGCTTCGTCACTCAGTAGCAGAATGGCAAGCACTACCCATAAGACTGAACTTGAGTACCATCCAAGCAACTGAAAATCATAATTTGTGTCAACTCTATAAAAATAAAAGCAGAAAAATATGGACACCTTCAGCAACTCAAATTAAGTATGGAGAGTGACTATCATGATTTCTATGATAATCTACCCCATGACTGAGCATTCAGTTTTAGAATAGAAAAAATATGTATAAATATATTTTTTGCTGAATGGAAATATTTTTCAGTTTTCGAAATGTATTTTAATTGTCTAAATAAAGAGTATCATAAAAGGAAATGACCCGCTTTAATTCATAAGGGAGAATGCTTATTATCTATACTTTGCATAAATGTCATTAACAATGTTCCTTGCTGAATGGTAATGGATCAGACTTCCATTCTCTATATTTTATTAACTCTATTGAAACCTTTTGCTAGGAACGAAAGGACAAAACTACAAATCAAGTAAGGAAATCAAATCCAAATGAAATGTTGAAATGTATTTTTTTCAGACGATTACAGATACCAGCAATCGAAACGTCACGAGTATACTCAACTTCATACTTGGTTTCGACATTTTATTAGATTTTTTTGACTAATATTTCACATTGGATATCTCAATTTCCTTGTCACATTTTTATTTCCTTGATTTATTCATTTGAATTTTCCTTAACTAATATTTCATACTCAATATCTAGATTTTTTGAACAACATTATTTTCTTCGATTATTCAAACCTTAATTTTGTTATTGACCAAAAAATCCATTTCAACATTTTGTTTCGATTTGATTTCCTCACTTGATTTTTATTTTATTTTTTCTTTCTTAGCAACAGGTGTTAATAGAGGTAATAATCGTTGGCTTAATCGGCAAAATGCGTAACTCCACCTTTTGGTGAAAACAGGGTTTTAGCGACATCTGATGGAAGATATTACTATCTATGATCCAGAATAAACCATATCTCCAAAATACAGCAGGTTGATTCACTATTTTCAAAGAAGAAAACTCCGTATCTCTTCTACCGACAATAGCAATCTGCAAAATGCGTATGTCCATTACTTTTCATAACTTTCAGGTTGCACGTGTGCATTTTTGTCGTTCATGAGTGATTTGACCGCGAAAATAAAGTTTCAAATTTTGAAAAATCATTTCAAGAGGTAAGTTCAGAGTCTGAGAATTAGAAATAATACTTCTATCAAGTGTAGAAGTGTTGGTAAAGTCGTAGGAGAGACATCAAGCATTGAATGGAGTTACGCAGTTTTCTTTACAGTAGTTTTTTGTTTTAGATAGGACATACGCATTTTTCAATTCCCAATATCAGGATTTATTTCGGATATGAGGCGAATAGATAAAATTATGGAACTTTATAATAAAAAACGCAAAGATATCCAAGTTAATAATATTATTTCAAATAGTTCAAATGTTATTACCAACTCCAATCTAGCAGAAAGTATCCAAAACGCTGAGATAATATTCGCAGATGAAACTGGTAAGTGCTCAATTAAAGATAATCATTAATTCTTCGACATTCAGTATTGTATTATTTCAGATCAAATGGATTGTTTGAATTTTGGAAACGAGCTGAAAATACAATCGGAAATTGCTAAACCCAATGAAAACTTAAACTACCCATCAGAAGAGCTCTCTGAGGAAGTTGAAATACTGACCGATAGTGGAGGTATGAAGAATGCTGAATTGCCCCCAAAAATTTACTATCCCTAATTTTTTCAGGAGCACTTTTTCCACCTCAACCGATACAATTTTCAACTGCCCTCGATGATTTGAATTTCCTTCAAGCCAATTATCGAGATTCTAATTTGGACAACGTGCCGCAAATAATGCCGGAGATAACAGACGACATCAATTCTCAGACACAATATGAAATCGAGCAATCGAATAATTCTGATTCTCCTGAAAAAATATATGACAAGGCTGTTGGCAATGATCCCGATTTCGACCCAGAATTGGAGAATAGTTCAAATTCGTACTCAGAAGACGAAGCTTTCGAAAAAACAGAAAATTCTGTAGAGGATGAGAGCCCAAGACGAAAACGCGCTACTAAATATGAAATGAACAAAAATAAATGGCAGGACAATATTAATCGAGTGAATATAGAAAGAGGAAAACAATACGTTGGAAAACGAAAAGAAAATGGAAAGTGGAGATACGATATTTCAAAAAAACCAAAAATGATAAAACAAGCATGCAACTTAAGTTGAGTGCCAGTAAAAAATCCGCTCTGAAATGTCGGATGCTACATCAAATGGATAGAGAAAATATTTTTATGGAATTTTGGCAATATACCTGGGCAGAAAAGAAGTTATTTGTTCGAAATCATGTAACTGTACATTCTACTCTTAGAAAAAGGGGAAATAAGTATGTTTCAAGAAGATCATACACGAATCAATTTTATTTGGGCAAAGAGAGACTGAGGGTATGTTAGACGATGTTTCTCAATACCATAGGAACACAAGAGTGGGTGATCAAGAAATGGGCAAAAGTTGATGTGTTGAAAACCATAGACACAAATATAAATTCTTCGCCACATTCAAATGAAATTTCCAATACCAAACTGTCAACGCTACATGCGTTCTTTGAGTCTCTACCGAAGTTGGAATCACATTATTGTAGACCTTTCACATCAAAGCTTTATCTAGAACCCGTTTGGGACTCTAAAGCTCAATTGTTCAAGTTCTATAAGAATGATTTTTGCAAGACGCACAATGAAGTTCCCGTCTCGATTGCAACATTTCATAAAGAATTTGATAAATAACGGCTATCTCTGTACAAACCAAACAAGGATCTCTGTGATACGTGTGTAGCTTTTGAAACTAATAACTTACCAGAAGAAAAATACAATCATCACATCGAGCTGAAGGATGAAGCAAGAAATGAGAAAACTAAGGATAAAGAATCAGCAACTGATGTATTCACTATGGATCTGCAATCAGTACTCTTACGTCTTAAATCTAACGTGTCTTCTCTGTACTATAAGACAAAACTGATCGTGCATAACTTCACCCTATATGATCTTAAGCGTAATCAAGGCTACTGCTATCTCTGGAACGAATCAGAAGGTGGATTAACCAGCAATGAGTTCACAACTATCATCGACCATTTTTTGAGAGAACATCTACAAAAATATTACACAGAAGATCAACACACTGGTATTGAGATAATTTTGTGGAGCGATGGATGCGGTTATCAAAACCGTAATGCGACATTATCGAATGGTCTATTTAATTTCGCTTTGAATACTGGTGTCACCATAATGCAGAAGTACCTACAAAAAGGACACACACAAATGGAGGTGGATAGTATTCATTCTGTCATTGAAAGGAAAATTCGAAACAAAAAAATCAATATACCAGCAGATTATGTATACGTTTGCGAAACAGCGTGCCAAAAAAGTCCGTACAAAGTTGAGTACTTGGACCATACGTTTTTCAAGAAATACGATGGACTGAACTATTTTTAATCGATCCGACCTGGTAGAGGCACGGGTGCACCAATGGTAAATGACGTAAAAGCTTTCAAATATTCAAGAGAGGGAGTTTTTTTTTAAGCTTCGTCACTCAGTAGCAGAATGGCAAGCACTACCCATAAGACTGAACTTGAGTACCATCCAAGCAACTGAAAATCATAATTTGTGTCAACTCTATAAAAATAAAAGCAGAAAAATATGGACACCTTCAGCAACTCAAATTAAGTATGGAGAGTGACTATCATGATTTCTATGATAATCTACCCCATGACTGAGCATTCAGTTTTAGAATAGAAAAAATATGTATAAATATATTTTTTGCTGAATGGAAATATTTTTCAGTTTTCGAAATGTATTTTAATTGTCTAAATAAAGAGTATCATAAAAGGAAATGACCCGCTTTAATTCATAAGGGAAAATGCTTATTTCCGTTTATGAGGTCATAACTCTATGAGCAGATTGCGTAACTCCATTTTCTTGGAAAATACGGAAATCATCCCAAAGAAAGTGAAATAACTCTCAGGTTCACGTTTAAATATCATTTTATCTATCCATAAAACCAATCACTATTTTTTGAACTCGGTATATTTCATTAGAAAAATGTTTTTTGTGTCCCCTGAAAATTTTTCGAAAATGGAGTTACGCATTATGCCGATTTAGCCGACGTAATATAGACAATGGAAGTCCGAACCATTCCCAGTCACTATCTATACTATTATTCCGAATCTTCACTATCAGATCCACAGAATTCTATAAGGAGGACTCAAGAACAACTTCTGAAAACCAGTAACTCTCAACAAATCGAAAAAAAATACAGCCTCAATCATTACCTGGCTCCAAGTTCTAAGAACGCTTGAATTTGATGTTTATCGATTGCCATTTGGTATATGAATAATACTTTCGTAGTGAGTCTAGTCGATAATTGACGTATTGAGATAATCTGTGATTTGTTCTATCATATAAATATATGAAATAAACGGATGTCTCTTATTTCATCCGGCAGGATAGAGGGAAGTGACGTACATTTTTGCGAACTTGTTGACGATTGTGGCCAAGAAATACGGGTCAGCACGTTTCTGAAAAGACTACCGAATGCCAATGAAATATTTTCCGTTAAAATTGATCGAAAAATCTTTCTTTTCGATTTTGTTATGCACCTGACAAATTCAGGACTTCAACAAGTCTTGGAAAACTCATTCAGTTGACCTGGTTGCTGGTTAGATATAAATCAAAAAAGGAATGTTCAAACAGAGTTCCTTGATAGAGTACTTACTGCTTTCAGATTAATCAGCCATGCTACGCAGATTTACTGGCATACAATTTAATTTGGAACTCCAGCAAACTGACTGATTCTCCTTCGAAAATGTCTACCACAGTTGCAAATGAAACGCTAGGTCCAAAAACCAGTGCAAAAGAACTGTGATGCATTTAGTCTTATGTCATCGATCAAGAGCTGACGCTATAATTTCCTTTTGTTAGCCAAGCCAATGAAATATCGAATGATAACGAAGGGTCTCCGTTATAATTCAAGTAGAGAGAATAACCGATTTTTAACTGAGGAGTAGCTCTTATCAATGAATATTTCTTTTGGGAAAAGAAACGGTCCACCCTGTATAAAACAACTAGTCAAATCCATTATATCAAATAACCCACTGTCTCGCAGCGATCGTTCTGGTCCCGTACCAACCCCAATTCATTTTTATTTTCCTACGACTCTTACCTATTCAGAAGGCGTTATTTTCGAACATAAATATTTTAATGTCTCTGGTTGAATGTATTCGGACGTTATGACAACAAACAAAGGCGGAACACCGCTGAACGCTCTTCAGAAATGAGGCGGTATAATATGCATAATTGTCATCAATAACGATGCCATGCTGGCTTTCACCTTCTGCAGGGCGTTCCAAATAAATATCGAATGTTAGATGAGGCTTCGTTTATGTTAGGCAGGTAGAAAGTGAAAATTCAGTTCCGAACAGTAATTTAGGAGTGATTGTTCAAATTGGAAAAAAGTCACTATATCTGGTTTTGTATTTTATTGTACTTCATTCAAGACAGTAGTGTTTTGACATGTCATGAGGATTATAACTGATTGACATATTTTAAAATTGTCAACATGAGGATTATTACACATGTATTTATATTTGAAAGTCTACTGTGTCATAATAGGCAGCTTGTTGGAGGTGATTCCGAGTACCCGTTTGAATTTGGCCATAGGGAAATCTTTCAGTGACCGTGGAAGGGAATTGAATATATTGACACAAATCAATTGTTCATTGGTAGATGACAACCTGCTATATGAAATAGAGAAATGAGATATCTATATAGTCTTGGTATTATAGTTGAATATCGCCATTTACCCTGATATTTGTTCATGAGTTTTTTAATGTTACCTAAATTGTGATATACAATGGTTTACAGTATTTGATCTCCCCTAAAGCTCGTATGACTCTTCTCTGAACGGTGAATACTCATTGGGTATGGTAGGATTGACCTCAGTTATTAGAACATAATACGATAGAACATGCCATGGTTGGCTCAGATGGTTGCTTCAATGTTAACAGCTGATTCCAGAATTCTGATTGCGAATATCGATAGTCTGGAGGTTGATTGCTGAATATGGCTTTTCCAACTCAGAGTTGGATCAATGATATGACCCAAAAAACGGACATAATCCTCAGCAAGGCTTGTCTTCCCAGTAATCTTCAAATTCCGTTGAGACTTAGTTTATTAGCTGTGAATCATTCTGTAGATTTTTGAATAATGTTATCTTGAAGATTGCGAATCGAAGAAGATTCATCGTTTATTCTCATCAGAAATGTTGAGTCATCCGCAAATGGGGTTGTTACTGCATTTATACTACCGAGCAAGTCATTTATATAAAACGAAAGTGGCCCTAACACACTGCTTTGAGGAACTCTGTGTTTCACTGAAATATACTCACTGTACCACAATATACTGCTTGAAATCTTTTTTGGAGATATGAAGACATTAGTATGGATAGCCATAAAATTTTGATTCTTCTCTGAATATTTGTTGATAGACGCAATCATCACCATTCGATATTTAAAATTCACCCCAGCCCCTAGAGATTGCAATCAGAATACCTCTAACATGTTTCAATATAAATTTGAAACATCTTCGAATGTTTCCCATCGTAGAGCTTGTATGCTTGTATCGATGTTCGTAAAGTGTATTTCCTTCATCATTAGTGTGAAACTCGCATAGCTCTCATCGACATATCAAGATTCCTATCGAACCATATCACAGCCGCCGTGAGCACTCGTTAACTCAATCAAAAGTGACGAAGTTCCAATCTAATTGTGGGATCCATTTGCATAAACATCTTCCTCGAAACTCAACCGTGCGGGATGCCGAGTCTAATTTGCATTTTGTACTCGAAATAAGCATCAACTCGCATATAGTTGTGACTTAAATTGTTTAGTGACAAACTTCTCGAGAGTCAGATGACGTTAAGTATGATAATGCGATGTTTTACGCCAGATGTTGCCTAAACGTTTAATTCCCTTTTAATCCGGTGTATAACTTTACGTGTGAACCTGGGGCTCGTATTCTAACAAGGTACCGTTATACATTAGAATCAGTCTGTGATGGAATGTCGGATGTATCGCCCGAAGGTTGAGAAGTGAGTATTCAAATTAGCGCATGTTGTCTGGAGATCGAGAACTTTGACATGCTGATAATGGTAATCTCACCCAGGCGGTTGACTTTGATACCGTCGGCATATCAAATCACTTAGTGAATCTTGAAACAAAGCCCCAGTATATCATTACTTCGGTAATATCAATGGGAGATATTATCAGCTTTCGGAACGCTGAGCTATATTAACAAGAACCATATTGGATACATCATCAAGGAAACATTTTCGCTGATGATAATAATGATAATACGGTTGCCTGTGAACGAACAGGCGAACACTCACATCGCCAAACAGAATGCAAAGTTATTTAATCATTTAGGTTATTTTTAATAAATAGTGAACATTACTACAGTTGCAGGTATGCTTCTGGATCAGAAATACTATTCTTTCTTATGAAGATTACAGGTTCCTAGAATATCTGACTCCATCAAAAGCACTACCAGTCGATCAAGATGCATGGAAAACCCTGGTGGATTGATTTTTACCAGAAAAATCGTGGGAGCAAATTTTCGATATCTCGTATTATCGTGATTTCAATTCAAACTGAAGAAATCCTTTCGATAGTTTGCCAGAGGCGCCCTTCATTTCTTTTTATATTTTGAGTTCAGAACATTCATGAACTATATTAAAGAGAACTTATTGTTGATTGACATCAGTTTCGAATCTGAGATATCTTATCCTCGGTTCTTGAGATATGTGTTGAAAAGATTATAAAGTTTCTAACACTAAGGAATAATTTACTAGTGGAAGCTACATTTTATATTATGGAGATAGATAACAGTTTCTGCTCTGATAACATCCCAAATAATGCAAAAATGCTTTATCATAAACTTAATGAGAACTTGATTGGGAATAATAGTTAGAAAACGTGAAATGGAACAAGAACAAAACTGAATAGAATATTCAGAATATTGAATTGCGTTTATCGGAATTTATGAACGTATTATCCGTAAGGTGCTAGCTATCTATTGCGATTTCAACTTAAGATCGTAGCGCCACATTCAAAAAATTCCTGCTACTAATCTGCACCACTTTGACAACTAATGCTAATTAAGGTTAGGACTTTGACTATTTTTGAGAACTCCAAACCGTTAAATTTCGTGAGCGACTATTACAGTTTTTAGTGGTTTTTCACTTTTTATGTGGACGTTAACCATGAATTTTGCGCGATAAACATTTGTAATTTTAATCATATTGCAAAATTTCAAAATATTACCGCAGCGTTACTTCGACCAAGACTTCAACTAATAAGCACCATGTGTCAAATTGTTCCAAACTTGTTACCAGATGGCGTATTCACTTATCTTGGAACACCAATAAGGTGCAAATTTTGTGTACTGATGATTCGATTGGCGAACGAAAGATCACGCCAGAGTTCAGCCAATGAGATCGTCGGTGTCAAAATTTACAGGTGAGCTGTCACCTGACTGGAATTGCAGCATTGTGAAATCGCATTTGTACCATCACATACCTCCAAAAAATGTGAGCTCCCACTTTGATTTCTCAGATCGAGGAGGTTTGATCGAACAAAAGCATATCAGTTAACGCATCAGGGTTTTTATACTCGGTTTTACATAAGTTGATGATTCTCACATGGTTTGACTATGCTTCATCTACTATTGTATTTATTGGCATGATCGAAGATTTGATAGCTCGAATAGGGAACAATTCGAAGCAGTGGCCATGCTTGTCAGACAAAAGCATGGGCAAAGCCTCGGGCAAAGCCATACAATTGAAAGTTCCAGAATCAACCTTGCAGAAAATCACCTACCATTTGACTGAATTCTCGAATGATTTTGTTAAAAACATTCTTATCTGCTGTAGAGACTGATATCAATCTAACTGTTTGATCACGTGAACACAGGAAAAACAACATGTTGAACACACACGTTCCGGATATGGTAATATAGCAAAGAGAGTTTTTTTGGAATGTTTTGTATGGCCCCAAATGTTTTGTGAAAGAATTATCCAGACCATGTACACACATGAAACTTCAATGTAATTCCTCGGCCAGCTGGCTGATTCAAAAAAGCGCATGATATTCCATTAAATTTTTGAATACCTTCATTCACTCGCATCCCCTCGAGCCCTTCCAACACATTCGCTAAACAACCAAAAACGAACGTAAAAAACAGCACTCACGAACCCACAAGAGCGAAATTATAAACCTATTAAAACTTCACATAATTCTGAGCGCATAATACTTTTGCATTGGGACATACCGGCGTACAGCATGCAATTTTCAGTTAATCTGCCGCGTCCGAGGCTCTTCTTGTCAAGGGCGTCTCTCGAAGGGTGGTCGAGGGGAATTATCCCGAACTTTTCTCTATGAGCTACAAGACATATTCAAGTAATCATGAATCAGACGATAGTATTTTCGATTTCCCACAAGAGATTATTATTTTATCTTTCTCCTGGTATATATTTTGAGGATCTTTTTCATATTAATCCAGTCAAGTTATACAATTGAATCAACAAAAATTCCATAAAGAATGAAAATTCAAAAGTCCCCAAAAATCCCATGTGTGCTGAAAAGTAAAAACATTTGACATAGTCAGTGGGCATACTTGAAGACTGGACTGACTGAATGTTTTTACATTTTCCTCGCAGGAGGAATGGGTGAATTCGGTTTGCTTTTGGAATACCCCGTCCATTGGTAGATGGCGCAATAACTTCGTTGTTCGCATCAGCTTTGGTCGGGGCTTGATCCTCTGAAGGAGTTTGATTTTGAATCATGGGAAGTCATCGACTTTATGTTGATGATGGCACTGTCTTGCTCTGACGAGTGGCCAAATAGCCCGAAACCGGTCTGCAAGTATGTCCGTCCCTATAACTGAAAATCAATTCCTTCATTTGTATCGATGAAAGCAAATGCAGGATTTACTTCTGTGGAGAAACCTGCACTGGCACCGGTCGGATATAATTCAATGCCCTTCGTGGTATTAGCCAGGGGAGTAGTTGTTTTCTGACAGGTGCCAGCCGAAACCTACTGTGTAGGTGATTTGAGACCGGCTTGAAAAGATTGTTCGAAAGATGATTTGTGCTAAAAAGTTATTCGGATCAAATGTCAAATTTTCAATTTTTTTTCAATTTTCCTTGAGAATGGTGGGTTGAATCAAAAAAATACCTCAAACCAACATTGTAGATGTCGAAATTCTCTAGGAATAAATGTTTCTTTAAGTATCATCGTTCGTGAGATATCGCAGTTGTAAGAGGCACGTTCTACACATAATATGCACATGTTTCCACACCACCTGTGAGGTAGTGTACGCCTGTTTTTCTTAAAGTAACTTGTAATTAATTTTTCAGAATGTAGTAGCTCGAAAACACGAAAAACTACGAAGAAAATTTGTATGTAACTTCAGATTTCTTTTTTTCACTACTTGAAATAATTGTTGTCTCTCTTCCATAGATATTTTCACGGTTGGTGCTCTTCTGAATTGTTATCAATTGTTCCACCCTTGGCAATATCTACACGGATGACTCAACGAGTACAGAATTCCCACCCCTTTGTTATGACTTTGGAGACCTGTCGAACTTCTCTTGCTCAGTGATCTTTTTTCAATAGAACAGCTGAGCTTTGGAACTGCTTGCCGAAAGATGTCCCTTGATTCACGCGGTGTTCTTTGAACATTACAGGGCTTTCCTTTCGTGTGATTCTGCATATAAAAAAAAAGCTGACCCGGCCACGCGTTGCTGTGGCTAAAGTTTTTGTTATATTACATTATAGTAAACAATCTAAGAGGAACAATAAGAGAACATCAGTCACGGAGTCCACTATGCTTTTTCACATAGATGGTGTTTGTAAAAAAATATGGTGATCTCCTTATTTGACTTTCTACTACTATAACCCTTAAGTACAATGAAATTATTTACGAACAAAGACGAAAATGTTGATGTTGGTATACAAATTCACTGGATTGAGATTTGAAGGGGAAGTACGTTGAACACAAATAATTAAAATGTTCTTACACTTGATATTAAGCAGAAATCAATAGGTACAGAATAAAAATTTATCAGATTTATTATTTCCATTTAATTTCATAACAAATACAAGTATATTACAGTAAATAACATGTGACGCTTAAACTCATGAATGAGGTAGGCAAGGCAGACAGTCTTAAACTTTCAAACATTAATATCTATTTTTTTGAATTATAAATACTATCAATTTCAATTTAATTCAACACCAATCGGTGCACAATGTTTTTGGTTAACCTGTCTTTAGCTAACACAAATAGATTCGACGGTTTCCCAACACGTGAACACGCAACATATAGTTGCCCATGAGAAAAACATGGATTTTCCAAATCTAAACCATTTGTGGTTGTGCATGACCTTCTGCTGTCCTGATTCTTTGAGCTGGATTTCTTGATTCAATTTGTTTTGCCAACTGATGGGCTCAGCAGCGCCATCTATTGATTACTTACTCAACCCAGTCGAAAGGTATCGACATCTTGATTCAATTTGTTCTGCCAACTGATGGGCTCAGCAGCGCCATCTATTGATCACTTACTCAACCCAGTCGAAAGGTATCGACATCTGTTAGAACCATTTGGAGTTAACAGATAATTGTGACTGTCAAATAATAACAGACAAATAATTAGCAATAAATTAAAATTGCGACTATAATTTGAGATTTAAACTATCCTATCTCTCAAGTTGGATCGAACTGCACATGGTGTGCGAATTTTATCATAATCGGTTAAGTGGTTTAGGAGTCCATTGAGGTCAAACATTGTGACACGAGATTTATATATATTAAGATATACAGAAAAACCGAGATATTTCTCAAAATCTAACAGACGATTTGTTTCTATTAAAATTTACTAATTTGAATCGAAAAGTTGCCAAAAAAGTAGATTTCTACTAAATATGGCCACGCTGAGGTACGCGAACGACATCAGAAGGGCAATAAATAGCCAGACGTTATTCAAGGCCATGCGGGTAGAGGGGATTCTCGAAGAGACTGACTATATTTCTAATATACATTTTCTCAATATAGTATGTAGTCGAAGGAAAAATTCCATGCTCGAAGTGGAGGGTTGATTTCAAAAAAAGGAATAGCCCAAGGTCGTCACCACATTTATGAATTTGAGTTATTCCTTTTTTCAATAGTATATAGTTTGTTCATAAAGAGACAAAAATGTGACATTTACAATTGCGACATCTTAGAAGGGGTGATACTTAGAGGAAAAAATGTTGAGACTAGTTTTGTAGAAAATTTTGGGACCTACAACTTTGGTCTGAAGTAGTCTTTTGACAAAACCCACCGTTTTAGAGAAAAATTGAAAGAACCTGGAAATTTGACATTCGACCCCGAATAACTTTTTTAGCATACATGGGATTTTTGAAGACATTCGAATTTTCATTCTTTATGGTAAACCCAAGGTTTTTACCAAAATTTGGCTCTTTTTGAATTTTCGTTATTTGATCACTGTTCTTATGTCTAACTTGACCGGGTTATATCATATGACCTGGCTCTATAATAGAATACCCCTTCAGAACAAATCCAGTTCATTCATATCATTCAAAGATAAGTGAAGAATGCCATGATAACAGGGAAAAGTATTTTCAAAAACCTTTTTTCATCGTTATTTTCATCTACTGTTCATTAATATCAAGGATATCTGTGCATATGTCATTCAGTTTTCTACTCCTCTCGTCGAGAGCCATCTCGTGGTTGGTGAAAGAACAATAATTCTCTTCGGACAATGATTGAACCTTGCCCTTAAATATTTTTGTTCATTTTGAATTATTTCTATTCATTTTGAGACCTCATTGTGATGTACCAATAAAGAGAAAACTTGATTAATATTATAATATGCCGTCTTGGAATTTTTCTCATATCATCATGTGAGGGATAGAAAATACTTGCACCTCCGTTTGCTTTAGTTCCTGAGAAAGAATCAAAAGTGAATTTTCGAAAATTCGAAGAAGATATCACTATGGAAATTCAATGAGTAAGCTTTCCATTCAATTTAGTCGTGTTGAATTATGATTTAGTCATGAGATCAAATTACATATTCCTCTATGTCACAAAAAAACTTCTGGAAGCGGCTGCCATCAATTCAGAATGCACGTGTTTTCTGAATGAACCATTACCTAACAGCTGTCAAATAGGTAATGGTCGGATTAAAATAGTGTAACTGACAATGCGAATCCAGAAATTACAAATAAGCATCCTCTTGCTGAAAGACATGACTTCGATAATGAATATGATGTAATGCATTTGGAGAAGGAAGGTTTGAAACTCATTCTTTCGGAATCCTCAGAAACCAATAGAGCCAAGAAGTCGGGAATGACTATATACATTATTCAACCTGTTTTCTCATGACGTTATATGGGTTATTAATTAGTTTCAGTTCAGCAGATGAACCCAGATCACTTGTGGAATCAGTTTTTGCCGAAAGGTTGGTGGATAGTATTCAAGGTATGCATTTACATAGAAGCACAGGCATAGGTTAAGTTTAGTACCACAACACGCTTGAAGAAGTCATCGTATAGTGAAACATTGAAACATGTGTTGCGATTTTCTGGATTGTTTAGTCTCTCTCTTTGAAACTGGAACTCACTGGAGCAATGAAAAAGTGCAGAACAACAAAGAAAAATTCCAAACAAATATCCATCGCCATGAAAAGGATCATTTTCCATTGGCATTTTGTATTGTCCCATGTCAAATGACCACCAATCCCTATGAAAAAGTTCTCGGTACGCCCTTGCTCCTAATCCGAATAGAAAGCCCAAGGCTGAGCAAAAGCGTCAAATTCAAAGGGTGATCCGCAGAACACGGTCTTCTGCATTCGTAATTCTATCAAACAAAACGAACTCGAGCGAAAGAACGCCAGGCTTTGTTATTCTTCTTAATTAATAGTTGCATTGTTGTGGACGGTGCGTTTGCGTCCGCCCACAAAACACATGGTTCTTTGACCAGGTTTGGCGAATCGGCTGTTCCTGCTATGCATTGTTTATAGAAGACAATGGGCCGTTTTTCATTCGGGTGGAATTGAGATGGAATCTGTTTGGAAACTTTGTACATCGTCGAGTGTAAAGTTCATTCGTCAGTTTGATCTGGAAACTATTCATGAAAACTGGGAAGGAGAAACAGACACTTCTCAGATTTTCAATTGGAACATGACAGTGAATTGTGATAGTTTCGAAAGCGTTTGCCTATAATATTACAGTCCTTTTCGAAATGGTGTTTTTTGTTACATAATGATGCCAACTATTCAATAATTCGCAACTCGGGGGGCAAAAACTGACAAAATTGAGAGAAAGTTCTCCGTCTCTGAGACTTGCTTGTTCCATTTGTGGAGTGAATAGCTTTCCACTCCTTTCGAAATTCCTATTGGTCGTTCCTGGAATAAATTCAGCCTGGAAATAGTCTATGAGTTTCTCTTATATGACTCAAAGGTTTTTTAGTTTTTTTTTGTAAGATAGCTTATATTCAATGTACCTAGTGATGTTTTCTAGCAAAGCTTATATTCAATATACCTAGTGATGTTTTCTATCTAGTAGTATTTCGTTTTGCTCATTCTCAGCTCCTATCCTTTTGAAGAGTATTCATCATATATTTCAATACCTGTCAGGTATTGCCACGTTGAAAAAGAATTTAAATGGGTAAGCCGCAATTTCCATCTATTTCTCAACGCAGCCCAATTCCCAAACATAATACTGAATCTGAATGAAAGTGTCCGAAACTTGATATGAATCCATTCAAAACAAATACACAGAGTACAATACTGAATACACTTGTAATAATCAGTTCTCAATATGGTAATGGAGAAGAATGATTTTTGTTCGAAAATGTTCAACTGCCTATTCAGAGATAACAATCACACCAATTTTTCATTCATTACAGCATTGTTTGACTCATTTTATGTAACTGTACTGTATGAAATTTCTCAATGAATCCAGTAGGAGTGCTGATGTATGTAACTATCTGGTGAATATTCTGCGGTTTCGATCAAATGTAAAGGATTTTGAAGTTGAAGCTGATGATTTGGTCTTCTTCAGTAGCTTTGACACCTTCCGAAATTAAGAAAAAATCGAGGCCTGAATAAAAAATTATTTCTGAAGGGTAGATCTCTTCTTGGACTCCTTTTCAATAAACTCTTCTTCATGACGATGAATTCTGTGCACCATTGTAAATTTGCTTTCCTGTAGCACTTCATCCGTCATATATCCATATTGGTGTTCACCACCAATGAATTGAAATGAACTTTTTCACCAGATTTGAGATAAAACAGTGGTCTCCACAATGATAGAATATAATTCATTTCACCACACTAAAAAAATATTTGCAGCAGTCGAAAAAAGAATGAAAGTTTGCATTTATATTTCGAGATCATATGGTATAAATAGTGATATTTTCTCTTGATTTGTTTGAGAAGATACAAGGGTGTGGTCGTATTTTATCTTATACTGAACCTAACAATCTCACGGGAATCATAATTCATACAGGTAAATGCCAACTATCTCCTACTCCTGTGAATTTCTCGAACTGTACATCGTAACATTGCCTACTTATAGTGTGCCGTCTCAACCATAAATCCCTGTAGCATTTTTACGTGCACTATGTTGTGGAACGAATCCCATTATGCACAGAATGCACTCATTATTGTGAGATGTTGCTACCTGAATTCTCTGTCACACTCAACGGCATCGGTAACAAAAGAAAACAACCGAGATCGTCGTAGGGTAGATCAAGTTACCTATTCATGCGAGCACTCATCATTAATAATGGGTTTTTATATATGTGACAAATATAATAGGTAAATTGATCAGAGGACAGTTTGAATCGGGTTTCCCTAATCGTTCATCGGATGGATTTCAAATGGATGGGATGGAGATATGACTGTGAATGGTGTCATATGGGTGTCATAATGTTATATAAAACGGTGCCAATTTACTACTTATAGCTGTTTTATAAACACATTGAAAACATTTCTGAAAGGAATACAGTTTTATAATTTGTTTCTTCGAAACATTTTCGCAACTATTATGAAATATAAAATTGCTAGTTGGGTAAACACTGTGTGAGAAGTTTCCTGGGACTATAGACTACAGACGTTTTGTAAAGTACTTTGGCAAAATTGTTGAGCCTTCGTATAGTCTGACCAAGCCTCCTTCGTTTGGTCACCAGATTGCCAGCAAGCATTCATGGCATTTGAAAAGTGCTCCAATCGTAGCATACCCAAAATAGGAAGGATATGCAACGGATAAATTGCAATGAGAAGGTGGATTCTGCAATCGGCACTTGCATTCATTCCTTGAACGAAAAAGCAAGTGATATGAATTAAAAAAGGGGTTATTGAAAAGGATTCCACTTTCGGTCAGTCGTGTTGAATAACTCACGATTTATAGTATGAAATCGACTATTTTCTCAAACTGCGGAAAATGACAATGGCTTTACAAGACAACCACACGTGCTTCGCTATATAATAGCTTCTTTGAGCAGTATAACAACAATTTAAATTGTTTTATCCTGAATGAGGAAGCTAATGTATAGCGAATCACGTGTCGTTATTCTGTAAATCCATTGCCTGTGAGAATTTGTAACGAAAATTTCGTTCCATTGCTAAAGTTTTAACATTTTGCATCGAAGTAATGCCGGGACACTAGCCACTTCCTCTTTCCAACTCGGATGAAGACAGCTTGCGCGAAAAACATCGGATATCGATGGCATATCGTGAACATCGACGAATTTCCTCGGGAGGTTTTGAGTAGCGGCCGTTGATGAATCGACAGGTTTGTGAAGAGACGTGGTGTAAAGGCATTTTCTGGTAAAACACCTATTTTATCTTATCTAAATTTTAGTGAATGGTGCAGAACGTATATTGAATGTATAGATAATTAATTGAGTATTCCTTTTAACCCTCCGTTAGTCGCGCATGGGACTGGCAGTCCCATGATTTACAATTTTCTCAATTATATTAAAACTATTATAGCTACAGCGTCGTAACTTTATGACATCTCACAGTAAACTTCTAGAAGCCAGTTGCCTGAGTTTCATGCTGAGGGAAAGTTTTATTTTTTAGAAAATTTGCAATGAGTGCGTCAGGTACCTGCTTTGGGACTGATAGTCCCAGCGCGACTGCCTACGACTCATTTTTGTTGCGTACATTGAACAAGCGTCTCAGTACCGTATTTGTAGGCTTCGTTGTTTGTAGGTTATCTTTTCTTGTTCATTTGTTACTGTGCCGTGTATTTTTGAAACAAAGTGCATAATTATGGACACAAAGCGTTATAATTTTGATAACCCCGCTGACGTGGAAGAATTGAATCGTTTAGCTTTCAACCTGGGACGAGCCGAAGAGCGGTCAAGAGAAAACGTTGCGAACCTTGTTATAACGAATCTGAAAAGGACGCCAGAACAACTTATACATGTCAAAAGTGTGATACCTATATATGTTTGAAAAAACATGTTCAAGTTATATATAAAAATTGCTTAGAAAATATAACTGAAGAAGAAACAGCTGGTGAATCTGAATTAATCAAACTACAATAAAATCGGATTGATGCCATTTATCACCTACTTGCTTTTCTATTTCTTAAATATTTTCACGTGAATTGTGTAAAGTCGTATCCACAGATACTACTAGGTATAAGAGGTATAAATATGAAAAATAATTCATAAACAATAAAACTAGTTATAAAACACAATAAAATTAAAATGCAATTGCAAATGCAATTTAACTCGCTTTAGTAATGAACTAATTTACCAAAAACATCTTGAGCCAAAATAATTCATATGACCAAAAATAAGGCTGCGTTGTTGATATGGGACTGGCAGTCCCAGCGCGACTAACCACGTTACATATGGTGGCGCGTCTAACAGAAGGTTAATTTCTAGAGAACGATTTTCGGATTTTCCGAGACCACCAGGGTTGAGGTTAAAAATCGAAATTCCCCTTTATTTTAATCATCGTTGAATATAATCGAATTTCAGTATCAAATACTTGTTACGGAAATCCCTTGGGAGAGGATCAATAACATATTTTCGGTATTCATTGAAATTTGATCATTTAGAAATTAACCTCATGTTCCTTCGGGGATAGGAACTCAGTATCGCCCAGTATCGTGCGATCACTGATTCAACCATTCACGCCTATTTAAACAGTGTCTACTCTGTAAACCTTTTTCAGATATTAAAATAGTATTATTCCGGGGACTGATCGTTGGAAGTATAACTGGAGGAGAAGTACGGTGTTGACTGCTAGCACTGTCGGACAAGGAACCAACACTACCAACAGAGGAATTCTTCAGGTGAGCATTTATTTTCTATTTTTAATTTGTTCATGGTAAATGATCTCTCTGTAAGAAATGAATGCGAATCTGAGAGAATTTGTTCTCTGTCCTTCTGAGCTGTGCAGTGGTCGACGTTGAGATTTTCCTCTGGGGAACTCTCAATTGCTGGTCTGTACCATTTATAAGTCAGGTCTACCAGGTAGTATCTTTGGCCTGCCACCCTTGTCAGCGTCAAGGGTAGCTCCTTAAGCCAAAATATTTGTTTTTTGATTCAGATTTATCTGGCTCATGCAGCCGTATTCTATATTATTTCTAATATCACAGTAAATACCTTGATAGTATTATTACGATATCTTTACAATTACAATCAGAGATTATTTTTCTTAATACTTCACCTGCCACTTCCATATTAATTGAACAACTATTGAATAGATTTCCAATAAAGTTGGAATTGATCTAATTATAATTTTTTTTCTGCCACTTGTTGCGGAATTTGATATTCTACATTTTCCTAAGAGAACACTGGCTTCTCTAGTCTCTAGTTTCATTTTTTTTTATTTTATTTGTTTCAATTTTTCATTAACCTTTACTTGGTTTTAAAAGTAGAATTTTGTTGAGTAAAATTCAGAATATACCCTGAGGTTCTAAGGATATCCTTCGTTTCCTGAAATATTTTTTTAATCAATTGTGATTCATTCCGTTTGTTTCGCATAACATTGAGGAAACCAAATACTGGGTAGAGGATTGGTATTACCAGGCGGTCCCATCGCTGACGAATTCTGATCGAAGAGGCTCAGTTAACTACTATCGAAAAGGCTCAGTTAACCACTAAAAACAATCGTCCTGCTTCATAGAGACCATAGAGTCATCATCGTAACAAGTAACTGTTAGCCCAGTAGACTCCAGCCCAACAACACTTCGCTAGGACCAACTTCGTTCAAACCACCCACCCAGGTACTATCCAACCAGGACCATCTTCATTGAATCAGATTGACAAAGTTGTAAATATTCTGAATTTTTGAAGCCTTCAGCTGATTTTTTTTTTGTCGTTTACATAGCCTTTGTTAGCAATATAGCCTTCAGCTTTTGAAATTTTGAAATATAGCACATGAATTAATAAGCCTTCAGCATGAAATTTATTATAGCCTTCAGCTTGTTGTTTTGTTATTTGTTTTGTATTAAAGTTGTTGATCGTTCCTGCTATTTATTCTGCCTCCTCACCCAAGCTAGAGAATTTCCTTGGTAGTAATTTATCTGTCATTTATTTTTCTCCACTTTTACTTATTTAATTGATTCATTTACTACCTGGCGCCCATTAACTGAGCCAGTCAAGTCAACTTATGACACATCGGTGATAGTTAATCTAAATTTGCTTTCGACTATTACCAGTCATTTGTTAGAACTTACTCACACCCTCACCGAAACTTCCATATTTTAAATTTTGAATCTTTCCCTTTGCACTTTTGAAATTTGGAGGGTTACAAATTGTACAGAAAACTGTGATATTTTTGTTGATATGGATGTTCATCAAGTATCGACCAGTTCCATTTTGTCAGGGAGTAGAAGTGATGATTTTCAAGTTAAATTTTTTACATTACAAAAAAAGTATGGT
Source organism: Zygogramma bicolorata (assembly GCA_032362365.1). Classification (NCBI taxonomy): domain Eukaryota; kingdom Metazoa; phylum Arthropoda; class Insecta; order Coleoptera; family Chrysomelidae; genus Zygogramma; species Zygogramma bicolorata. The sequence goes on along the minus strand of JAVJAQ010000903.1, from coordinate 44,832 downwards.
ATTTCAATGGAAAAGAATACAGATGTTTGTCGATCTCCAAACAAATCATTACTTTTTTTACGGTATGTCCAATAGAATACTTCTCTACATTTTACCCGATATATATTTTCTCAACTGTCAAAAAAATTAAAAAAACGTTGAAAGTATATATTGATGCTGAACTATTCGAGTCCTATGAGACCTGTCATGAAAAAATAATCAAGTATGCAAACTTGCTGAAAAATATGGTAAATGAAAAATGTGAAATATGAAAAATGTACAAAAAGATAAACTGAACGAGGTTAATCAACAGGATCACTGTGCTTTTCGTGGTTGTTTCAATTTTTTCAAATGTTTCATCATAAAGGAATCAAGCAATAATAAGCTATAGAACTGTAGTTTCATTGAAAGATCGTCAACTAACACGATCAATTAATCAAAATTATTTCATTTGTAACAAATGAAATAAATGAATGAAAATGAGAAAAAATGAAATAGAATAAAAAATAGAACAATGTCAAATGGGGAACTTTGATATATCGTGTTTATTAGTGACTTTCTGTTCATACAATAGAACGTACGGCTTTGAGGAAATCGATGGCACATGGGAATCGTTGTATTCGTGCCACGTTCCCGCGTAAGGATGTCGGCAGTAAGCCGTGTAGTTGCCGCTGTACGTAAGGCCGTTATGATTGGAGCGCGCGTAGAGGTTGTTGTTTCTGTCCGTTTGGTAGATAATGTGTGATAACTGTAATATCTCGCCAGGAATATCTCATTTTTTCGTAATCACGTTGGTGTATACATTGCATCGTTAGTAAAAATCTAAGCACTTTATGAAAAATTAAATTTCGGGAAATGTCAAAAGGCCGCCTTCTCCCGAGTGAACATTTCGCCACTTTTCCACCAGGAAGAAGGTTAATATAACCACATTTTCGAATAATTGTGAACTTCCAATGCGACGGCAGCGAAAGTAGATCGTAATCATGGTAATAATAATGAATTTGATAGGAGAAGGACATTTAAATTGTGAGATGTTGTCTGTCACAGACATCCATCTTTGAATTTGGGGAAAGAATAATTTCCCAGTATTAGAAAGTTCAGTTAGGGCGCTCCTATAATCCAGTGATTACTTTGTACGGAGATTGAATAAATAATCTTCGGAAAAAACTCCAATCAATTGAATGATCATTGATATTATAGGCTATAATCTTCCAATTAGCAGATAAAGTTGGAAATAAATATTAAGGCAACATTATGTTATCAACCTCCAATTTTTTTGCTAATGGGCTTCTTCAATTATAAAAGGAGTAAGTGAATCAGTTTCAATCAGCATTCCGACGAACCCAACCATACAATGAAAGGAGTGTCTCTTTAATGAAACCATCTTAATGAACCACTACCATATATAGTTCTAGTATAGTTATGCTTGTGTATTCCTATATATAGAATATTTATACCATATTGACAGCATTCAACCAACGATTGATGTCGATAGTTCCACCTAACTCTGGTTGATTTCAGCTCAATTACTTTCATCGTTGAATGTTAATCCAAATCAACAAACAAATGATACATCCCAACACGCTGTATTGCAATTATTCCAGATTAAGCCAATGAACCCACAAATCTTGACCAACGATATGTAATATGCACAATAACACTTATCAAAACAGCTCGTTACTTCTACTGATGAACTGATTTATATTCGCTCATTTCATAAGGTTGACGACAATGAATTCGAAATTTCCATTCCAGATGCCGAAATTCCAGTTCATCGAAAAAATCGATGAATATAAAGGAATACTTACTGTTTGAATATTATTATTTTGTGGTGGATAGATTATTTTTTTGTAGTTATTTTGGGTTTCCAACCTACTACAATCTGAAAAAATTGGAATTAATATTTGAATCTATACATGTGTAGAAAGGCACATTTTCAATCTACCCCGATAAGATAAATATGGTTCCATCTGACTGGAACACATTCTCTTTGTCGTCAACTTCTCGTATATCTCAAATTCGCTTACGAAAAAATATGCAATTTTCATCAAAATACGTATCGTATCTATGGATATTAGTTCTTGTATTTTTTGCAACTTATCGGGTCAGATTAAAAATCAGTTCTTATACACTTGTATGGATACCAATATTAATTCTCATTTTTCCAGATTCTGGTAGGTTAAGATCCCAAAAAAACTACGAAAAAAAAAACAGAACACTCATCCAGGAAAATGTTATATTTTCCTCAAACAGAAGCACAGGATATATCTTCTATTCAAAATTTAATTTTCAATTTTCCAGTGAGTTGTTCGCTCTGTTCGTTCAAACTGATGTAAATAATAATAATAGATCTTTATTTCCCGAAATATTGATGAGACAGAGGTAGTACATACTAACATATTCAGATCAGGTGGTCAGGCATCATGTACGAAGTACAAAAAGCACAACCTCCGTTATTACTCTTGAGCGAGACAGTTCAGTTACATCTTCGAATAGTGAACTGAATCTATTAATGAATGGAACTCATCTGAACTCAGAACTGCAACTCTTATCTCAATTGATATTTTTAATAAATGTTTCTACTAGAACATTGTCACTTTTCACTCAATACTCCTATTTTGTCGAGTAGCTACCCGTTCTCTTGTAATAAATATATAAGTTTCATGCAGTAATTCAACCAATCTTTTTTTTCCCACGGAATCATGAATATTTTCTCAAACCAGCTTTTTGACAAAATGGTAATTGATTAACGAAAACTTAAAAAAATACAATGAACAATCCTGTGTGGAGAACTTCTGAATTCACAATATCGAATGCTGAAAATAAATCCCCCGCCTACTTGCAATTGTAATGCAAAATATTGGAGCATTACTCGAACATTCAGGGTGGAGTTTGCTCCTTGTTCTTTATGGTTTCGAAAATATGTGAGGCAGTGGTAATGTGGGTTCAAGTGTAGGTGGGAACGCTATTATGTAAAGTTGATGGGTATTTATTTTCAGCAAAAATCAATAGAAGACCAAGAAGTTTCGTAATAAATGTCTACAAAATGGCCATTGTTTCAGGGAGTGTGGGCAAGTGAATTACTTCGTAGATTTTATATTTGCTACGATCAACTTGAGATGAATACGTATCTTGGCCCCAATTCGAGAGGGAAAAAGATTGCTGGAGTGATTTCACAAAACAAAATTTATGAGAATCAAATTCTATTGCTCCACATTCAGAAAAATATTCACAGCTGAACACATTCCATGATTGGAAATGGAGAGTAGTAATGAGTGGTCTTTTTATACTTTCATTTATTATAGTCTGGTATATTTTATTGTTTCATTCGTACTCATCGAATTTTCTTGAGGTGATATAGGTATAAAATACTCGAAACCTATTTTTTTGCTTTAGCTATTTCAAACGCAGACGAATCCGAAAAACCTTCCATACCACCAGATCGGCGGAATTGGCTATAGGAGAGAGGCTCACAAGGCTGACCAACTTTCGTGTTTCTCCATATAATAGATTCAACAAACAGCAGTATAAAGAGTTGCTGTCCCTCTTGAGAGACCCACCAAACATCAGTATTATTGTTTGTAGTTCTCTTGTTTTTTCCATACATTGCAGATGATACGCGATGGAATGATCAATGGAAACGAACTTACCATTATATTACTTAAGGATCTGAGCCTTGTCCGTAGAACCGTAATAATGCTCGATGGTACAAAGTTATTCTCCTCTACGTAATTGTAATATTGAGAAAAAAGTCACTATCTTCACTTCTTGAGGGACCTATTTTATAGTTATATATATTATATATTATATATTTTATAGTTTCGCGGTTTTGTGAACCAATTGAAAGTAAGAAATATAATTGCGAGTACTTTCTCAGAAGTGTTACAAGCCACCTCTTCTATTCGAAAAAAATGCTATTTTTATTTTTCATCGCAAATTCAAATATCCAGAATGCACTCGCTTGATGCAGTGGATATAAAACACAATTCTGATATTCCCTTAAAAAAATGCTAATTGATCAATGTTTGGCCAACATGGCGATGAAATGACGAAGGGAACTCGTTTATTTGGGCATTGAGTAAGTGGAAATCGAATCGATGCATGGGGGTATCAAAAACGGTGAGAGTTACAGAGAAGGTTGAAGAGAGACAAAGCTGTGTATTTTTTCATAATGTTCAAAAATATAAGTTAACCCTTTTACTACGAGAGATATATACGCAGATCTTGATCATAAGGAATTTCCAGCTCATTTTGCCCCCTACTATGATTTACCGTAAAAATGGGTTGTTCCATCGCAAGTGACGGACAATGTATATCACTTTGGCAAACACAATTGAGCTGGTAGGTGGATTTTCAGCAGGGGTTTTTGGGGGTTTCATCATTCTACCGCGATAATTACGGAAGTCACGGGGGTGTTTCCTTGAAAAGTGAGACACTGTAAAAACCTGTAGAAAATTCCTTCGTTTCGAAAAATTTGAAGACTTCGTCAGTAAAGCTTGAAATTATTTGTAACATCAGATGATTTCTCCCAGTGGAGTCGAATAACTTCCTTCTCTTTGAAAGTGGTGATATGAACGTACTTCAGTGGGAAATTATCAAAAAAAGTGTATTGAATTTTCGGAATATCCAATATTCATCGATGATGACTGAATGCTGCCGACAGGAATGGAATTTTTAATTGGTATTACATGTCGTCATTGAATATGACCTATGACCTAGAAAGTTTCGACAAATGCAGGCCTGTATTGAAAAATAAAGTTGTGGCCCAAGAGAACCGAAACCTTACAGAGTACTTCCTTCTTGAGGCAAAGCTGTGTATTATGGAGTACATATTTATGATGTTCAAAAATCTGAGCTAATAACCTAAACTAACCTGAACTGACACTCTCACTCCAATAAATATACCGGATAAAGCAAAAATCTCGATTCTGACTTTCTATTGATATTCAGGTCAATTCAACGAATTTCCAGAAAGTGTTCAAGTGATATATAGAACTGCCAAAATTTCTTTTGTTTCGAGAACATAGAAGACATCATCAGTAAAGCTTGGGTATTTCGTAAAATCAGATGATTCAGTATGTAATAATGTGAAGTCATGTCACTTCCTCCCCTTTCAATGAGTAGAGTAGAGTAGATATATTTGACCATTTTACATACAAGTACATTTATGGCAAGTCACAGTTACTAAAATCGCACAAAATTATTTTTAACAAGTGAAACTAAGCAATTTTACAATGGTTGAGATAAAAGTAGGCTTAACACCTAAAACTATAATTATATGATTAAAATAACTAAAATGTTAAAAGACAACACTTGAATAATAAAAAACAAATAGCTTTATCACAGTGACTCAGATGAATAAAGTTCCAGCGACGTCAGTAAACTCCTCTGTAGAGTGAAAACAATGTTGAAGTAGAAATCTTTTGATACATGATTTGAAGTTCATATAGTTCAATGATTTGATAGACGAATGAAGACAATTATACAGGTTCAAATTCAAAGAATTCTTCTGACAGACTGTTAACCTGTTTTTTGAAGGGTACAGCGAATTGGCTAATCTTGTGGAGTAATTATGATTATGTGATAAGTTTCCGAAAAACATCTCTTGAATTTTCATAATATGCAAAATGTACCGATGAAAACAAATGGAAATTCTGATATATGCAGACAGTTTTGAAAATATATCCAATGAAACCAGACATAAGTTAAACAGAAAAACAGATTGTTTTTGTTTTCCCCGTATATCTCTAGAAGTAAATGCGTATTTATTCAATTTCAACTTTGTTACTATCACCCAAATACTGGTATGAAAAATGAGAGATAAACAAATGTTTTCATACTTTTTATATTCGTAACTGAAATTATTGCAGTATCGTCCGATACGAACATTATCAAACTAATACAATATAAATATAAAATATAAAGACATAGGAAGTTCCATATCTCTTGTTTCATGATGATCTTCTACCACATAGTCGATTTATTGAAAATATTTGTATTTTATGCAGCAATTTCATTAAAATGCATGCGCTTCGATCATAAGTGTGATTAGATAAAAGTATGGAGGTTCGAAATGAGATTCTTTCATTGGTTGGTGTTGAAGTTCTTCTCCTTCATCCGTTCTGTATTTTACGCATGAGCAAAAAAAAAATCGCACTCTCAATTCGAAGAGATGGATTTCCTGAAGATGAAATGAAAGTGAAAACTTTGGTACATAAATTGGTCAACAGAAAATGGGAGGTTGATCTTTCATAGTAATGGGCTCCATTCAACCTTCTTTGTAACTGTTACTATTTTCGAGATGTTCTTGTTCTTCAATTTCATTCACTCGGTACCACTTCTTAGGGTTTTACGGAGAAAAATGAATGAAATTCATCTGAGTCCTCTTCATCCCCAAACTCTCATGTGTGATTTTCATAAGTTTTTCATTCAATCAACGCAACGTACAACTGCCTATATTAGAGAAATTCCTGTTATCCCATCAAGTATCGGTGACCCTTCTATATTTCATCCCAAGCCCCAGACCTCCTGAAGATTTGTATGAAATCGGATGCGAGTTCCAAACGCAGTCTCATATTCCATCGCATGTACGCATATCTCCGCAAAGAGCCGAAGCAGCGGGGATATAAATAAAAAATGATGCTGCTGCCGATAATGCAGATTCCTTTCGCCACTTCTGCTCTTTTCGGCCGAGAAGGTTGGCAGTAACGAGTTCTGCGGCTTACAGCTGCCTCTCCCCATAAACTCCGGGAAGGCTTTCATCTGGCTTATTCCTGAGCGGATCATAGATTTTTATGTTCGTTCCGAATGAATGACACAACAGATACAGCATCGATATTTCCGTGGAATGCACTCGGGTGGAAATAATTTTTTTTCATATCTTGAAGCGGATTTTCCACTGTATGTAGAAAGTCGTTATTTCGGAATATCGTTGTCCTACATTTGTTGAATTGAAAACTAGGTTCGGAGTTTCGGGAGTTTATCATGTGTTTCATTCTGAGGTTCAGAGAAGAATTCAAATTTATAATTTTCACATACGTTCGAGGATACAAGAAATAATAGGACATAAATAATCTCTATGGGCTTCAGATTGGCTGTTGTTCACTCAGCTAACAACTCAATTTCTCCAAATCAATGTACAGAAAATATCAAAACTTCCATTGGATATGTAACATGAAAAATTGGAAATGTAAATCATTCAAAGATTCACTGAACATTCATAGGAGGGAAAACAACTAAAGTCGTGCCTTTATATCGTATGGACAGGGCGGACCGGAACAGGGCTGATTTCTTACGAATGACAAAAAATACCCGAACCCTTCGATTTTTATTTTGACGGGGAAATCCTGCGAACATAATTCAAACCTTGTCACTTTCACACAGGATTGGGTGTCGAATATAACTCATTTGACAGGTCATCAATTTTTGGGAAAATGAATTATGACTTTTTCTTCTCGTAGTCAACGCAGAAAAAATACAAAACTGAATGGAATTGGCCGTTACTTGATGAAAGCCCATATTTAACAAATAATATACAGTTGCCTGTGAGATTGTCACATACTAGGGTTTACTAAACCGCGACACGTGTTTCGCTATACTATAGTTTCCTCAAGCAGGAACCTCAAACTAATCTCAACACTGTTACATTTCGAATTTATAGAACATTATATTCGACGATCAATAAGAATATAGTTCAACTACTAATTAATAAGATTAATGGTCCGACGTCACATCCTTATTGGGTAGTACAATTTCCTGGAAAGAACATAGTCAACCGAGGCGAATTATTCAACTACGTCTTACCATTCATTCCGATCTTTGAATGTTTGCACTCAGTAATTAATAAACTTTCCGAGAGATCGAATTTCAAACCATTCCCTTGGAAATGAAGGATTTCAAATTCGTAGTTGAACTCATGTCCCTCTGTAATACGTATGTATCTCACCTCATTTTGTAAAATATAAATGAAGTAGCATCAAATATTTAGCAAACATTGCCCTCTGATGAATATCTGAATGTTATTTGAGGAAGTTGATAAGTATATATCCATTTTTTGGGTTTTCTCTCCTTTCAAAATCAGAGAAGCTTCATATTCTTATGATATCTGTATATAGGACGAATTGGTATATTTTTCCCAATGCGTTATTGCAATATTACGAAAAAGCAAAAATTTACTAACTTTTTGACAATACCCACAAAAAAAATCTCTTACAGATTGTATTGTAAAGATTTTTACTGGCGTATGGAGAAGTCCACTTTTCCCCAATCATTTTAATGTTGAAAGAGTCACTATTCCGCACTAGTGGAGAAAAGTAACTCTGTTAAGTTTTTGGGGAGTATACTGACATTTGAATATTTAAAATATACCATAAAATTTGTTGTATTTCACAGAATGACTGGAAAATGACGAAATTTTCAATAGAAATGAGAATATGTTTCAATAATTTTTAAATGGCCCTGGTATAAGCCTCATCAAATGAAAGTATAATAATAATAAACATCTGACATTTCTCATTTGTCACTTGGAATTACCGTAGCAACAAAGAAAAAATATATCGGTCAGTCCAAACACCACCACTTCCAGGCAAGTTGCTGTCAAAGCAGTGGAACAACGAAATCTGACTTCATGGGAAAACAATGCTGGGAGCGATTGCTTTTTATTGAATTAAGTGTTTTTTTTTTATTACGACTTTCGACTGTTTTACAAAAACGAAGAAACGTTAACTGAGCTTGTAATGACGAACTGAAAATCATAACAACTATTTTTGTATACACCCCCTCATCAAACACTCATTTGGTTGCGGCTGTCTTGGTTTCCGAGAGCTCTGGGGCGTCTTACTGATTTTAACGGTAGCTCATTTGCTCTTTCAACTTTGGGTAAACCCAGAAAAATCCTCAGTACTATGCTCAATTATTTTTCTTCAAATAATTCTATCAAGAAAAAAAAAACTACCGGAAAACTGGTTTCAAAAATATTAGCAAATACCTACTCTGATGTTTATATGTTGATCTATATGCAAAGAGAGAGCCCGTCTGAAAAACTACTTTCCTTTCAGACGTTGAACCACAAAGAGGTCCCTTTTTGTTACTCGTTTGTACTCCGAAGACAAGTGACTTGAATGAAATTTCCTGCATTAATTTGAATCATATATATATAAATATATATATATAAATTTCACTCACTCAGTATAAATCAGTTCACTTTCCAATCGCCTTTTGTTATTAATTAATCTCAATGAATCATTGAAAGAGTTCGTTTTCATTTCGAAAATGAAAAATGTACGTCTGTAGTTTAAATTACCCGGCATTCCAAACCCTATCAACAATTCCAGGTTTTCTCACAGTCAGAACGACGAAACCCAATTCCCGCCCATAATCTGTCCCTCAACCACCACAAAAAACTTCAAAGGAGTGTCATTTCGAAATATAGTGGTCACACTGGGAAAACTGTTACAAAACCGTCACCTAAGCTTATTTACGACGTCGTAAATTTTATTGGCCGAACAACAAATATGTTGACAAACCCAAGAGGCTGAACAATTAATTAGGCTTTAACATTCGTTTTATGTGAGTCACATCCAATAAAGTTGGAAAATGTGTTTCGGAAACTTGGATTCATTCCAGGCGAAACGCATGAGGAATTCCAGTACAAAAAAAAGAAAGACGGCTGCAGTAATAATAGAACGGAACTTGAAAGTTTGTATTAATGAAATGTTATTATTGCGGTATATCATGGAAGAGTGAGCAATATTCCAGGATGAAAACGGGAGGTTTTATTCGAGGCTAATAAACTCATTTGGGATATACTCAGATGAAGATAGCTACGATGTAAAATCAATATTCTGAGACAATGAGAGCCATCACGCACAGTGCTTTTCGAATTTTTTATGTTTTCTGACTGAATAGTGGAAATTAATTATATTAGCAGTTTTTTCCACAATCCCAGATAACGTCAATGTAATTAATATGTTCTGTGTATGAGCCGTGGATGTGAGTTATGGTATTCCTTTGCTGAACGTGCTCAGCATATAGATCGAAGGATTTTTTAAAAACAATATATTCAGCAAACACATCATTGAATTATTCGAATAATATGTGCTGATAGCATGCAGTGGAGAATTATCGAAGAACAAGAAACAGCTCATTTTATCGTTATATCCATTAAGTGTACTTGATATAGAAAACATATTCTATATACCTGAAACGAAACTGATGTTATGTATCTCCATGAAAAAATTATATAAAAGTCAGCCAGCCCAGCAGCTCACATGGTCAGAGTTAGGAAATATGGTTGGATTGACTTGCTTTCGAAACTTACCTAGCATTTTTTTCTAACATATGCTGAAAAGCCGATTATATGGGAGAAGTTTATCCTAAGTATGTACCATGCATATACTCCAATACATGTTGATATAAATGCTGTCCGGCGTCCTAGTGACAAAAAAACACATGCACAGCACTTCATTGTTACTGGAATAATTTGAAAAAAAAATTGTTCATCGAAGAGAGAATGAGGTTGAGTAGTACCAACTGTTCAATCCGGTTAAATATAACCTATTCTCATTGTACTTATGAGATTTGTTGGCCTTCTTGACGAACACGGATCAGAGGCCCAATTTTTTACGGCCTCCGTTATGATGAGTCTGTGCAATGCTATGTTAGAACCAATGAGGCTACCTTTGCAATAGTGAATTTGCCGAATAACAAAAATGGTCATAAATTGGAACCAAAGAAGACTATTCTTTTTGTCGAATACGCCCTTTCTGAAAATTACTCTTGAATTTCTCGTTGGAAATCATCCTAAAACATAATAAAATATATACTCCTCCTTTTCAACCAAGTTAAACGTGAAAATTTGTATGCACAACCTGGCGTAAAGTAGCACTTAATCGCCCGGATTTGCGGGCGTTAAGTAGCACTTTAGTGCCCGAGGGCTACTTCATTTGGCGGGCGATAAAATCGTTGAGTCGGCACTAAAGTGAATTTCGATCCCATATCAATATCAGTCTATACTTAGGTACTCCAGATGGTTTGAAAAAACTGCAAAATTATTGAAACTTGTGTCTGAATTATATGGGACTGAATATTACGAGTCGAGAATCCATCAACCACCACCATCATCAGACAATCAGTATATCTATTGTAAGAAACTCTCAATGAGCCTTCATGTATAATTCTGGACATCTCTGTTCCAATTAATTGTTATGGCTTATTTGAATATTACAATTTTCTCACGAATTCATCATGCACTTTGTTCGTATATCTTGGACTTATTTGGCAATAAACTCAATTTCGCATCCTCAGCATCTCTACTTATTTTTGGTGCTGTACATTTAACACTATCTTCGTCGCCTGAATACTCTACAAAATCACTAAATGATTATCTGTGATCACAAAAATTCATAGCAAATATAGCTACTAGGCTATATAATCTTATTTCGAAAAATTGACTGAGTTGCCATGGTAACATTTAGTCCATCTATCACTTTCTGATTTATTCTGTTTCCTATATGATATGAATATACAGCCCCACGGCAGCCTTGATGTATTTCTATCGTGTTATAGATATAATGAGGTACAGCTTATCCAATCCATCTTGGCACAGAACTAATAACGTATATGCCCAGCAATCTCTGTGAAGTATACTAAGATGAAAAAACACCTATTATATATGTGTTCACTGTGTTGAAGTTCATTCCTAGGAGGTGTTTCTTTCTTTCGTCATGGTCTACGCTGGAAAAGTATCTGAGCTTGTATTGTGTATTGTGCCAAGATGGATTGGATAAGCTATACCTATCTATATGAAATCAAATATACCGGTCGTCCATTAATTGTTGTATGTAACTCGGGCATTCTTTGCTTTCATAAAAGCCTATTTCACGCCTATGATACATAATAACTATTCACCTCTACGTAGGAATAGAATTTTCCCAAAAGATGCGAAAATATGTTTGAAGCTCAATTTATTATTCAGCTATCAGAAATACGTGTCTACTTATTCATTGAATTAACATAACATTTTATGTCATATTTATGATTTTGAAGGAACTAGTAGTAAGATTCGAATTTTTTATGGAGATATTTTTATAACTTCAACGATTGTGTAGATCATCATGGTATTTGTGCTGGTGCTAATGAGCAGTATTTCTGTTAAGGTAGAGATTCCATTTTTATATTTGAAATACCATGTTCCACGAAATCAACAGAGAAATAATATGAATAGAATTCACTTATATCGGTGCATATTTTTAGAATGAATTATCTGTTCTCCAGATCCCATTTTCCACTGTTTGTTTTTGATTCAATTCAATCCTGGTTTCTTACCATTCAATAGAAAATTCATCCAGAGAAAATCAATATATAGACAGAATGGAAATCAATTCAAATTTAGAAATAATAAGGGATTTTGCAACAACAATCAAGACGTTAGATGATCCTAACCAGAAACGCGATCTTTCAAAACCTCAAAATGTAACAATGGCCTTTTGTCATGGAGAAGAATTCCTCTCTCTCATCCTTCCTCTTCTTCCAACTGTCTGCTGTCTTTTTCCATCTTCCTCTCTTTCTGCCTCTTCCTTCTATCTCTCTCACACATCTCTATCTTTTTTCTCTCCCTCTGAATATTCTTCGCTAACACTCATCATTTTGCTTTTCACCGCAGATTTTTGAATAAACTTCTGACTGGAATGAATCATTTACATTCTTCCCACAAAACCCCATCCATACATCATAATTCTGAGCGAACCGGAATATCAGTGAATCATTATCACATCAGGGCTATTTATTATTTACTGCACCATGCATGCATGGTTATCATTATTGAGATGAATCGGGGGTGGAAGCGATAAAAAAGCCTATAAATCAAGCCGATCACAAAGGGCCCGCATTGGCACGTGCTTAATATTTCGGAAACTGGTCTGAATATGTCCCGTTAATACATTTAAACCGGAATTGATGTATATCCTCCTCGACAGTATCCGCACTTTTCAGCGATTTAGACGTGTCGGCTGAACATGAACGCTATTTCTGAAATATCGTTTCTTTATGCTCTGCTTTTCGTGCTCGATTTGTTTGATAAAGTGATCGTTTCTCTTCGGGTAGGTGCGAAATGGTTTTGTTCCCAGTGTTCGACAAGGTGGTGGTGTGTCGAACCAGTTGTTTTTGTAAACTCACGGATGAATGAGTTTGTATACTTTATGGATTACATTTTCCGCTTCTTTTTCCTCTTGAAAATGGAAAAGAAAGAGTTTTGAATTCTAATATCACTTATTTTCAGGACAACTTACTCTATTTGCGTAGCTGAAGTATTACAAAAAAAGGAAATAGACTAACTATTCATGTCAATTACGTATCGTATTTGTAGTGAATTTATAGATTGAATCCAGTAAATATATTGAAAAATGCATATACATTACCTCAACGTTTACATCAACGTTTCGCGATAGGGGAACATATTACATGAAACATACTCTCACAGGAATTGCTTTTTCTAAAGGTTTTGTTAGTGAAACCATCCAAAAGTAAAAGGTGTTCATGAAGAGCAAAAATAGTACATTACGTATCGAGGAGGATGAGTAGCTTATTACGCATGACCGAAAATTGTGAGCACAAGGCCTGAGCCGAGAGCGGCCATTCCTGAATGCATGTAACTAGCCTTATCCTCGAGTTGCGTACTGTAATTTTTCTACTCCCACCATGCTTGTGCGATAATTTCCGCTGGTGGAGCACAAATTCTTTCGTTTTCCCCCATTTCCAATGATTAAGGATGCACTGGATGACAGAAAGTAGGTAAAAACCATTGCTTGCTTCATAGATATAACTAGATACGGTACCAATCCAGAAACTATTGAACGAAAATTCTCTGAATTCAGTTTTCGGCAATTGAATCTACTCATGGGACCGAATTCATCAGGTCAAATGTTATATATCCTATCATTTCAGAAAAACAAATCAGGGAGCGACCGCCATTAATTCAAAATACAAGTGTATTCTAAATAAGTCATTACCTAAGCTGTCAAATACGTTATGAAAATTTTAGAATAGTGGAGTAGAAAAATTATTTTTATAATATCCCATATGTATGTGGTATTCTTGATATGGAGGAATGTCAAGACCGCCTAGAATAAAAACAGATAACAGAAAAACAACTTAGGGAGACCGAGAAATGAGTCGATATTAGATGAACACATATTATCAACAAAGGGTACCCAGATGGTGCTTATAATCGAACAGAATGGAAAACCAAAGGGGAAGCTACCTGCATTTAAATGGAAATGAAGAAATTTCTAATTATTCATCGAATATAGATAAATGTTGGATGGGTAGATCTTCTGAAAAGAGTTGTTGAATTGAGAAGATTCAGTTCCAAGTTAGAAACAACACTTAGAGGAACTTCGTGGAACTTCTGATGACTTAGTCTCATGTCAGTGTCACATTCTGATACTGCTCACCAAATACCCGAATCTCATAAGAAATTTCCAAAAATGCACGAAAAATGATCCAAACTACCTAAAATTGTTCGTTTTCGTTAATGGAAGTGACATTATTTTCCGTTTCATAAATAGGGATTTATCGACGCTTCTTCAATAATTCTTACTGCCATTTTCTGGAGTCGAAACATTCGCATAGCGTGATTGTAGTTGACCCACACAAGATAAAATGGTTGAGGCTTTCGCGGCCGAGGTTATTAGTATAACTACTTCTCTTCGGGCTTGAAGGCCGTTGTTCTTCGGAATTTCTTCCTGACGTTTCGCTAGCGCGAGTGGCCAGCTTCTTCAGAGGCTTATTCATCTCCGATGACTAAACAGTTCGATTTCTCAAGGCGTATTTATATTGATGCAGGTAGTCTGGAGTGTTAATTACTTCTGTCGGGTTCGGGGAATAATCATCATTATTAGTTGCCGCACTACTTGCTGTGATTTCATTAGGTATTCTTGTTTTCCTCAGAATCGGATTCCAAATTCTGTTTAGAGTCAACGCTTCTTCCTTTCTGTTGAAATTGTCCGCATGTTTTTGGATCTCTATTGCCTCCCGCACCAGTCGGCTATGGTAACCCTGGTTGGGGGCAATCAGTGTGGCATTTTCGAACAGAATCTTGTGGTCGCCCTCACTCAATGCGTGTTCCGCCACCGCCGATTTGTCGGTTTGCCCCAGCCTACAGTTCCTTTGATGCTCTTTGAGCCTTGTACCCATGGATCTTTTCGTGGTACCGATGTAAACCTTCCCACAGGTGCATGGAATGCGATAAACCCCTGCCGCTGACAGTGGGTCTCTTTTGTCTTTAGCCGACCTGAGGCTTTGCTGGATCTTCTTGGTCGGCTTGAAAACTGTTTTTATGTTATATTTCCCCAAGAGTTTTCCAATTCTGTCAGTGACCCTCGGGATGTATGGCAGATATGCATTCGCAACTAACTGAGGGTCCTCCCTGTTATGAACCGTGGGACTCTTCGGTTTCATGGCCCTGTTGATCTCAGATACACTGTACCCATTCGACCTCAAGGTCACTTGAAGATGTTCCAGTTCCTGCTCTAGATGTTCTGGTTCACAAATTCTTCGAGCACGTTCAGTTAGGGTAGATATGACTCCTCTCTTCTGACTGGGATGGTGGTTCGATAGTGCGTGCAGGTACCTATCCGTGTGCGTGGGTTTTCGGTATACTTTGTGGGTTAGTCTAGTCTTTTCTGGACCACCTAAACGCTCAACACTCCAGCATCAAATTCACCATGGAAACCGAACAGAACCAGCAGATAGCCTTCTTAGATGTTCTGATTGAACGATGTGGCGCTAGACTAACCCACAAAGTATACCGAAAACCCACGCACACGGATAGGTACCTGCACGCACTATCGAACCACCATCCCAGTCAGAAGAGAGGAGTCATATCTACCCTAACTGAACGTGCTCGAAGAATTTGTGAACCAGAACATCTAGAGCAGGAACTGGAACATCTTCAAGTGACCTTGAGGTCGAATGGGTACAGTGTATCTGAGATCAACAGGGCCATGAAACCGAAGAGTCCCACGGTTCATAACAGGGAGGACCCTCAGTTAGTTGCGAATGCATATCTGCCATACATCCCGAGGGTCACTGACAGAATTGGAAAACTCTTGGGGAAATATAACATAAAAACAGTTTTCAAGCCGACCAAGAAGATCCAGCAAAGCCTCAGGTCGGCTAAAGACAAAAGAGACCCACTGTCAGCGGCAGGGGTTTATCGCATTCCATGCACCTGTGGGAAGGTTTACATCGGTACCACGAAAAGATCCATGGGTACAAGGCTCAAAGAGCATCAAAGGAACTGTAGGCTGGGGCAAACCGACAAATCGGCGGTGGCGGAACACGCATTGAGTGAGGGCGACCACAAGATTCTGTTCGAAAATGCCACACTGATTGCCCCCAACCAGGGTTACCATAGCCGACTGGTGCGGGAGGCAATAGAGATCCAAAAACATGCGGACAATTTCAACAGAAAGGAAGAAGCGTTGACTCTAAACAGAATTTGGAATCCGATTCTGAGGAAAACAAGAATACCTAATGAAATCACAGCAAGTAGTGCGGCAACTAATAATGATGATTATTCCCCGAACCCGACAGAAGTAATTAACACTCCAGACTACCTGCATCAATATAAATACGCCTTGAGAAATCGAACTGTTTAGTCATCGGAGATGAATAAGCCTCTGAAGAAGCTGGCCACTCGCGCTAGCGAAACGTCAGGAAGAAATTCCGAAGAACAACGGCCTTCAAGCCCGAAGAGAAGTAGTTATACCCACACAAGATAGTTGCGAAAGAGCGACTCCTATTATTAAGACAGTACATCTCAGTTCGAGAATGAATAGTTGACTGGAGAGTTGGCCACAAAGAGTGTCAATGTCTTCAAGCCATCAGCAAATGCAACACACGTGTTTGGTGACATGTGGTGAAATATGTTATTCATATAAATAGTGAACAGTATCGGCCTCCGAATGGAGCTCTGTGGTACCCCATTATCAATGAGTTCACGTTTAGACGTTAACCCATGGACTGAGACCATTATTGTTGGCCTCTCAATTATTGAACAAAACAATGCTAAATTTTCAGTCAAACATGAAATACGCTATCTTCTCTTCCCCACGTGAATTGCCACACTAGAATTGCTACAGATGAGGTGTACTCGACAGTGTTTTGTTATCTGTCGAAAACATTCGACAATATGAATCACGAATAACTCCGCTATTATTATCTCAGAGGTTTAACAGTTGACTTGTTGAATCGTATTGAGTTTGGTGTGGAGCCTTTTGAACGAGTGAAGCTTATGGAGAATTCGGGTGTGTTTAGCTGTACCTAGAGCTTTGCCATAGTATGACACTTTTAGTTTGAGCTGAGCCCAGCTGAATTGAAAGTTAGGTGGCATCAATTTCTGGCTTATTTCATCCTGGAATGTAAGAGGATATGAAGACAGTTGAAAAGTTGAAACGATCATTGTAACCTTATTTTTGATATTAGATGATACTTCCCAAAATCCTATGGAATCTATGATTTCAACAACATACATCTGGCAAAGCGAGCAATTATTGAATCTAAATCTGGAATTGATTTATCATGGTACGAAGTATAAACTAGAGTCTTTAGAGTGGTCCAACCAGAAATAGTAATCATACAGACGATTAGATCAAAATTCCGAGCAGTAGACCCATTTCGATAAAAAATAAGATCTTTCATGTCACAAGTCATAATCGTGTCAGCGTGCTCCACCAAAGTTTTCATAAGATTCTCTTCCCTGAAACGGTTCAAATATGTATAATAATATTATATATGGACATTCAACTTACGTGCCAATTTCGAACGAGTTTGAAAAGACTAACTAGCGGACAGAACGCTAATATTATACCTTGAAATCATTTGAATTCATCACTGTATCCTTATATTTGCAAATATACTCTGTTTGTGTCATCAAAGTACAAATGTGTAATTTGTTATGCAAAGTACTAATTATATTCACTACTTTTTTCTATTCCTCATGACAAATGAAATATATTGCCTTTTATTATAGTACTAATTCGATATAAAGTCTCAATTACAGGTAATAATAAAATCTTTCATGTGTCCTATTGTATAAGGTAGAAACAGACGAAGAAATGGCTGATGATCGAGGGAAGGAAATATTATACAGGTTTCTCAAATAGAATACATTTATTATTCAAGTTCCATATTCTGAAGGCGGCTTTTTCATCAGAGAGGTACTAAAAGACTATTCAAACTTGGTTTACGACATAAGCATCGAATCTGAACATGTGAGACAATAGATATAGAACCATTACTGGAAAAATCAAATATTTGAAGATATCAGTTTCAGTCTATAGTTGAAGGTACCCAAATCATTCAATTTATACGTTTGTTCAGTTGAGCATCCTCAAATAGTATTTGTTTCTGAAAAGCGGCACCATGTTCCACATCCTGAGTGATACTAAAAAACCTATTTTTACACATATTCCACGAATTTGGTCAGTGATCTTCAAAGCTCTGATGAGGAAAGAGGATCCAGCAAAGAATTATGGAATAAGTAAAGAGTTACGTTCTGTCACAATAATAATTATTTTGAAAAATAGTGTTGTAACGTTGAAAATCTATTTATTAGTTGCAAAAATCACCTTTCATGTATCTACCTCCAAAAATGAATATAGATTTGGTTATGAGATATTTATGGCTCAATCTAGACCAGGGTTTGGATTTGGAGACCATAAAAAAGTTGAAAAAGTTTATTGACTTTTTCATAATAACTACAAACATTTCCGAATAACATTTCATCGAAAGCAACATTCCTATGTTTAAATTTTTCGTTACAATCAAATTACCCATTTATCGTTTGATTTTTTTTTTGGGGAAAACCTACAGATAAGTGTGTGTAATAGTTTTTCGTTTTACTAGGCAGCAATGAAGTAGATTGACTCTCGCGACAGATAGTTCATAGCCGAGCGTAGCGACTTAACACCACTCACTCATCCAGAAATAAGGGAGGTGCCAAAAATTATTGAGTTGAATTTTTTCCTGAAGAGGTCACCATTCTCATTGAGATTAATCATTTTGCTGCCTAGACAGGAAAGTCCTCACTTAGCTGCCTACGCAGGAAAATACTTACTTTGCTGCCTGATTTGTGCTGATTGATATGTGTCAACAAAATGAATTTGCTGTCAATTGCAGAAAAAAAGGAATTTGGGCAAACGTTTAATTCAGTCTTGTCACTGATTCAGTTTGGTATCTTTAGAAATAACTTCAACTCCATCATAAAACATGGTTTATTCTAGTCCAAAACGACTTGAAATTGTTTGCTTTCATTTCCAAAAAGGAAGTTTTGCTAGACTTACTGCCCGCTTGTTCGAGGACATTCATCCAGAGATCCGTATGTTGCCTAGTTAGGAAGTTTGTCTTATACCTGGTTCGTTTGTAATGTGAAACACCAACCGCAGAAACCCGTCAGAACAAAATTTTAGAAATCTATAATATTGTATGGAAGCGAATGGATCCCATTTTCAACTCTTGTTGAGTAACAACGAATCAATTCAACCTGTTCCCCTTTTTTATGAAGCACCGCTAAAAATAACAAACATCGAACCAACCATTGAGTAATTGTAAATGTTTTGATGCGTAATACCCAAAACTTATTTATATTTTTTATCAAAACCAAATCATTGGGTTGATGTTTTCAACGTCGTTTTCGAGTTAATTCTGAGTGGATTTCAATGAATAGGATATCATTAAAAAGATAGTTTCTTGGGTTTCTCACATTATGTATCACTCGACCCCACTTTCTATTTGAAATTACAGGGTTGTGACACCTCATTGCTAGGGGGTTGAATGCATATGTTGCAGAATATATACAAAATGTGTCCCCCTCACAATCAAACGTTTAGTGCCCGAACATTTTCATATTATACGAAGGTAGTAGTCCATACTCAAAGTGGAAGACCAGGTTTATTGAAAAAGGAAACACGAAGTCATCTGATGAGAATCTGAGAAGAGAAAAGATGGGTGCATACTTTTCGTTGGAACACTATGTATATATATATATATGTATATATATATATATATATATATATATATATATATATATATATATATATATATATATATATATATATATATATATATATATATATATATCGCAGAATGATGCCAATACGATGTCTGACTTGATAATTCTATATTGAAATATATTATCCTGATGGAATAAATATTGGATCAATGTTCATGAAGGGTCAATATTAATCTATATTATAATAATAATCCATTTATTCTCCATATATGGTACATAGTTAAACAACAGATCGATGAAATTCCCTGGAGATACTATATAAGTGAGTTAACACTTGCTTCAAGATAGGGTGAACAAAAATAAGTCAACGTATAAATATAAACCAGGGACACTCTCGAGAAGAGAATTAATTCTTATTTCTAGTGAGCCACAGTATGTGTACCTCTGCAAAACAACATATATTAAATGAATAATAATATAGAATTTTTCTGAACAAACAAAAAATGCGAAAAACTGTTTGCAAATTTCCAAACTCATAATAAATAGGAAGTTATTCTATCAAAGTAATGACATTTCGGGTGAGTCATCATAAAATAAGTAGCTGTGCAAAACAACATCTATTGAAAACAGTAATATATTTCTAAACATAGATCTAATGAGAAAGAAAGTGATACAAGTATTAAAAAAACTTGAAATGAATACGTAGTCACTCTATTATTTGATTACACTCTCTGACAAACCATCTAGGAGAGTCACGAATACATTTTTTAATCTATTCCTGAACAACTTATAAGAGTCTGTTTCATTCCGTCAGTTAGGCTATTGTAGACTTTTAGTGCTGGTTAGGCAAAAGACCGCTGATATATAGATTTCGTCATATGGGAAACATAATAATTTGAGGAGTAATATAATTTTTGGATGGAAGAGTTGATGTTGAGGTAATAGAGTTGCCTAATATCTAATATTCCACTCTCTGAATATGGCGAGTGCATCTGAGGGGTACCTCCAATTCTTATCAATGATATATTTTGAAGAATCTACGTAGCAACTCTTCAAAGGCTTGAATGCATTTTCCAAGGGCACTACCCCTTCGTTACAGAGATGATATTTGTTTAACATCAATTTTCACACTTACGATATATCATCTATGTTGCCCCAATATAAAATCTAGGCTCAGTCTTCATGATATGGATATGGATATTGACATTATTGAAATCTCATTGCGTTTTTTTCGGCTCGAGGATCAAAAACGATTCATTTTTCAATTCAACCCCCGCCAGCGCGACTCCTCATTGAATGCGACCACCAGAGCTCGGTTTTCACATTCGTCAGGCGTAATGATGGAGGAGACGGATGAAACGTAAGCATTATTGATAGCGGTCGGCTGTTCGACAAGAGAGCGTGTCCGCGGCCTCCTGCGATCGATGTCGGCCGTCCCCCAGAGACAATTCACTTTTAATCTGATTGATTAGTTTACTGTGCGAGCCCCCGCAGGGATCGGGTTTCGTGTGTTTTGTTTTCAGTTTCGATTGAACGAGCGAACAACCATTTTTCAAATGTTTTCGTTTTGAAATCGACGAGGGAGTTGCTAGCGAGAGCTCACGGGTCGGGTATTGATGTGCGACTGTTTTATGCACGGAGGTTTCAGCAGGACGTATACGTGCAAACGTGAAAAGTCCTGGGACAACGTTTCATTGAAATGTAGTGTTGAGGTTGGGTGAAACTACCTTTCGACTAAACGTGATTTTCGAAACTGAGTTTTAGGCACTATAAACCGAAGAAATCGAATGAAAACATGTGATAGTAATGAAATAACCAGTCATAATAAATAAAAATTATTGACAAGAAAGTCAATTTTTTCGAGTATTCCAAGATGAACTATTCAAAAGACTTCTCACAAGCAAATATCGAATCTATATTTTACAACATTTTCATGGGAAACTTTACAAGTTTTTAAAATATCGTAGTATTACATATATATTCCACTATAGTTTTGCAGACGGCAGTAGTTTTCATATTAGTTTCTGTTTCAGAGTCCCCACACCAGAACGAGAAACAAAAATTCAGAGAAACAATTAATGATAACTTGCCAGAAGTAATAGAATTGGAAAACATCAACATAGTGGAATTCAATGCCGGGAAAACCCGGGCATGTCTCTAGTCGAAGGAAGTCGATCTATCATCATCTAGTATTCAGATTTCAGGAGTACCTATTCCTACAAAGTCAGGTATCTCGATGCTAGGAATTACGATCAGTAATACTTTCTCATGGGAAAACCATATGACATCGATCGCTGAAGGTGCTTGGATATCTATTTCGCGCGAAGAAATACTTCACTCCTCGTCAGTTTCTGATGATCTATAAGGCCCAGATACAACCTGTCTTGGAATATAGTTCTCATGTATGGAGCTCGGCACCAAAACGTTCATCGAAGCGTCTTGATTCTATTCAGAGAAAGTCAATCCGTTAGAAGGGTCAGACACTTGTCTCTCTTCTATAGATATTTTCACGGTCGGTGCTCTTCTGAATTGTAACTGACTCACAACAATGCAAAAGTGTTTTCACATCTAGAAATGAGTTGGGTCAATGTGAAACAAAGTTATGTTAACGTTCTCCAGACGTTCTATAAGCTGGTTATTTAAGTCTTTCAATTTCAGTTATAGTGCCGTTGAAAGAGGGGACTAATTTTTGCTGTTATTCGAGAGTTCGAAATTATACTCCTTGAGAAATTGTTGATTAGTCATATATAATCAAGTGTTAAGCAGGTTGCAGTTCCAGAATCGTTCTCCTTAAACAATCAATTACAGACACATCTTCGAGTAGAAACAGAGCTTTGCATAAAAACGTTTATAAGAATTGTGGGAGAGTAGAGATAGATACAGAATTTAAACATGGCAGACACCAAGAATGTTATTTCAAAAAATTCAATATCTTGCCCTATTTTACCGCAATTCCACTGGTTGAAAGAATCATTTCTCATTTTCAGTTGCTGGATATGGATATTGGCACCAAAAAGCTTCAATGGAGGGTCGCGGATTTTTTTGCAATTAATCCCTCATTTCTTTCCTCATTTTTGGACGCGTGAGTTCAGAGGAAGCAGAACAAATTCAGATAGAAAAAATTGAATGGAAAGGGGCGTCTTCTGATACTTCATTTTGAAGCTTCTGACTAATACTTCACAACCCTAGAATATGAAGTCAATATCTTCACATTCTACAAAATGGCGGAACATTTAATAATTACCCAAAAACAAACACATAAATATCGATAGTAGATAGGTACCACTTAAACTATCTCCAAAATATTCAATTGAACAAAATTCAACAGGGAAACTGTATTTGAATATATTGAAATCACTGTTGATCCTCTTATCGCCGAATCGTTGAAGTGAATCCCAATGAGTTCGATATAGGCCAGTAATAATAATAATAATAATACGTTTATTCAATATGCCATAAAAAAAAATTCGAAACATCAAATTCATACATTGCACATACATGGACAAATTGAAAAGGTCTATATTCACCGCCATGCTACCCAAGGGTTCCATGGAAGTGGTTTTCAATATAGCCTGCAGAACAACTTAACTACTAAAAAACTTAACTAGATATAGGAACGAGTCTATGCACAGTAACAATGAATAGGATGATATGAAAGTAATATAAGACAATATATAAAGATAGTTATAGAGTTAGATGTAATATTAATATAGAGTAATATAATAATAATGTGGGATAATATGTTAGCAAATATATGTGTTTAATTATAATATATGCAATTTGAATTGTTGATTGAAATTATCAAAATCACCTTAATGAGCTGTTTGAGCCACTGGGTAATCGGATGCAAGTGATATTTTATATTCTAAAATTTATTATTATTGTTTCATCAAGAAGCATAGTTTTGAGTTTCTTTCGCATTACATTTATTGAGAGATTTCTCAAATCAGATGGTAGTGAGTTCACTACCTTACACACAGTATATGAGTAAGACATTTGAAAAGACGATGTATTGTGTTTGGGAATGGTTAAGAGATCTTTCCTTCTAATATTCAGACTATGTATATCTGTTCTGAATTTGATTTTCCTATAGAGATAAGCGGGTGTTTGTGATTTAATTATTTTCAGGAACAGAATACTACTGTTAAGAAATCGTCTCAAATTAACTGGAAGCCAACCCAGTTCGAGTCTTTTGGAAGATACATGTTCATTTCTCCTCAGACCGCAGATCAACCTAACACAGGTATTCTGAATACGCTGTAAGCGATTGTTTTCATATTTTGAAATACAGAGCCCGTACACTACATCACAGTAATTAATGTGGGAAAAAACGAGAGATTCACAGAGTATGATTTTTGACCGTTTATCTAGCATATCGCGGTTACTGTATATGATTTTTATATTTGTCATGCATTTTTTAATGACATTGCTTATATGTTTATCGAATTTCAGCTTTGTATCCATGTAGAGTCCCAGGTTTTTTGCTACATTTGTTAGCGACACCTGTACATCATTTATTTCAACGTTTACAGATTTGGAATACCTCTGTTTAGTATGCTGCCTACCAAACAATAGAACTTGTGATTTGTCAGGGTTTATTTCAAGACAGTATTTTTTGGAAAGTGTCACAAGAGATGAGAGATCTTCGTTAATCTTCGCGTTTGCAAGTTGTATCTCATCGGGTCGAGAAGAAAGATAGACCTGCGTGTCGTCGGCGTAAAAATGACTTTTGCAATTTGGGAGAGCGTTTTTAAAAGAAGACGTGTAAATTGAGAAAAGCAGTGGTCCAAGTATAGATCCCTGAGGTACTCCACGTTCAACTCTTAGAGGAGTTGACAAGTGGCCTTTATATTTGACGATTTGATTTCTATTGCATAAATAGCTTTTCAATATATCCAATGATTGTTTGGCGAACCCAATGAAATTTAGTGTTGCCAGCAGTAGCCCATGGTCAATTCTGTCGAATGCTTTCGAATAATCTATTAGAACAAGTGTTGTCAGTTTATTTTCTTCAGTTGCCGAGAGAATATCATCGACCACTAATACATGAGTTCTATTCAAGTTCTATTCAACAGCCGTGCCAAATCGCCAATTTTTCTGTAGGTAGTTTGGACCTCAAGGAATATAGTGTGAAATTTGTGGAATCGAAATATGACGATTTCTGTCAAAAAAAAATTATTTAAAAAAACAAAAGACATATTTTGATGTTATCATCTTTGGAATAAGATTTATCGAAAAATGTTTCCTACAAAAAATGTGCGTCGTGATGAAATCTACAAAATCAGTCCTATGCAAAAATCACGTAGAATTATTAGTTTGGCGGTAAATCACTGTTAAACGAAAATTGTTCAAAAAAATCATTATTGTATTTACGAGGTTTATTTTTAAGGTATTGTCCTCAAACTCATCCACCATTTGAAAGAAACTGTCCTGAAGAGATACCGGTAAGGTTTATTCAGGAATGTTATATAGTTTAGCAACAATGACCGATTTTCGGAAATCTGGCGTGTCGCTATAGCATTTGTTCCACAAGACCGAGAAGGTGCAAAAAAATGGGGGTCATTTTTTTCAGCATGTACATTCAGGATTTGAGTGAAAAAAATATTTTTTATTTTTTTTTAACATGTTTTTCGAATATGTAAGATTTTAGCTTATAAACAAATAGAAGTTACGCCTTATATATTCAACTTATTTGAAATGTTCCTCAAGATTCCCGTAGGTCTTAGTGAGATGCGTAATTTAAAACAAAAAAAATTCCAATATCTTTAGGCCGAGATACAATAATTTTTATGTTTGTTTCATTTGTTATTGTTTAAATAAACATTTTCGCGAAATTCAAGTTTTCGGTCATTCGTAATAGTGTTAGGCATAATATTTGATATTATAGAAACCGTTTTGAGCATTAATCTCATGGCAGATCCTGATTGCATTCGGTCACTCGCACGCGAAATATACTGAAGGCGGCCTCGGTATAGCCGGGTGACGCGTGCTGGCCTGCTAGCCTCGATCCAAGGCTCCTCTCGCGCAGCTTACTCAACAATTTCCATATCTCCCTTATAAATTGTCGTAAACGAATGATTTATTGTTGATTCAACGTAGTTTTTTCTCGTGAATTAAAAAATGTTTGTGGAAATCAATTTTTTCAATACGTAAAAAAACTGTTGAGGAGAACAAAAGGAAATTTAAATTCGTCCGTGATTTTTTTATAACAATTATCATCTACCTACATTCTTACAAGTACCTTATGAAATACTTTTTCGGTACTTATGTTTCACGAAGTCAACCCTCAAAAGTACGTTCAATTTAAGCTGTCTTTTCCCAACCGCTGAGGCATATGTTTGCATTAGTGACGATAATAATAATGTAGGGAATAACGTTGATAACGCTAGCTATGAACCGGAGAAAAAAAAATGTATTTCATAAGGTACTTGTAAGAATGTATGTAGATGATAATTGTAATAAAAAAAGTATAAACGAATTCAAATTTACTTTTGTTCGCCTCACCTTTTGAATGTAAGATTATTTATTGGCCTCCCAATATCAACATTGAATTTAAAAACAATGTTTTGGGGTACGTATTGAAAAAAATTGATTTTCACGAACATTTTTGAATTCACAAGAAAAAACTACGTTGAATCAACAAAAATATCATTCGTTTACGACAATTTATAAGGGAGATATGGAAATTGTTGAAGAAGCTGCGCGAGAGGAGCCTTGGATCGAGGCTAGCAGGCCAGCACGCGTCACCCGGCTATACCGAGGCCGCCGTCAGTATATTTCGCGTGCGAGTGACCGAATGCAATCAGGATCTGCCATGAGATTAATGCTCAAAACGGTTTCTATATTATCAAATATTATGCCTAACACTATTACGAATGCCCGAAAACTTGAATTTCGCGAAAATGTTTATTTAAACAATAACAAATGAAACAAACATAAAAATTATTGTATCTCGGCCTAGAATAAAGATATTGGAATTTTTTTTGTTTTAAAATACGCGTCTTGATAAGACCTACGGGAATCTTAAGGAACATTTCAAATAAGTTGAATATATAAGGCGTAACTTCTATTTGTTTATAAGCTAAAATCTTACATATTCGAAACACATGAAAAAAAAAATAAAAAATATTTTTTTCACTCAAACCCTGAATGTACATGCTGAAAAGAATGACCCTCATTTTTTTGCACCTTTTCGGTCTTGTGGAACAAATGCTATAGCGACACGCCAGATTTACGAAAATCGGTCATTGTTGCTAAACTATATAACATGCCTGAATAAACCTTACCGGTATCTCTTCAGGACAGTTTCTTTCAAATGGTGGATGACTTTGAGGATAATACCTTAAAAATAAACCTCGTAAATAGAATAATAATTTTTTTGAAAAATTTTCGTTTAACAGTGATTTACCGCCAAACTAATGATTTTACGTGATTTTTGCATAGGACTTATTTTGTAGATTTCATCACGGCGCACATTTTTTGTAGGAAACATTTTTCGATAAATCTTATTCCAAAGATAATAACATCAAAATATGTCTTTTGTTTTTTAAATAATTTTTTTTTGACAGAAATCGTCATTTCTCGATTCCACAAATTTCACACTATATTCCTTGAGGTCCAAACTACCTACAAAAAAATTGGCGATTTGGCACGGCTGTTGAATAGAAGTCGTCCAAATTCATGTACATTCCGTCTGGACTAATATGGATATTATTATTCCAACAAAATGAAGCACCACCACATTACTCCAGACAAGTAAGAAACTTTTTGGATAATACTTTCCATGGTCGTTGGATTGGCCATCGAAGTCCTACGAAATGGCCACATTTGACACCTATAGACTTTTTTTATGGGGCTATTTGAAGCAGAAGGTGTACGAAACAATCTGCTTCAATACCGAATGAACGGCAGAGAACAATATATATTTGTAGAAATATCGACATTGCTTTGTTCGAAAATGTTAGACGTGTAATATCGGATAGGCTGTTCTTATCTCAAGACGTTCAAGGAGACCATTTCGAGCATCTTCTGAACTGAACTCAGCTTATCTCCTCAAATTATGATGTCAATCGTCGGAGTGCGCAGGCAAGTATTGAATTTTTCTCCATTTTGTAGTAGGTGAAGATATTGACTTCATATTCCAGGGTTGTAATGTATTCGTCAGGAGCTTCAAAATAATATATCACAAGACCCCCCTTGCCATTCAATTGTTTTTTCCAGATGGCGCCCAGTCGCCATCTTGAAATTTTTATGTGCCAATTTCAATTTCACAAAATATAGTATTCATGCATCAATTTCATTATCCCAAGTTTCAATTTTTTGAGTTGACCAGTTCAAAAATCAAAGGGGGAAGGGGACATCAAAGAAATGTACATACCAATTATCAACATATAAGGCTTTCATCCGAGATTGCGATTGAACTCTTGCAGGAAACTATAGAAATCTACACTAACGACCGGAATCAAAGTGCTGATCGATCGTCACTTCGTTGTTAGTTTTGTTGTTTTATATTTGTAATGGTCCGTATCGACCCACACTTTGTGAAATCTAAGGGTACCGGGTCACACGTAATAAATGGCTACAGTTAAAACAGTATTCGAAACTTCTCAATGGTATTAAAAAGTTTTTATTGATGTGGTAAAGATTCACAACATCTTATAAAGCAACGTTATAAAGCACTATATTACACTCTCTAGAGAATTATATTCGACCTCACAGGTTTATGTTGAAGTATTTAGGAACTTGGTAGTAGCTTTTATATTACTTGTTTCTGCTACATTCAAGAGTGGTCTCAACCCAAATCATATTTCAACTTCGAGTTATGTCAATTGAACTGAGTTGGTGATCTTTCCCGAATAAGACCGATTCACGATTCATTCATCTTATTCCAACCAACGTGGGAAAGTAATTTGTACATGGAAAATTGAAACATCAGGACCACTACTACAAGGTATATATCAGGATTTTTGTCTTTAAATTGTTAACAATTAGGTTATTCGTTGCCTTTCAGTAACCAATAATAATGTATGAACACCTCAAATAGGCTTGATCTGTGGACAGCATATATTTCACAATTGTGAAGGGTAAACTTCATTACCTGGGTTATAGGTAATATGATGGATTGGATCTCACTTGCAAAACCGATCTCTCGTAAAGATGGCCAGTTATTTTTCTAGCAGATGCAATGTTCCAGTGGAAGTTATAGTACCACTAATTTTTTCATTATACACCAATGTCCTACCATATTATATCAGTAGTGATAAGGTCGTCATTAATTCAAAAGGAATAGACATTTGGTGTGAAAAAACTGACCCGTTTAAAACACCAACGAAATGGCGTACCTACGTGAATTTTTATTCTAGATCCATGTCACAGAATCTGGGTTATACATAATGTGCAATTAGTGAAATTTATGAAACTTCTTGAAATCCATCTCACATCTGATTCAGTACGCAAATTGACTGAGTATGCATTTCCTCAAATGCATAATGTCTTCTATATATGATCTTGCAGATGAAATCTGTTCTCAGTGTTGAGGGACTTCTTAGTAAGTATTATCTATTTGCATACTTTTGGACCGAATAAATCCAATTGAATAGAAAAGGAGTAAAATATCGGTTCTTAATGATGCGGTAGTTACTCAAAAAATATTTATTCAACTTATAGACGTCCTAGGCCCATAATCTTTTGGACCAAATAGATTTAATTGAAAAGGAAAAAAGGGAAAAAAGTAAAATATCGAGGTTCAAAATGATGTGCCAGTTACTAGAAACTATTTTTTTCAAGGCATGTATAAAATATCATGCTAACATCAAAAATTCAAAACAGATCATATGACATCTCCGATGAGTGACAGTCATCGGAGATGAGTAAGCCTCTGAAGAAGCTGGCCACTCGCGCTAGCGAAACGTCAGGAAGAAATCCCAAAGAACTACCGCCTTCAAGCCCGAAGAGTAGTAAGTAGTTTTACAAATATCATGATGTATTCAAATTTTGTCAATGAAACAGTATTTGAGAATGTACCTTAATACTTTATACGTTGAAGTGTGAGAATAAATGGCCATGACTATACTTCCACAAAAAGTAAACAGAGAGATTTCATCCCCTGAATAGTGATCAACATTTCATACATGATGCAACTCAACAGCTAATAGCTAGTTGAATCTTGAGTTCAATGCCCCTGAGGATCATCATATTCCTTTTCTTTATGTTATTCTACTGGTAAACTCAGTTCATATCTCTTGGGTCACCTAGATATTCTATATTCCACGAACGGTTGGATGCTCTGCCGTTCACTTCAGTCGCAGCAAATTCACCCCCAAATAAAACCATATCGTCCCATAATTTCCGCATTTGTCTTCCCATCGCTCTCGGCTTATGAATGTCGCCTTTGGGGGCAGTTCGAGAGCCGTTCATCCCTCGAGGACGCTAATGTTAAACTGCGGAGAGGATTCACATTCGAAGGAGAGCTCGGTGAGGGATACGACGGCTCTAATGAATCGTGTAACACACGGCAGACTAGAGCGCAAACATACGGAAAACAATTCTTATTCAATTTTGTTGGTCACGTTGTCATTTTTCGTGTCGCTGTGAAAATACAAGTATGGAATTTCGTTTGTTCGATGAATCTTTCAGGCGTTCCGCCTTCGGTAGTTTTATCGCAGTCAAGTCTGTCTTCCCACCCTTTCACTATAGGCTCAGAGACCTATCGAATGTCTCTTCTTCGTGTATTGGTCCGTGAAGAAATGGCCAGTGATATGACATATTCTCCCTGAACCTTACAACAGTCTTTGAAAAACATATTCCTTACCAGCCAATTTTTTATGGTTTTCACGATTTTTTTCAAATATCACAAGACGTTCTGAATTGTTTCGAAATTCTCAGGCACCGCCACTGAGTATCGCTCATAAATAGAAATTCCCTCATTTTCATGACACGGGCTTTTCGACGGGAGTTTGGTACCTGTACGCTTCTCGAAGTTACTTTCCGAATCTTCCGGAATATGATGAGATCCAGAAAGCTCTTCTCTGTTCCAGTACTGTATATAAAGGACGCACTCCATCGAGAGAGCAGAATTTGGTAAAATGTGTTGGATGCCTTGGGTTATTGAAGTCAGTTAAGCAGTCTGAATGAATTATTACTTAGTGAATATAATAACGGTAGGATCCCATGTGAGATATAGAGGAAGTGACATGTTAGGGAAGCAATTTTGCGAAAATAAAATTTGCATGATCACCAACTTGTGGCCTACACCTCTTGATAGTCATCGCAGAATCTTCTCGTATCATATTGTTTGGGAATAATGAATGATGATTACCCCTAGTCAACTTGTAATACCCCAATCACTTCAACGTCTATCGAAAATATCAGAACTCAACTGAAATAGTTGAATAGAATAAGATTCCCAAGACTGAGAATTCACCTGACTTCTCTGAGGGTATAAGCTACTACGTTTTCTGGTGAAAATAAAGAATAAGGAAAGTATTTTATCCAGAATGTTGGCCCGTTATATTGAATATCTTTATCATTGACCTCATATAATAATTGAAAACATTCAACATCTATATATTTCAACAAAGTCATGCGTTAGAATGCCCTGTAGGCAATCCCAGGTCTTCCGTAATCGAAATCGAAAAATAATTTCTTCTGGGTAGTGCAAGACCATCAACCTCTTCGCTTGTCTTTGTACTGGTCCTTCGAGCCAGATGAGAAACTAGAGCTCACTATTGGGGACTATAAGTTGTCTTCTAAAACAGAGGCAACACATCCTTTTCCACAATCGTCCAAGAAATAACTCATTATATTGTCGACTACTACTCCTTTTCCACACGTCAAACTTCCGAAATATTCCTAGCACTGCACTGGGCATCCACACGTTCTAGGTAATTAAGTCGCCAAACAAATCCCTTTCATCTTTGTCTCGGAGACAAGAAGATTGATGGCTCTACTACCCTCGGAAGAAAATCCTTATCTGGCCGTTTTTTTCCACAACACGCCGTCTGGAAGTATGTAAAATACAAAAAAAAATCATCAAGGATTACACTTGTAAAGACTTTTGGACATGATGAATGTTTTAGAGCTTCTTAGGATTTTTTATTGTCCCCTCTTGACTTCTCAGTCATTTATCAAGGTACAAAAAATATTCTGAATGCATTTTGAGAAGAAAAGAACAGGAAGAGCGCAAGAAGGATTCCGAGTTAATAAAGCTAAAAATAGAGGTATCCACTGGCGTGTTTTTGTTTTTTATTTGGGAGGAGATTGAAATGGGCATTATTGATTGATGAGATGGTTTTCTCTCGAGCAGATAAGGAGATAATTAGTGATGAAGTGAAAGAAGGACCTTCGATTCTCAAATGAAATGGAAACATTTCCTTCAACGTACCAAAAAATAAACTAATTCAACCTATATTCTATAGTTATATCAAGACGTGAACAATGAACTTACATGACTTTTTAAACAGGTTGTGGTGCTCTCTCTCCCCCAAACAAATACTTTAGCAGTATTCATGTCTCCACAGTGTTCGGGAGTTGGGAGAACTATCACACAAAGGGTAGTTTCTATTTTTCACTTTTACAAAACGGTATGGCCGATAGCCTTATTCACTCACAACTAACTATCCCAAATGAACCAACTCAGTGACTTCCTTATTGACCAATTAACAATACTGTCATCGACAAAACAGATAGAGTATCAAGCTCAACACCTAGGAGTTTTCTCATAACCAAAGTATCTGCAAGGCTATCATGGTCGATTTTCAATCACCGGCGAAACCTCAGCTAGGTGCTAAAGTAATCAACCGAAAACATTCGATCGTTTTCAATGGACCGATTTGATAGCTGAGTTTCTTATCGTTAGATTGAAAAACAACTTCTTTGTTCATATAATATATACCTAACAATTAGTTAGTTTCCCACTGTAAGATAAATTATTACAACAAACATTTCAACAGATGATCAGCTGAACGTTACTGTCAGGTCCAAAATGCTCGGAAAATACAACTTAGACTGATACCTGAAGCTCCAAAATCTTCATAGTAGCTCCAATGATCGTGGATATCATTCAAAATCAAGAAAAGTTAGTGTATATATTATTTCATCTGTATAAATGAGAGTAATTG
Source organism: Zygogramma bicolorata (assembly GCA_032362365.1). Taxonomy (NCBI): domain Eukaryota; kingdom Metazoa; phylum Arthropoda; class Insecta; order Coleoptera; family Chrysomelidae; genus Zygogramma; species Zygogramma bicolorata. The sequence continues at coordinate 11,724 of JAVJAQ010000903.1, read as the reverse complement.
TCAAGTTTCATTGTCTAAACTATATAACTCCTTCGGAACCTGTTTGACGAATTCAAATAGTGGGAAAAAACATTGTGAAGCCTGCTATTCCCAACCACCTGAATTTTTAATTACAAATGAGTAAAATAGTTCAGACAAAAGGAGTTGAAGCGCCACTCAGTAATCATTTTGAAAGATATCTGATATATCTTCAAGTAGGGCTGTGGATTTAATTTTTTATGTACTGCCACCGATGTTTCTAGGTATCGAATAAACTATTCTTGTTATCTTTTGATTGGGATATCTGGATACATTAATATTTTCTGTTTTGTGTAAAACTTTGTTGAGTATCAGAGTATTTTTCGAAAAAAAAACATGTGGTGATATTATCAGATTTATCTATCCGCTGTACCTTATCAATTGTATTGTATATACCTTATGAAATATATATCATAATGAACATGTCTATCACCGAGGATATCATGGAAAAACAAAAATCATCTTCTGCGAATAACTTACGTGAACCAAGGGCATGGCCCAGCTCTTCAGGTTGACTGACAGTCATTCGATATCTGAAGTTAAGCAACGCCGAGCGCGGTTAGTACTTGGATGGGTGACCATACAGGGAAATACCGTGTCGAAAGCCCGTACAGCTGCAGCGGAATAGCATATCATAGCTCGCAGACAATATATCAATGAGCACAAGATATATTGAAGCCGTCGGTCCCGAGTCCATGGATGTTGGGCTCGTTAAAGATCCGGTTGGGGGAAGTGTGCTCGCCGGCGTCGGTGATTGGCCTTGGTAGCGGAAATAGGCCGACGTTGAATAAAGAATTAAAAAAAAAAAACTCACGTGAACCATTACCTATGCACCATTGAGTACGACCCCTAAACAAACTTCCGGTGCGCCGCTGAAGTTTCTTTATTGAATCCACAACAAAACAAATGTAATGAAAGAGAGAGTCCCTACTCTCGAAAGAAAATAAAAAAACTTGATCATGGAATGATCCCGCTAAGGAATACAATCGTTGGAATGCCTATATATGCTTTTTACGAAAAGTGGATGGAAGAACAGAGGGATGAGTCAAACCACTTTGTCTTATGGAATGATGATTTTTGATGGATCTTGGTATATCTCCCTCTTGGTTTGTGGAGTGGAAATAATATTCGGGTTTACCGGAGATTTTTTATGGAAAGGAATTATATTAGAACGCCAAACTGAGCAGCGACAAAATTGAAAACAGACATTCGACATATTTGCATTGAGTTATAAAATTATTATGGTATAATTCTCGTTTATGACAACTATGGAATGTTTTGTTTAGTGAAAAATTTTATGTCGAAATCAATTTCGATATCAACTTCGATTTGAAAAGGGTCTATTGACCCGCATTTGAGCAGGGAAGGACGATTCAAATAATGTCATTGGAAACGCCCCTTCCTGCACTGAAGGACAAGTTGTTCCTACAATATATTTGTAGAGCTCTTTGACGAATATTATCAAGAAGATCTGTTATATCCGCAAGGAAAAAGTAGTTGCTTTCTGGCCGATGTTTGCCTACCAAGATATATTGGAACTAGTATTTTTGTAGACTTACGAGTTCAGTAATACCGGATGAGTGGAATACAAATCGATGCATGAGGATTTCGTAAAAGGTAAAAGGTAAAATGATCGCAGAGTCGAGTATCAGAGAGCCCATCATTATAATTACTCTGAGTAATTGTTGATATGCAGGAAAACACGCTAATTTGGAGCTATAGGGTAGCCGCTGAAAAGATAGAATGATCACGTGGACGGCACGCACTCTTTGAATGTTCCTCTTCCCAATGTTACAAGTCCGATTTACACCACTCAACAAAAACGTCGCATTTTCCTGTTCTCCCATCAACTCTTGGGATGCTTTTTTATAAGTGTTCATTATTACACCTTTTTCCTCTACAGTTAAATGTCTTTTTTTCATCTTTTTCTTGGAGGTGAAAGAGTGTTTCCATCCATATTATTTAATTAACGTAACACACGTAAATACAAAGCACAAATGAGTAAAGTACAGTGTAAACAGTTCTTCATTTATTTCAGTTTAGAAGGCGTGGCTACACCGCGCAGGCTATATATATATGCAGGCATTCACTGTTCACGCGTCCTTGAATTCTACCTTTTGAACGGCCCGACTATAGATACATTTTCGAAAAGATATTTACCTAAACTACCCCCCCCCCTTGCAACTTTCAGTAGGCTATAAAGAAATAAATATATTCTGTATTCCTCCTTCCAGTTTTACGAATTCGCAAGTCCTTATATGATCAAAACATCAAATACGGAATAAATTTTCATCCGTTTCGTCATAAATATTAGGCAACGTCAGTAAAGATTGAAAGTTTCAAGCATTCAAGCATTCAGTGTTACAGGGACTTTCTGATTGTAATTACTTCATGATATCACATCTAATAATCAATTCTGATAGATCAATATCCATATCAGGAACCCATTTTGTTAACTTCCAACATATTTCCAATCCTTACTGATAATGAATTATATGTTTTTAAAAAATAATTTTTTTTTATGTATTTCATGCAATCACTGAATATGGCCTAGGTTTCAAAAATTGAATGAAGAACAAGAGAGTCCCAAAAAATGGATTTCATGGAATACAAGTCCTGTTTATAAGAAAAAGTTGATGGCTCAAAGATTACATTTCCCATTTAGTCTGGAAAGAGATACAGAATTGAGAGTTTCCTTTTTTCTTATAACTCAGAAATTAATGTGCTCCGATTTATCAACAATATAATGTGCTCCAGTAATCGCAACTTTTCCTCCACTTAATCTTTTCTGTAACACTTACCGTTTCCAACATCCTCAAGCATCGACTGGAATATCATTCACCATGAATGATTTTCAACGCTTTCTATCAAGAGTTACTCCAATGGCTCTGATTATTTGAGCAGCGCAGCACTCGCAATTGTAACAGATCTTCTCTGAATGTCCTTTTGTGAATGTCTATATTTCCGTCTCACATTTTTCGCATCGAAAACTTCTATTCCTCAAATTTTCTTTTCAGTTGGGTGCTTTGTTGTCAATTTTCCTATCTAAACAGGGATGTTCGTGTGCGCAATGAACCATTTCAGCCTTAATTTCATCTCTCACACTGTTTGTACCACCAAGAATGTGTCTTGATCATCGGAGAGAGTAGCCACATGGAATTATACGAATAATTTTCCCTGAGTCCGTTCTATCAAGTGACCCAGAAACTAGGACAGAACGCTCTTTGACAAACATGTAAAGCAGGTGACGAAGAGTATGGCACTGATCTACTCAATTGGCATAAAAATTCCCCTATTGAGAAAAAATCGACACAACGGCAACAAAGTCTTCGAAATCTTTCACGAAGGTTGTGTTAGTCCAAAACGTGGAAACTGTTTATAACACCTATACGGATGCTTTATAATAATGGTGTAGAATTCATCATATCAGTGTACATAGAAATCGAGCTCAGAGAGAATGGCACTAAATGAAGTTATGTGAAAAAATATTATTGTATGGAGGCTCTCAAAGTTACTCCATCACTCTGGATTGGATCAAGATGCATGCGACATCAAGAGGTTACTTTGTGGCCGACTCACTAGTCGTGATGATTGTCGATATAAAATCATTGTGACATGATCCATCATTGGTATGACCGTATCGGCAACTATAATTAATAATTCTTGAAGAATATTCATGTCACAATTCCAAAGAATACTGGGATGAAACTACTATTTGCGGTCTCTTGCGGAAGCTACTCAGCTAATATCCAACAGAAATATATATCAATGTCTAGGAATGATCCCTTCATAACTGCGGGTGACGTGACAGGGTACTTCTGACTGAAACGAGACCTATTCGGAATGAAGGTAACTAACTCTGTTGAATGGTAATGGTTCGGATTTCCATTGTCTATATTATTAACTCTATTGAAACTTGTTGCTAAGAACGAGAAGATAAAAATACAAATCGAGTAAGGAAATAATCAAATGGGCGAATACAAGAAAAACACACAGCGAGAGTAAACAACGAAATCAAGGAATAGCGGAGCATGTTTGGACAAACCATCACAGCAATAAATGGTCTGAAGCCGAGGTCATACACAAGGAGGAGCACTGGTTCAAGAGGAAATTCAAGGAAGCCGCCTACATCCTCAACAACGACGCATTTAGTCACCCCAGCGTGGAGATCCGGAATGTGTGGAGGCCACTTATCTAAGGCATGGACCGACATCGGCTCGATGGGGGAGAATCTCGCACCAATACATCCATTTCCCCCTGAAAATCGATTAATGCACTTCTAGTAGTGGTGTTAGTATCGCCCCTTCTACGACGGCGTATTAGGGTCACTGTGAAAATAAAAAATATTTCCATTGACAGATTTTAATCTGTCAATGCCAGATTGAAATCTGTCAATGCCAGATTAAAATCTGTCAATGCCAGATTGGAATCTGTCAATGCCAGATTAAAATCTGTCAATGACAGATTATAAATTGTCAATGCCAAATTAAAATCTGTAAATGACAGATTATAATCTGTCAATGGCGTATTGACAGATTAAAATCTGTCAATAACGTATTGACAGATTAAAATCTGTCATTGACAGATTAAAATCTGTCAATGAGCCATTGACAGATTATAATCTGTCATTGACACCTTATAATCCGTCATTGACAGATTTCAATCTGGCATTGACAGATTTTAATCTGGCATTGACAGATTCCAATCTGGCATTGACAGATTAAAATCTGTCAATGGAGATATTTTTTATTTTTACAGTGACTCTAATACGCCGTCGTACCCCTTCCCCCAGCATAAGGAAATCGTGTCTTTATAACAGACCATGCCTCGAATAATTGTCAGTCATCAGCCGAAGACGATTGCGGATACCAGCAATCGAAACGTCGTGAGTACACTCAACTTGAAAGTTGGTTTCAACATTTATTCATTTTATTTATTCCTTTATTTAAATTTTTTTGACAAATATTTCACATTCGATATCGCAATTTTCTTGTCACAATATTATTTCATTTATTCCTTTATTAATTTTTTTTTGACGAATATTCCATATTCGATATCTTGATTTTTTGTCACAACATTATTTTATTCGATCAATCAAACCTTCAATTTTATGTTTGGCCAAAAAATGCATTTCAACCTTCTATTTGGAATTGATTACCTTATTTGACTTTTATTTTTATACTTTCGTTTTTATCAACAGGTTTCAATAGAGAATAATAAAGACAATGGAAGTTGGAACCATTCCTATTCAGCAAGGAACATTGTCAACCATATTCCAGCAAACTAACTCTGTGTCTATGAAGAAGATGAAAGTCCAAATCACTCTATTACTCTCCAACAATCCAGATTCGATTCCAGATGAAGAACAGTGTTACAGTCAGGATATCATGGATATCAAACTCCTAGTTGATGACGATTTCATTTCGATGACAGCAATTTGAATTTTAGAAATGTAGATAAAAAAAACAATAACCATCTTCTCATCACCAAAGTGGGTTATCAATCCTCAATTGGAAATCATAGACAATGGAGACCACGGTAGATATATAATGTTTCGAGCCACCACTTATAATTCAGCTTACTTCAAGGTTGGCAACTCTGCTTGAATACGACATCATAATGGATCGGCATCTCATTGGTGTAGCACCAGTATTTTGACATTCAATAAAATAAGACATAAATAATTATTCATCGCTGGATTGGCCTCAGTGGTTTTCTAATTTCGTAATCATGATAAAAATTAATAATCAAAAATGTTCTTTGGACATCTCATCTAGTGCTGTAATCTGAATCTTAATACAGGAATTACAACCTTCAGGGAAAGGATACGACACTGCGAACTGTCACATTCATCATCAAGTTAGTGTTTTTCGTGGTTATGAAGTGGTAGCACTTGCAGGAGATTTTTACAAGTCAACAACGAATTCAACCAACGCTAAAGTTGTACTTGTACATTTGGTGACCCCAACTTCATGCTGAAGACTGGTCAGGGCAGTGTGCGGTCATTCATCGGTGGCCCCTGGAATTCTCCAGGCAGTTTTGTAGCTTTCCTTGAGGCTCAAAAGTTGAGTATCGAGCTACTAGTATATTCTTTTGTAATCTGTATGTAACCCTTGAACGTTCATGTTTATATTTTAACCTGTCGAATGTTACTCGAAAGTTCTGATTTTAAAAGTATTCAGTCCGTGTTGGACAAGATTATATAATAGGTTGGTTGTGTCACAACCAAAACCCTCAGTTATTCGTTGGTATACACCTTTTGCATTTCAAGAAAAAAGGGTATAACTTTCATTCAGTAGTCTGAACAAGAGACTTGCCTTGCTAAGCTTTTGGTGAGACTTGTGATAATTTGATATTGTTGTTAAAGCCTTATGCTACTGTGATAATTGGATATCGTTATAGAATTCTTATCCTACTGTGATAATTTGATATTGTTGTTAAAGCATGCTACTGTGATAATTGGATATTGTTGAGGAGGTAATTAACATGTTTTGATGTTCCTGGCACAGGTATAAACGCCCTGGGAGTACTGCAGATCTGGCTCGGAGAACAAAAGGGGAAGGGAGAGTGGCAGCACTACTGCTCGCAGTCAACAAGACCATCAGACCTAAAGGTTAACCTCCTCCTATTGACGGATATTCGGGTGAGGACTCGTGAGATAGGGGCATCGTGAATCATTCTTTCTTTCAACTTGCGCATTTCAGTCATAGAGGTACTACTACAAGGTGATCTATTCGGATGTGACCAACCTCGTATAATTTGGATTGAACTTCCTTCAGGTAAGTCGTTTAATCCTCAATTATATTCCATTCTCCTCGAATGTCAGAATCAGAATACTCCATACTGTTTATTTTGGTACCAGCGAATATTTCATATCAGCTCTTTATATTCTATGATGAACAAATCATTTATTCCATGGTACTGTTTCTATGATTGGGATCAGCACTGAAATACAATTGAAATAAACGAAAAGAATTCGAAAGTAATAAATTAGTTCACTTGGTGAATCTTCATTCACAACTTCTCTAATGGTCATTATGGTTAATTAAAAACGGGTGTCATTCATTCATTCATTGATAATGAATGAAATTCGCTACTCTAATATCTTGACATCAACAGCCTTCACTTTTTGAGATCTACTGCGAGTAATCAGAGAGATGAGTGCTTCGATTGCAGTATTTGCCCCAATTAGTGCTTGATTCGAATGAATCTAACTCGACTGAATTAAGCTTCGTTTCAGCAACTGCAACGAACGTTCACCAAAACGAGTAATCTCCCGTTGTAGGATTAAATCCGCTGAAAACTCTTCAGGACTGAACGCTTCGTTAGCGCTATGGCAAAATGCACCCCATCGCGACTGTCCCTAAAATTTCAAATCCACTTTTTGAAACTGTCAGTGGGATTAAACGTCCCGACTTGAGCGATAGCGAGGAGTTCGTTGAGGAATTGTTTCTGAATTCTCACTGGAATTCGATAGCTAAAACAGATATTCTCTTCGTAGTTTTCTGGGTTTCTAACCTACCACAATCTGAAAAAAATATCATTAATTTTGGAATCTATACAAGTCCAGAAGGATGGACTTCTACCTATCCTAACAAGTTACTGCGTAGATTGAAAAACAGTTCCTTTTGGATAGTACGAGTCCAATAAGTCAGCAACTTATCGTAAAACTAAATTTTGTCTAGCGAACAGATAATTCGAATGATAATGAAAATGAATGACACTCATTGTTTCAAACTGAATTTTGTCAACAGGGTTGACAGGGTGGTATTCATTCAACATTCACAGTAACTTCAAATTAAATTACGCAAAATACCATCATGAACAAATAATCAAAAACATTTAAGTTGGAAAAAATCATTCAAAATTCACAGTTATTTGAAACATCAAAAAAATTGGCATTATCAAAGCTTCTCTTGAATATGTGCTTTCCCAGAAATAATTCATAATTTTAAAAACTACTCGAATAGTTCATTTTATCATCAAATGATTCGAAATGTGTCAATTTATATTCAGCAGCAATCACTCCGAAATCCAAATTTGATGAGAATACTATCTATCAAATCAAACCTAGCGACATATCGTCCGTGCTACTACATCACTGGGGCAGCTTTGAAAACGATTCTGAAAAATGAGCAGAATTTTTTTTTGTTTTCAAAGCGAAAACATAAATTCACTTATTTGAAGGAACAGGGAACATTTTTGTCGTGACCTCACACCATTCCACATGCTAGTGATAGGCATTGATCGATAACAAACGAAAATTTTGAATGACGACGAGGCATCTGAGTCTCACTATACTGCCACCTGTAAGATCTATCGTAAATTACCCCTATCTATTCCAAGTCCTAGATATTAAGAATTCTAATGAAGTTGATCAGTTTCGAGGAGGTAAATCTCTTCATGTCGAAGGTTACCAATTTAACAATACAATGGTGTATTTGTCAATGAAGTTATCAGCGACGGAGTTTCTTCTTAATGTGGCCTTTCGAGAGACCACAAAAAGGTGGCTCCATCATTTGTGAGCTTTCATAGTGCTCTCGAATCTCTTATGACCAGGTACCAACATCGAAATAACTATAACGATAATAAACGAAAATTTAGAATGACGACGAGGCATCGCAGTCTCACTATACTGCCACCTGTATGATCTATCGTAAATTACCCTTGTCTATTCCAAGTCCTAGATACTAAGACTTCTAGTGAAGTTGATCAGTTTCGAGGAGGCAAATCTCTTTATGTCGAAGGTTACCAATTTAACAATACAATGGTGTATTTGTTGATGAAGTTATTAGCGACGGAGTTAATGTGGCCTTTCGAGAGACCACAAAAGGGTGGCTCCATTATTTCGAAATAACGGGTTTTGGTAGCTATTTTTACGACTATGTTCAGTTCCAGGTCAGATTTGTGTCACAATTATATGACTCGAGAGCCTCCAATTGAGCAAGGCTGTCTGATAGGATATGAATGGCCACATCGCGTAAGCCTCTAGTGGGGTAATCTCGAGCATCAATTTGAGAAGTGAAATATCAGCCTCACCACAGCAAACCCCTCATCCATCATTAAGTCACAGTTTCTGTTCAACTGTCCAACTATGACTCGACTGGTGCATATCTTTGGAAATCATCTATGATCCCTTCACTATATTTGCACATAAAGTCGTGCATAGTTGGTATAACATCTGTGGGTTCGGAAACAGGTGTGAAATTAAAATAAACGATCCTGTAATGGATCTAGCTCAATACTCAATATTCTTCTCACTCATAACAGATAGAAGGAAGCATAATCAGCCTATACGCTTACGTGCTGCCTCTTCTCAGTCACAGATACAAACAGGTTTGAAAAATCAAGTCAGATTTGTAACTGTTTTTACTTGGGAATTCAAGGTTGACGTCCCAATAGACGAATTAATTGCAGATTTACGATATTCTTTTGTCATATTGTTCTCATATCTAGATCGTCTAAATGATTGAAAATTTGGTAAAGATATAAAATGAAATATTTATTCATGCCATTAGACCAAATGAAATGTTCAGAACATTATTTAAATTACAATACATCGTTTTGAAATGGAACAAATTCAAGGGGGTTCCAAAGCCATGGCATAAAAAATTGAAATCAGAATGTACCTGAACAAAAATGATATATATGGTTTTATGAATATGACAGTAGATAAGCGTTTTTAGCACGCCCGGGCCATATTTTGGCTGATAGTTCAGCTATCAACTACTAGATGAATATCATAGTATGCTTGAGTGGTGAACTGCAATTCGATAGTCAAATAGTCACTAAATAATACCAATCTTGAATTGGTGTGATGAGACTAGAGTGATAGAACTCCCTTTATGAGAAATATTCACTGGAATATTTAAATTTAAACACCTGCAAATAGTCTTCAAGCTATCCGAATGAACAACTATCGAGATTCAGAAGTAATATCAGGATCAAACTTGATATAAAACTAACAACTAGAGTATCACAATAGAACGAAGTTAGCCAGTTTATAAGCCAACTCCCCAATGAGTATCCCCAACTCGAACTCGATAACAAGTGATGTGTAGCCCTTGTTTCAGATTGATCGACCAATAACATTCATATGCCCTATTATACCAGGAGTCAAAAGGCTATCAACTGATGTGTGATTTGGCAGCAGTTTTCCTTCCAATTATTCGGCTATCGAAATGAATCAAGCTTGAATCGAATAAACTCTGCTTCAGCAAACGTTTGCCGAAACGGATAATCTATCCTGAAGGGATTAAATCCGCTGAAAACTCCCGAGGACTAAAAGCTTCGTTAGCGCCCTGACAAAATGCACCTCGACGAAACTGCCTCTGAAAATTCAAATCCACTTTGAAAAACTGCACGTCAATTAAATTCAACGTCCCGAATCGAGGGGGAGGCAGAGTTCATCGTGGATCTATTTCCTAATTAAATTCTCAAACTGTGTACACATGAACTTAGCTAGGGCTCGCTCAGTTTCCCCAGGGTTACCTCGGCAAATTCACTTCCAGACTGAAAGCAAACTCATTTCAACATGCGAATCAGGATCACGGGATCCGAAATGATCCCTGTCGTTCCGTTTACAGAACTTAAACGTTTTCACCGACGCTCTGTTTACATTTTCCGCGAGATTTTCGGAGATGCTACGCAAATAGTGCGAAATCAGCGTTGTTGGAGCAGGATTTTTTCGGGGAAAATACTCGAGTTTGATATATCGCTGCGCCGCTTTCCGTAATTGAACAAGATTGAATCAATGGTGGGGAATCCGCATAGAAGAGAGAGGTATGAAACCTGTTTTCCTGAACTATGAGTCTCATTGTTGACTTCTAGATGGCAATGGATAGTATTCGATCGAAAACGAATTGGTGAAACAGTAATATGAGATGAATTAGCCATTACCAGAGCAAATGAATCAAATAGAAACAAATAATAACACACTTTTATATAAGGAATTGAAATACGTGGAAAATGAACAGAAGTAATGAAAAATAATACAGCCATGTATGGGCTGAACTCCGATTTCATATTGGTGTTATTATGATATATCGTGAGTGAAGAAATTGAAAGATATTTCAGGTGAATAAAAATAATTATATCATGGATAATGGTGCAGTATTAATAATCAATATCGACTGCATATTTAAAGGTGCAGTATAATTAATATATGTGTGATAGCCTACTACAATATGGAGATTTCGATATTGTTTCCATGTGTTTTTTGAATACAATTTTTAGTATAATGAGTTCAATATCTGTCCAATATTGGTAGACTACAATATCGAATCATCAATTGAGGTAGCCCATTGGCATATTACAGCAATATTGATATAACACTTCTGATTTTGCTTGAATAATGTATTCACACTGAAATAGGAATAATCAAATGGTGATTTTTATATCACAATCTACGATGAGGGTTTTGTGATTTCCGCCATGAAAACATAGGTTTATGAACTGATAGATCACTACTGGTAGAGCAATATTTATTAGAAATTATTGAATTATTGCCAAGTAACTATTGATATTGAAAACTGAAATTTTAAAAATCCATGAAGTTCAATACCAGAAATTTAGGTCAAGAGCTTATTGCACAGTAAGTTTCATATACGAATCCGATTTCACATAAAACCGTAATTCTTGAGTATTTCTCAAAATATATTTCAACTCAAGCAAACTTTATTCATCATTCATTTTATTTTATATGAC
>JAVJAQ010000902.1:0-13986 GCA_032362365.1 Zygogramma bicolorata | reverse complement strand
TGAAATAATAATTCAATTCATTGGAAGAATGAAGAAATCTGTAAAACTCGATATGGCTCTCATAAGAAAGAATGAAATTGATGATGGCCAAGAAACGAAACGTCGGATAGAAGATCTGAAAGCATCAACATATAAGAAAGTGAAACATTATTAAATGTCATCGAATAAAGCTAGAAAAATACAAAAAAAAAATTTCAAGAATAGCGCTCTTTCCTGAATAGTAGTTTGAAACTTTCTTCATGTTACCCCGTTGGCCATTTTATTTCTTATACATTTCTCAAGATCCCAATGTTAGGGGGCGAATTCAAAATGACCGGTATGCTCGACGCTCAGTTATCATTATGTGAGTGCTCAATTTCAAAGGTCACTTTTCTGCCATGTAACGTGAAAGTGTCTTCATTGAAATTCCGTCGACATTGTCATCAATAACCATCGTGAAATTCGCTGTGGGAAAAATTGATTAATAGCCGGTGGTAGACGCGCGTATGTTTTTACTTCAAGTAGACAACAGAATGAAATATCACTTTTTTAATTAAGTATGAACCACCACTGATACGGCAAGTGCGTGATTTATTAGCTTGTTTTTACAAACAAACATTCTTGGGAGATGGAAACGAAAACCGAATCTGTACAGGCTGGCTGAATCTCGAAAACCTTCAAAGTTAGAAAGACGTTTGAAATTATCGAGTACATTATTTATTCTCCTATTGTTGGTGTATTCGAAATATAAATACAAATAAACAACGAAACAATCAAAATATAAAACCAAAATTTAAATATATTGCTCGAAGTCGAGGAAAACCCGCCTGCAACGTCATTCTTGTGTTTGATGTCGTACAGCTCGCTGTCTCGCGCTCCAGCTCCAAACTGTCGTTGTGAAGTAGCAACTTCAACTTGGGAGGCAAAATAGCGTACGACAGATCGTCCACATCTGACACATCTTCCCTATTGTAGAAGAGTATGTACGGTGTATCCGACGGCGAAAAGCGACTTAGGTCTTCTTGCGTCGCCTTGGAGACCAAGGAGTCGTTAAACTTGTACCATCCCTTCTTCTCCCTGGCCAGCGTGTAGTAGTGACCGGAATCCAAGCTTGAGCCGCAGTGTACCACCGCAGAGTACAGTTCGTAGCGGTAATTGTTCAGGAAGAGGTGCTCGTCCCACGAGACGTTCTGCAAGAGCTTGATGTGTTGGTGAGACGCCGGATCGTACCTAAAGTGCTTCAAGGTAAGTATCAGCCTTGCGGGAGCTTCGACGATGTTCGTTAACCTCAATCGGCTGCAGAAGTCACAACGGTATTGGTTGTCACCAACCAACTTCTCGGGCTGTAGGTAGTAATCCAGGCGCGTTTGCACAGTTTGGTTATCCGAGTAGTTGGTGAAAGACAGCTGCACCTCTTTGAAATTGTACCCCTCTCGCTTTTGGTGCCGCATTCTACGCATCGTGATAAAGTTGAAGTATTGCCCACGAAAGATTGCTGCACCAAGGTTGGCATTACTGAAGAGGCCGCTTCACCTTCGGCACCTTCCGGGTTCATTTGCTTGGGCGTCGACCCCTCTCTCGCCCCTCCGTACTTTCTCACCTCTTCGTGCAAATGCTCCAGCAAGATGCACAAAAACTCGGAGCTGACGTGCTGTTGGCCCTGCTCGAAATTTCGCGGCTTCGCTTCGCGCAGCACATCGGTAGGCGCGAAGATCTTCCTCGTCGAGAACTGAAGCAAGGCGAACAACTCCTGCAGCCTGTCAAACAAATGTGATCGTACAATTTCGCGTTGCAACACCTCGTTGCGGAACGATTTCGTCATGAAGAGCGCTTGGAGTACGCTGTTCAGGTAGCACGTGTTCCCTAAATTTAAGAGTCCGACCTTGTCCTCGCGTGATCTGCCATCAGGTGAAGCTTGAGGTGATTTGAAAAAAAAATCGATTTGTATTCAGCTTTCATTTTCCAACAGAAGCTACAAAATCCAACAAAGAAATATGCATATTTTTGGAAAAAGTCGATGGTGGCAAGTACTTTGACTCTTGATTCATTCGATTTTAGCACATAGTTTGAATTTTCGTATAACTGTAAGTGAGGGTTTTTGAGATCATTTTGAGATCATAAAAGGGCATCCTTCAGAAAGGCAGCCTTGTACTATCATCATGTTTGACATGTTTTCCACAAGAATTTCATCCGGCAAAACTGATAAAAACAGGCATTTACAGAGCACCTTCCTCCGCGATCCCTTACGAATCACAGAAAATAATACGAGGATGATCTTGTGAATTTCCACATGATGGGCGCAGTGGTTGAAATTTTCCTTTCACCCGTACTGAAATCCTAGAACTAGAAGGACCATACCTGAGGGTATTTCATTAAGTCTTAGAGAGAACTTGTTCGAATTAATTAGCCTTATTTCATGCAAAATAGTGCCAGTGCTTTCGGAATACTGGGGAGAATTTGAGGTAATAAATTAATTGAGTCCTCTCTCTGTTACAACCTGCTACTGCCGTGTTTTCATCACGATTACTGAACTTCGAGTCCACATTGATTTCCATCTGGCCGTTAGTAGTTCATTCAAGTATAAGAAATGGTGATGGAATTTTGATATCAGAAATGGGATGAAATAGTCGGAAATGAGGAATATGGAGTAATTTGCAGTTCTGTGTTACACGTCGACGTTTCAGTTTTTTTTTAGGTGAGCAATGTTCTTGGTAAACGAAATAATAATAATTATAATCATTGAAGTAGCTTGACCTTAGGTTTGAATAAATAAATAACGTGTTTCCTCATTTATTCAAGATTCTGATTTAATTTTCATTTGGACCTTGTGCCAAATGATATCCTTGCAGGAGATTCACGAAACTAGAAGTAGTAGTATCCAATCTCCAGCGAATTCGATGAGAAATTGAAAGTCTCATTCGGTAAAGAGAAGGACGGAATGCATAGTTCGTCCAATTTAAAACCTATTGTATGATTACATTCCATAGATTCATAGCCTTATTGATCTTGAATCTAATTTCGTCCTCTGTCCCGAAATGAAATATTAGGAAAGATATGGAATTCTAGAGTGGGGTACAATCTATTTATTCCGTCTTTTCATTTTGATTACGAATAATAGAAGATGAATGGGAAATGGTCGTTTCGTTCAAGGAATTCAGACTTATGTGTATGGCTGTAATCAATTCGGATTGAAAAGAGGCACAAGTTCAAGAAATAACAGGAATATATCTTCGAGAGCGATTATTGAGCTTGCCGAGAAATGAACGAATTTTTCAACAATGGAGATACATATCTAAATGTGGATGCGAAATTCTAAATGAAATCTTCTTTCAATAAATTCAATAAAACAGGTATCAGTTATACTAACATTCATTTATTTCCCAAAAAAACATACATGTTTTTGATAGGGAGAGGAGATACAATTTTCATAAAAGATATGAGAATCAATTTTTCCAGTGATAAAGATGCTTTCTTCGAAGATTTTGCGGAAGTTATCTGGAAATTATGGTCGGAAAATTCATCAGATGGAGTTGTAAAAACTGTTCTCTGGAGAAATCGAATTAAAAGATTTGACGCTCGCTTTGTTGGATGCCCATGTATAGCATAGATTTTTGTGTAAAGGGTCGAAACTGTAATCTAAAGTCTGTATTTCATCTAATCCTAATTATTTGTCGCACATATCTCAATAATGTATCCCATAGTTAATGGCTTATCATTGCTCATGCTCATTATGTGAATTATCTGAAAGTTCACGGGTTTCATGTATTTGATTATGACTGAACCCAAATATATTATCAAAACCTATATAAAATCAGAATTATCCTTTGTACCCACTACACTTCACTTCAATTATTTTACTGTTCAGACTTCTGTCATATTATATCGAAGACCGTAAATATCAAGTTTAGCTAATCCGTTCCACAGATTGAGTTCTTTGATCCTCGAACTTGGTTCACAACACTAAAATTGGCACAGTCAGGAAGGATCATCATCACAAATTTGGAAGACCACAATTCCGATAGAATCAGGATTCTTTGATAGGCCATTGCCGCCATTGAGATGTTACATTAAGGCTTAAGAGTAGGTTTCTCAGAGGATTATTTTTGTTGTGTGGGGGGTAAGCTTAAATCCAAGTTGGTGTGGTTGTAACCCCTGTCCCGCGGCCGCCATATTGAAAACAGAGTGCAAATGGTTTTCGTGCGATATCTGCCAAACTATCTATCCTACAGAAATCTCAAATTGAATTTTCTACAACTTCATCACCAGAACTTTTCATCGACAAATGAAAAATAACAAACTTAATAGAAAATAGTTGAAATTTTTTTTTCGGCGCTATAATTTTTTTTCTAGTCATTTCACAATGGAAAGACATCAGATCATTGTATTCGGGGGGTTTCGAGGAATAATTTCTACTATGAATTTTTGTGTTTTCGATCGTTCACTAGAGTTTTACAGCGCTCCGAAGTTGACTGTATTCTCAATTGCTTCCTCGGACACATATTAGGGCAAATGGTTTTCGCGCTTCATCTAAATATCATAATGAAAATTTATGCCAATATTTTTTTAAAAATTGAATTCTCCAACTTCAATCGTCAACAACAAAGTTTTTATAGAAAATATTTGAAAAATTTGTAACAAATAATCTTCTTGATTCTTGGGTGTTTTCCGGGTTTGATGGCCGTGGTCCACAGGTTTTTATTCCTGACGTTTCGCCTACGACTATGGTAGGCATTATCAAAGTCTGTGAGGTAACGGACGCAATGATCTCGTTCTCACAGTAGATACTACTTTATTGACGTTATGATCGGCTCAATAAAGTAGTATCTACTGTGAGAACGAGATAATTGCGTCCGTTACCTCACAGACTTTGATAATGCCTACCATAGTCGTAGGCGAAACGTCAGGAATAAAAACCTGTGGACCACGGCCATCAAACCCGGAAAACACCCAAGAATCAGTCACCTCCGGCCGTGAAAGTTTACGTTCTTTGATCAAATAATCTTCTTGTCTGAACATTTTTTTCATCAGTCATTTCACATTAAAATGACATCAGAACGTATTTATAGGGGGGGATATTAGCGAATAGTTTCCACTAAGGAAATGTATAATTCCATTATTTTATTTCAGTTTTACTGCGCTCCGAAGTTTATTTTTTTTTCAGATACGCCTTGACATCAGTGCCGGATTTTTTACGAGTGTAGGCAAATTTATTTCTGCCGCCCCATGTAACTCTCTGAAATAATAATTGAAGTTAATTGAAATAATGAATTAGTTATTGAGAAATGGCAAGGAAGGGCATTCAAAAAGCAAGAATTACAATTTTTCACGGGACTTTTTAATATCATAATCATCCATATCAGGGGTTCTCAACCGGTGGGTGGTGACCCCCAGGGGGGCCTCGGGACGGGTCTGGGGGGGTCGCGAGATAGGTGATAAATGAAAAAAACTCAGGCCATATATACCATATGAGCGGCGAATATCAAATGAAGCGACCATGTACTTATTTAGAAACTGAGTTGAGTCCGCTTGTTAAATACAATAAGTATATTCAAACAATTTACAATTAATCAATACTACTTTAAAATACAACTATAATTAACACAAAGGAACAAATGGAGCTCTAAATGACTCAACATCGCTGCTAAACATGATGGTGCCTGCCGCGCCGCTTGTATCGTAACGTAGGCCTTATTGTTGTGAGACAAAATTTGTTTATTCTAAAACAGGTACACTACACAAAATACATTGCAAAAAATACATTTTTTTTTAAGTCCAGCAGAATGACTTAATGAGAAACTTGAGCTTGCTTTAAATTAACTAACTATAGAATGTCTGGGTTGATTTTTGTCAAACACAAATAATATCATTTTCCAGTGCCAAACGATTTCTTGATTTGGTTTTTAAATTCACCATTGTGCTCACTAACGTTTTTATATAGTTTTGAACAGTGTTTTTTTATGTTTTTTAAAACTAATTATTGCTGTCTTTTTGCATACGAAAACTTACTTTACGATGTTACAAGGAGGGGGTCGCCAAAATTCTCAACCTAAAAAGGGAGTCGCAGCGTTGATAAGGTTGAGAACTAATATTGATGAGGATAGTGATGATATTATCAAAGATCCCGACTTTGTTCCTGATGAATATTACCAAAATCACAAAAAATTGTAATAACTGTAGAAGTAGGGTTATATATATATATATATATATATATATATATATATATATATATATATATATATATATATATATATATAGGTACGAGGGACTGTTTGAAGAGCCCATTCAAGAACAAGTAGATGAGAGAGTTGAATCAGAAAGTTTTACCTGATACACCAATAACAATTCCCAAATAAACAATGATGTGACTACGGGTACAGGTGGCACTGGAGGTAGGCATCCCTATTCCTTAGATCTCTGAACAGTTCAATTTTCTCATAAAAAACGACAGCAGGAGAGAAATCCTGAAAACTGGAAATCCAACAAAAGAAAGAGTCTTGGTCTCGAAAGAAAAA
The DNA here is from genome assembly GCA_032362365.1 of Zygogramma bicolorata. Lineage (NCBI taxonomy): Eukaryota > Metazoa > Arthropoda > Insecta > Coleoptera > Chrysomelidae > Zygogramma > Zygogramma bicolorata. The sequence continues at coordinate 7,495 of JAVJAQ010000902.1, read as the reverse complement.
TAACGAACTTAAATTCACTCAATGTTAAGAAAAATCTGATGGAGAATGTTATGGCAATTTATTTCACTCACTTATTGTTCATATGGTTGGTTTTCAATTTTTGTTCACTAAAAATCGAAAATACATTTTTCAAATTGAATATTGCAGTTTTACAATGTAGAACAAATAGGTGTATGTTGTAAGGTCGTACTGGTCCATACCTCCTACTATTAAAAAAAATTATACAAAAGTTATTTGGTTTGAATTCGAAATTTTTTAAAATATTTTCGATACTGCGTTGTTGTCACCTCCAGCTAAACTTGGCATCGATTTTTCATTCTTTTATTAACTTACCCTGTATATGGGTTTATATTCAAAAATACCGCAAAAAGGTAGATACCCTTTTTTTTTAAACATAAATAGATATCAGTATAAGTTGCACCGTTTCACCCAACACTAAATAAAAATTAAAAATTATGACAATATCTATCTCTATCTATGTGATATTTTCCCACTCCTACGTAGCTGCGTTCGAATTGACGCCCGAAACGATCCGAGCGTGCCCATAATAACCTTATCGCGTTTATTTTGAAACAAGAATTACCAGCAAATGAATTTCATTCAATTTATTCAATGAATCGATGGATGCCTGCAGTGAACAACGAGTATTACAATGCAGTGTAACCCCAGAAGTCAAACAACATTGCAAGCACTAGCCACAACAGAAAACAACCCGACTGATCCAGCTTCAACTGAACCTTTTCGTTCAATTTACGCTACACGATTTATACATTTATCTACACCCGTACTCTAATAATACACTTATATGCCCACAACTCCACAACCCGTTTTATAATGAAATCCATTATGATACAGATTTTCATTACGATACAGATTTTCAACCAATAGAAACCCATTATTCTTCAATCAAGCATGATGTGCATGCTCTGCATTTGACGTTTGTCAAGTCAAAATCGGTATAGGTATTGGATTTTTGAAGAATACAGACAAACTTCGATAATCATAACAAAATGTCTTATAGCAGTGATATAGAAGAATTATCAACGCCCCTCCACAGATGTCTTGGACAAGAAAAAAATTCAATTGAAAGGATTATTATTTTTCATTTGACAAATGGAACACATATGTTTTTATTTTCAACTAAAGTATATGGGTTCTCATGTTCGAGTGGTCAAAGGCGCCCGCAGTGGAATATTACGCCCAGGTTCAATTCCTGACCTCGGCAGAATTTTTTTTCATTTTTTTCTTCTTTTCATTTCTCATTCTTGTATTTTCCGTCGTTATACCATTGAATATAATTTTGTAAAATTTTTCAAAGAAATACGATTGATTACCTACTATTATTGTGTTCAATATAAATACCTAATAATATTATATTTTCAGTTCTTCATTATTCATTGGGTGTAGATAAAATAGCGTATGCAACTCTCATGTAATAGTTATTAATACACTCGCATAAACCATACGAAACTCACCTTCGGCTCGTTTCGTATCCCGGTTTATGCTCATGTATTAATAACCATCATTACACGATCGTTGCATAATATACTATTATGTTGAATTTTAATAATAAAATACCATTTTGTGTTTTTTCAGTATATATATTGTGTTTCTTCCGAATTTTCATGTTATTTTTATTTCATTTCAACAAAACAAAGTTGCGATTACAACACGAAGTGCTAACGAAAATATTGACAAAGTTGCATGTAGTTTTTCAATATGCAATATTTTATCAATTTCTGATCGTATCCAATTTTTTCAAAAATGTGCTATGAAGTTTTTTTTTCTTTATTTGATGAGAGAAAACAAACCGCGAAGTTCACACCATCAAGTTTTTACAAATGTTGCGAACGTTAATTCCGTTTGTCTCGGAATGGTATATGCGGCACATGCAACCTTGTAATACCAAGGCGACGCATTATTATAATGCCAGTGGAATGGATAATTCCATTACCATCCCTGAACGGTTACTTAGGCCTTTCTCACCTGCATACATAAGATTCTCATGAATGTCCAATCGTATATGAAATTATTTTAAAAAACAATGAAATAAAGCAAAAGATTCATGGTGAGAAAAAGGTTCGATAACTAATCCATAATGAAATAACGATGTTGAAAAAATAATAATTTAAATGGAAGTTAAAAAGGTTAGAGAAAACTAATCCTTCAATCCTTAAAAAGTATTTGAGATTACGGTCAACTTCGGAGCGCTGTAAAACTCTATTAAATGAACGAACTTAAAACATCTATAGTAAAAATAATTCGTTATAATCCATATGGTCCAAAATTTTCATTTATAACTGTAATATTTCCGATTCTACGATGAAAGAAACTGAACTTCTATGAAAACCATTTGCACCCTTTATTTTCAAGATAGTGGCTGCGGAACAAAGGTTGCAACCCCACATACCTGGATTCAAGCCAACCCTAACCCTAACCCCACACATCAAAAAATAAAACTGCGTCGTCTGACAAACGCAAACCCTAATGTAACTTTTCAATGGACTGTAAGCAATTTTGTCAAGTTTCAACTTCTGAGACGACGACGGATCAACTTTATTGAGGAAATAAGCTTTTGAAGTCGCAAGCTATGGACATCAGACTTCGGAAACTTCTCAATTCTGATCAACTGGTTACACGGATAGAGGGTGCAAAAAAACTGTACATTTGATATTTACTTCGATCTGTCATATTGCTTCTATTGTATTCGAACTCAAGTGAATCTCAAATCTAAATTCGAATTCAGGACCCCATATAACATTCCAGAACTTCGACATCTATAGATTTTATTCAGCATTCCAAATGGGACGAATACTTCGTCTCACTGCCTTTCAACGGTTTCTCACTTGAAGCTAACCTATTGTTCGAATTCAATTCATCAAACAGTTCATCAGCTTCAGGTGACAATTTATTTTCAGGAGTAACATTTGAAACAAAATCATGGAATAGACTCTTGGCTATTAATTACATAATCCATAAAAATCCATAAAACTCTTCAACAAAACTGTTTTCATACTGAAGATTTTGTGGAAATATTTTTTTTTCTACAAACGTCAAATAATGATGACATTACTTATCTAACTTGATCCTGTCAAAGTTTGATGTCTCCGCCGGCAGCAGTTTTTTTTTCCATTTCTTTACGGCGGAGGGAAAAATGTTGTCATGGCAACAATATGAAACATGTCACAAAGCAACAATACAAATGTCATTAACAACAATTAAACATCATTTTTATTTATAGTAATATTAAAAGTACAATTAGTTAATGAAGCATTTTCAAAATTGAAACCGTGCAAAAATGTTCCCGACTCTTGATACGCATTGGTAATTGTTGATGATACTGATGGTCGAGCATAACTTTCAGCAATCATTTCCGTTGTTGGCGAATCATGAGGGTTTAAAATTTTTTGAGCATTATCGTTCTTATTTCTTATTGAATCCTCTATATATCCTTCGGCAACCGTGCTTGATTTCCAGCCCCCATGTCGTTTGAGGCATTCTAGATTTCCGTCTCCATCAATTAAAAGTGTTGCTGAAGTTGGTCGTAAACAGTGACCCGTGTATGCGCTTGCATCGTTTAAATTTAAATAACTAGCTACTTTTTTGGGCTACTGCGCTGATCGAATGTATTCCCATGACGCTTCGGTAACACTTTCCATTTTGGTACTTTATAAAAAATCGGTTTTCTGTGAAATTTTCAGGCCGCAGTGATGCATACTTTTTATACAGTTTAATGTAGGTTTGACCGATTATCGTAAAAGATCTAATTTGTCGTGTTTTACTGTCTGGGATTTTGATAATTATTACATTTTCTTTATCCTCAATGTCCACTGTCTTCATTTTTACCAATTCGTCGCATCGACAGGCGCCGGTAACCCCAAATAACAAAACAATCTGAAATATTTTTATAATTTAGTAGAGTATACTACATGCTTTGCAATATATTTTTTTTACCTTCAATCCTAAATACAACTTATCTGGCGCTTCAAACAAAAATTTATCGAACTCGTCTTTAGTGAAAACTTTAGACTTCTTTGCAGTATATCCTTCGCTTGTCTTTTTCAGAAAGGCACGTAACTTTAAAAATTTGCTTATATCCACATTTTTTCTAATAACTAACTCGGATTTTATCATAGAGTATCGTGACCACATTGTAGAAGATTTCCATTTATTTTCATTTTCCATTACATTAAAATATGCCAGTAAAACGTCTTCGGTAACTTGCCGTACTCCTCTTGTATCGCACCACTCTTGGAAGTGCTTGTACGCTAACCGATACTTTATTCCGGACTTGGAGGGCCCCAAACGTGCTACTGCATCATTAGCCGCGGACTCAATTTCGTTTAGGTTTTCCATTTTCACACTAAATTTGCGCTTGCGTTAGCAACAACAATAAGCTGTCTTTGATAACATAAAATAACTGTCAAACAACTGTAACCAGGGAGACGCAAATCCCACCGACGACTTAATTATTTTAATTTCTAACATCTAGACGACTTTGATAGTTGTCACAGTTAATTTCGAGTAAAAATAGCGTATGAATTGTACTATTTATGGTTGAAAATTGCTACTTTTGAAGAAAACTACTACTACTACTACTACTATTTCCGTATAGAACAAAAGTTTTATGACAGATAGGTACTTGGTGAAAAACAGGTTTTATCTTATATTATTGAATTTTAGCTTTTTTGGGGAAAGATTCTCTCTCTCTCTCCCTCTCTCTCTCATTCTCTGAGTTGTTTTTTCGGGTTTCATTCCGTGTTCTGTGGTTTTGATCCTCTGAAGGATAATTGTCACAACGTTTCGGCAAAGTCCCATTTGCCATCTTCTAGGTGATGTCTAGAGTTTCGACCTCCGAACTCGACAGTCGAGTTCTAGACACACATATATAAATATATATAGACATTAAACCTAATGAATTGGCCTTTAAGACAGTTTTCTATAACGTTATGCGGGATACAATAGAGAGAGGAAGGATATGCACATTGAAGTGATATTGTGAAGGATTGAATGATAATTCTAGACTTGAATTACTCTTTCCTTCTTAACCTCTCTTTATCTGCTACATATAGGAGGGAATTCCTTAGAGTATTCAAAGTATTTTATCTTGCTCACTCTTAGTTATAATGTCTATATATATATATATATATATATATATATATATATATATATATATATATATATATATATATATATATATATATATATATATATATATATATATGTGTGTGTGTCTAGAACTCGACTGTCGAGTTCGGAGGTCGAAACTCTAGACATCACCTAGAAGATGGCAAATGGGACTTAGCCGAAACGTTGTGACGTTTATCCTTCAGAGGATCAAAACCACAGAACACGGAATGAAACTCGAAAAAACAACTCTCTCTCTCTTTGGGTCAGTCCATCAATTATAATGTCAATATATAGGACTCTCGTGTTCAGATCATATCTGAAAGTATGTTTGCTATTATATAAATTATATTGATTTCGAAAAACTTCATTGGAAAGCTTCTCAATTGGAATTCATGAAATAAAAATAACCCACCTTCGGTGATCAGTCTCTTTTTTCGTATATTTCCTAATGATGAACCAGGAAAATCTAAAATCGATGGGACAGCATTATTTTTTAGAACTTTAGTTCCAAAAGGATTAACAAAGTAGTACTCTTATCATTATATTATTTCATTTTTTGTAGAGGTAACTCAAAGAACTGAAATTTGGGATAATGAAATTGATGCTTGAATACTCTATTTTGAAGTAAAATAGAAGAATATGAAGTCAATATCTTCACCTACTACAAAATGGCGGAACATTTACCCGAATACATCTAAGTTCAACTTCATACTCTGAGAAAATGAGCTGAGTTAACTTCAGGAGATGCTCGAGATGGTTGCCTCGAACGTCTTGACATAAGAACAGCCTATCCGATATTTCACGTCGATATTTATTATTATTACTATTACAAATAAATAAAGGCCGAGGACAAATATTTATTATTTTCTGCCGTATATTCAGTATTGAAGCAGGTACAGTTCACCTTTTGCTTCAAATAGCCCCATAAACAGAGTCTAAAGGTGTCAAATCTGGCAAGCGGATTGGACATTCCGTAGGACCTCGATGGCCAATCCAACGAACATGGAAAATATTATTCAAATACTTTCTTACTTGCCTGGAGTGATGTGGTGGTACTCCATCTTTTTCGAATAATATAATATCCATATCTAACTCATTAGGATTCACTTCGACGATATCGGTGATCAGATGATCAACAGTAGATTCCACCATATTCAAATACAGTTCCCCTGTTGAATCTATTTGTAAAATTGAAAACTAAATGAAAATATTCGATCTGAACAATGATGTTCGTTGTCGTACTGACATTTTAGTCATTTAGTCATTTTAGTCATGACATTTTTTATGAATCAAACCTTATCTGGATGTTGGAAAACCATATGGCACAGAAAAACGAATATTTCTATAAATATCGATATCATTGTATTCAAGTAATTATTAAATATTTCACCATTTTGTAGTGGATTCATTTTCTAGGGTTGAGAAGTATTCGTCAGGAGCTTCAAAATTACAAGACCCCCCTTTCCATTTGAGTTTTTTTTTCAGATACACCCCGTCGCCATCTCGATATTTTCATCTGTCAATTTTTTCTCAAAATAAAGTAGGTATGTATGCATCAATTTCATTATACCAAGTTTCAATTTTTGTGTTGACCCGTTCAAAAAATAAAAGGGGGAGCATTTTAAAGAAAAGCACTGTATGAAGTGAATCGAAGAATCCTATGCGTCAATCCGACTGATAAAACTTCACAGCAATATATTAAATGATGTAACGTTACATTACTTGTGTTCTGCGAATTGAATTACGAATAGTTTTGTGATTTTGAAAATGTCTGAAACACTAATCCTTTTCCCCTACATGAGTCCCAGAATATGTTTTTTCTCGATCAGTTGACGAAAAAACTGTTTTTTTGTGGCATACCTATTTTTGTTTATTATTTTAACCGATTGCGGATAGTATCAATCGAAACGTCGTGAGTACTTTCAACTTGAAACTTGGTTTCAACATGTTTTCATAATATTTCATTCACATCATTTGACTGGTATTTCTTATTCGATACCTCAATTTTCTTGTCACAATATTATTTCATTCATTTCTTTATTTAAAATTTTCTCGAGTCATATTTCATATTCGATGAATCGATTTTTTTGTAACAACATTAGTTTTTCTTTGATCTATCAATCCTTAATTCCATTATTGACCAAGAATTTGATTTTTCTCACTTCATTTGTATTTTTATCCTTTCGTTCTCAGCAACAGGATTCATTAGAGTTAATAACATAGACAACGGAAGTCCGAACCATTACCATTAGAGCGTATTTTATTGTTTCAAGAATCATATGCTTGAAAAGGTTGCTTGATCCTTCTATAATATAGAATGATGAAGCAACCACGATATAGAATCTACATCGTCAGGAACGACGAA